>CM042015.1:90515749-90930749 GCA_023525715.1 Cichorium intybus | reverse complement strand
AATAAGAAATTTGTGATAAGTTATTTTTTCTTTTATTTATTTGAAATACCTTATTACTTGAAATACCTTATTAGAGGCAGAAACTATTTTACCTTTTTACCTCAGTTAAACTTAACAAATTATATATCATTTACTGTTTGGTAGCATTTGAATAATTTAGATGTCTGAACCATTAAAAGATTCTGAATAAAAAGACGTTTTTAGGTTAAAGACATATGTCATATGTGTAAGTTTTTTGAAAAAAAATGGTTCATACATACATACATACATACATACATACATACATACATACATACATACATACATACATACATACATACATACATACATACATACATACATACATACATACATACATACATACATACATACATACATACATACATACATACATACATACATACATACATACATACATACATACATACATACATACATACATACATACATATATATATATATATATATATATATATATATATATATATATATATATATATATATATATATATATATATATATATATATATATATATATATATATATATATATATATATATATATATATATATATATATATATATATATATATATCAACTTAATGCTTCAGAGGCTCGTTAATAGGTTATGACCAATTAAGAGGTAAATTTTTATGAAACAAATGCTCTGAGTGGTTTAGAGTCTTTTAACTATTTAAATTAAGAGATTATCAAACACCATTAGTTTCTTTTGAAGTAACCTAACAAAAAATAACTCTATAACGGGGCATATGTGTATGTGAAGTCAACCACAAATACACACATCCATACACATATGTCCTCTCATAAGAGGTGTTTTAGCACCACCTTTCCTTTTCCTTCGGTGACACAAATATAGCACGAGAGGGTGACTTTCTTTTTTATTGTTTCATTAAATTATAAATATGCATTTATATTAATACGTACTTATATTATATTTTTTGATGGTTTGTTCATATTTATCAAATGTCATTTGATATAACTATCTTGCAAAATATATTTTATCATGTTATTAACATAAGTTCTTGTAAAAATTATTTTTTAAGGATGTTGGTATAACCTTTTGTGAAAAGTATTATTTTAAATGAGAATAGTTAAATGTTTATATGTCAAAACATATAAGTAATGACATGTAAAAATATTATTTTTGGTTATTTTACATGTATATAAGCAGAATTTGTAAAAGATTGAAAACTAATATATTAGGTTATTTTGTTTTGGTATTAGATAATTTAATCCAAACATTTTTTTAATGTCAGCTTTTATAAAGGAGGTTAAGTTTTTTAAAGCAATCCCAAACACCCTTAAAGCTTCATGATCGACAATTTCTTGTGTTAAAAACAATAGAGCTAGCAGAAATAACTAGACGAAGCCAGAGACAAGTAGTACAAATTACAAAAAGAGAAAAAGGGAACAAAACCTAATTTGACCGACTACATACCCTTTTTTTTTACCTCTAAATTTAAATCATACAAAACGATTGAAATATTTCTATCTGCTAACTTGGCAGGGGAAGAACAAACTATGTTGAACACGTTAAATTCATAGTCGATATAAAACATGATACCTTTATTAGGACATATTTAATCCCACATCATTGGATCACTATTACATATCGATATTTTGCATCATATTTCTGAAAAGAATATTCACAATACGTCTACCATCAAGAGCCCAAGAAGAGCGCCATAAATTCTTTTGGGTCCTCAAGATTGTTCAGGGACAACTCCTACAAATCTAAAACAGTCGATATGATAGCCCATTCGAGGATATACGATCGAAAACCATGCAATTTTTTTGACATCTCGATGGAATAGAGATTAGACTCGATTTAAAAATTAGTAATCATTTTCAATATCAGGGAAAAAGCATTTAAGGATATTCTAATTTCTAAACAACAATATTCATAAATTGCAATAACAATAATATATAAAATGTAATACATATGCTTCTATAACCTAAGAGCTCAAGTCCATATCATAGACCAATATGGTGGTTTAAAAAAGTTAAAATTTTTTGTTTGTGAACATAATATTGTAGGAAAACCCAACCAAAATATGAGCAAAGCTGTAGTTTAAATACAAGTGTAGACGTAGTTTCACTTGCTACATCCTTATAACTCATAACATGAGCGCAAGTATAGTTTCACTTGTTACACTCCTACAACCCATAATATGAAACGACAAATATTTTCTTACTACTCAAGTTATGACCACACAAGTCTCAGTTCCATCCCAAGTGGATGCGTGATTTCGAAAGTCAGTCAAAATATAAGTATTTATCTCCATCAAAATATAAGTATCTGCCTCCATTTCAAAAGTCTACCAAATCTAAACTATTTATCCCTAATTTGAAACTCATTTATAAGTATCTTACCTTAATCCCTTATCGATTCCAATATAATACATTTGACTAGAAAATAAAGAACGATCAAGCAACATACTCGGGAGGCGGGATCGTTTTGATAATAATCTTTCAGAAGATGTCATAACCAAGTCGAACATGACTACTTTGGACACCTCTCTCATAGTCATAGGTAGGTCTACTAGTATTATAATTAGAACTAACAATTATTTAGATAACGTAGATTTGGTAAATCAGCAAATGGCAAACTTTTATTATGAATGCAATACAATATTACATATAGTATATCACATTGAATAAGCATATAACTAAACATCTAAAATAAATATTAAAGTATAAAATTCATAATAGTAGACATGTTTTTAGTAATAACTCACTTTATAGTCCGTAGTCGCATTTGAAAAGTTTCCTTTGTATAACACCTTGTATATGCCTAATTGAATCTAAAAAGACTAACGACACCAGTGACGGATCCAGAGAAAATGGACACGGGGGCACTGAGGAGCACCTTCTTTTTAGACGAGGGACACCTATGTATAAAAAAATTTTACTCCACGGGGTAAAATTTCAGGGGGACACGGGCACCCCCTGGCACCCCCCTAAGTCCGCCCCTGAACGACACATTGATGGGTACTTACCGACGAGGTATGATACTATATGGGTGCGGAAGGTTCTTTGATGTAATGTAAGGGTTTATAAAATTTCTTGCAATTACAAAAAGATTATATATACTAAAATAAGAACTTTGATGAAGAAGAAAGAAGTCTTGAAAAGAGTATGTAAGGGAGAATTATATAATATATGAAAGTTTTTGAAGATGTACATTTTTTCTTTACCATGAAGGGTTTATTTATACTACCAAAAATTACTGTTAATATAAATTGTTTAATAGTAAAGATAAAATATTGACATTCTGCATTATAACTAATTAGATTTATGATACATTCATGTTGTAAAAACTGTTTTATCATCATATTAAAATGTTTTGACAACCAAAAGGTTTTTCTTTCTATTGAAACTTAATTTTTTTTACAACGTTGAATTTCTCAAAAATGTTTTATAAACACTTTTGTCTCAAAAGTAATTTGTCATTTTCTTTTTATTAAAACTATATTTTTTAAAAATAAACGAACAATTATTTTCATTTTATATCAAAATACAACCCATTTAGTTCTTTTTATTGAACCCCATTTAACAACGGTGTAAATACTAGATTTGCACAAATGAGGATTTAAAAAATGATGAAATCATTTTCCATCGACCATTCTATACTTCTATATCCTTTGAATTTGGCATCTTGCTAGAACCCACTTCTCTTTAGAAATCCAGACTTTTTGATTAAGCAAAACACCCTCTCAATGTTCATTAATGCACAAATGACCCTTATGAACATTCTTTCTTACATTAAGGTTATGTTTATGACATTTTCCACCTTTTAAACAATTAAAATGTCTTTTAACCCCCTTTTAATTAATTTTAAATATTAATTACACCTTATACTATTTACTAAATACTATTTAAACCAATATAATATTATTTAAATATTATTTAAATCCTTATAATACTCGTTAAAATTATATAAACCCTCATAGTATTAGTATAAATATTATGCACACACTTATAATATTAATTTAAAGATTAGATAAACCTTTTAGCACATTAGTATATCATAATAATTGCAAGGTAATAATTGACAAATCAAATCACTTACCGAAATACACAGTCATTACACATGTTGTGTCCTACATAACAAATGAAGTCTCGGAAACAAGTTATTGTTTTTTTTTTTTTTTTTTTTTTTTTTTTTTTTTTTTTTTTTTTTTTTTTTTTTTTTTCATATTTGGTTTGTTTTACCACTTATAAATGGTGTCGCTCGTTTTTATGAAAAGGGGTAAACTCTAATCTTGACGACTTCGTACCATTGTGTGATAGGTGAATTATGCAACATCAACAATCAAAGGAGCATGCTCAAGCTTGAACATAAGACATTCATTATAAATTCAACTCTCCATCTTATGGGTTTCTATCACTAGAACCTCACTTATTTTTGTGTGCTTTAGCTTTTTGTACATTTGTGAAAGTTGTGTTTTTTCTGTGATGTCAAATCATATAATTATAATATAAAAACACATATTGGTTTGTTGCCTAGGTCCTAACATACAAGGTTATATAAGTTCTTCATCTCATGTCCACCTATTTATGATTTTTTATCTTATCTTCATTCAATAGTATTATCATAAATACTTCAAAATTAAATGGTCCACGGTTTTTCCTCTTAACTTTAGTGCTTTAGCAAATTTCATGAAAGGCTATGAGGAAAATTGATTATATGGATCTTTGTTGAATCGTTGTTGATAGATTCTCCAGGCTTCTATTATAATTTTGATAAGAACATGTATTTTCCTAGAAAAATATTGATTCTAGGTTCCTCCTCTAATACAAATTTATTTTGACCGGTGCTAAAAACAGTCATGAAACCAAAAAAAGATATAATAGCATAACAATACCAAATATGAAATGAAAGCTTGTAACACAAACATGATATTCATTTCTGAAGTCAAACCTAGTGTGGTTCCAATGAATATCGTTTATGAAGTTATGGTATTATGAATATCGAAATGTGTCAAAAATTTCATCTTTAGTCAAAAAGTAGTACATATTCGCAAAATTGAGTTGAAGATGAAGTACGAAGTACAGTGGCCCAGTGAATAATAATATTAGTACAAATAAAAAAACATATTATTTAGCGGTTTAAGATAACAAAAATTAACACGTGTCATAAATATACATCAAAATTTTATTTTTATTTTTGGAAAAATTCGTGTATACTCTCGTTAAATATGAAAATATCGTATTCATCCGGCCTTAAATTTAAATATTGTAGCTACCATTCGTAACTTAAAAGATATCGTATTTACCCAAATTTTAAATTTAAACTTTTTTTAGAATTTCATAATCAATTATGATATTTAGTAATCATTCTAATTTAAAATAAAAGCTAGATTGACCATTTTGCCCCTAAAGAAAACCCTTTTAACATAAAATGAACTGACCTTCTTACCCACTTTCTGTGCTAATCGAGAAGTCTGATTACGCAATTTAGGAGTCTCGCTTGTGTTCGTCTTCAACATTGGCACGATAGGGTATCAGTAAGTACACGCATTGCAGCCAGCAGTAAGTTCATGCATTGCAACCACAGGTGAGTTCATGCATTGCAGCAATGCTACAGAAGTCTCTTTGTTTGTTGCGAATTGTAGAAGTCCGATCATGTTGTTTCTTGAGTTCACGCATTGCAGCCATCAGGAAGTTCACGCATTGCAACAATCGCTACACAAGCCTCTTTGTTTGTTGCAAATTGTTGAAGTCTGACCACGTTGTTTATTGGGTATTGCAGCAATCGAATTCCCTATTCAACATCACAACAATATTTGCAATTCAGATCACGTTATACATCACAACCCTTGTCGTCTTCAGGTTGAATTCACTTCCAAAGGGGTTTGCTTGGATCATGGAAGGTGATTCACATTTCTTTAAGATATATTAGTGATTGCAAATTCCGACCTTAACATATTCATTGCGAATTCTGATTCCTAACTTCTTCATTGTGTATTCTAATTAGGAAATTTTGATTACAAATTCTATTTTTTGACTACTCACGTAGTAATTTTGTTGATCAATGATTTTCATATTGAATGCCAATTTTTGTGTAATCTTATGTGAACACGATATCGATCGCTGAAATAATTCTAGTCGTGGTTTCTCAAAAGGGTTAGGGAAGGAAGGGGTAATATGGTCACTTTAATTTATGTCAAAAGATATGGGTAAAGTGGTCTTATGGGTATAGTGGGCCATCTAGCTTTTATTTTAAATTAAAATGGTTAAATATGATAATTGATTATAAAATTCTAAAAAATATTTAAAATTAAAATTTGGGTAAATACGATATTTTAAAAGTTACGAAGGGTATCTACGTTATTTAAATTTAAGGCTAGACGAATACGATATTTTCATATTTAACGAGTGTACAAACAGAATTCACCCTTTATTTTTTCTTTTTATGATCAATGCATTCAAAATCACCCTCATTTATTAGAGGCAAACGAACTAACATATTGAAGCAATTAAAATTGCAACTCCAACAAACAAAGACGGATATGTATTGCATATTCCAACAGATTTGGAATTTACGAATTCAATGCATGATAGATCTGATTTCCAAATGGACGAAATTTAATTCCTACGAAATCTTCCAATTTTAGGTTTGATAGATTTTACCATTCCTAGGGGAAGGTGGAAAGAATTCTATTAACCATTAGGTCATGGGGAGTAGAAGGGGAGGCCTGTGGAGTGTGCTAATATATAGTGACGTGAGGTGTAGTAAACGCCATCCCTAACCAAGAAAAATCGCCTAGCCTCACCCTACTTTCCCTTTTTTATTAGCTTTTTTCACTTTTATAGTACAAGAGGCTTTTGCATTAAAAGTAAGAGGTGACAATTTCCTATGTGAAAAGGAAAGTGAGGGGAGGAGGAAAAGTAATGTGGCACTGATGAAGTAGGAAAAAGAATAAGGTGTGGTTTGATACCACACCCCATAGTCTTAATAATCACAACCCCGAAAACTAAAATGCCTTAATAAGAACTAAAATTAAAAATAAAATACTATACTAGCAAGAAATAAAAGTAGAACGATATACACAAATATGTAATGGGATAAATGTAAGAATTGGAACATACTTTCATTTTAATATAATATCAAACCATCCTACTTCCATGTCTCTATATTACTTTCAAAAAATTCATATGTAAGGCATTTTGCTTTAAAATATCTACATAACCCAATCATAGCAGTATACTTTAAGCTTTTTTTAAGTACATGAAAAATCTATCTAACTCTAGTAGTGAAAATTGATTTGTGTTAAGATGACATCACCATAATTGTATGGATTTTCAGAGCAAATTTCATAATAAGAAGAAAATGAAACTATAATGTTATAATAAACAAATTAAAGGAAGTACATTACTATATTCTTTTTTTGGTAGAACATTGTTTGCTACAAATCGACATCATTTTCCTTAACAAATTAACATCTTATTGCTTCCTCATATGGATATGACCTGCCTACCTCCCTAAACAGATCCAACAACCAATCGAACAAAAGGGTTGCGGTGGTGGTTAAGGGCAGCTGCATTGTCCATAGGGCATTCAAAGGTCTATCATATGGCTGTATAGGTGGTTCAAAGATGAGGACAAAGTATGAGATGGGGTAGATGAAACGACCAAAAATTTATAATATAAATATGTAATATAAGATGTGTGAAATTAAAAGTTTTATATGTAATGTTATGAGAAATTACGGTTGAAAGGGTAATTTAGTCACTTTTCATATAAAGGGTAAATTGGTCATTTGACCAAATGTAGAAATTTCTATAAAATTTATTTATGATTTAGGACTAAAAATGTAAGAACTAAAGTTTCATGTGGCCAAAATAAGTGTTAGTGTCAAAAGTCCAAGGAATGCAAGCCTAGGGACTAAAAATGTAAATATTTTTATATATAAAAAAAAACATAAAAGAGTGATTTATCACTCTTTCTCCAGAAGTTTGTAGAGAAATCGAGAGAGAGTAAGAGGATACGGGAAGAAGAAGAAGTCTAGAGGATCTCACAAGAATTTGAAGAAGGAATTGAAGATTCCTAAGCAATTAAGGTAAATATTCCTACTATTCATCATCTTCTTTATGTGGAAACTGGAAATTTATGTGATGAAGTTCATGGGATGTTTCCAGGAGTTCATCTCCATCAAGTTATACCAAAGTAACAAGTAGATACACATAAATTGTAAAGAGTCATTGAAATTGTGGTAAAATCCATGGAAATGGGTTTTGAGCTTAAGAACCCTAGAATTTGGATTTGTGAAGATTGGTTTGATTCTAATGTTTAAGAGGATTAGTAATACTCTAAATATCATGTTTTAACCTTTAATTGAATTGGATTTGAGTTGGAACCAAGCAGATCAAAGATTAAAAATGTGCAGGAAAATGGTAATTGGAATAGTGGAATGGAATTGGTGATTCCATGAATGAAACCCATAGAAATGGATAATGAGAGTCATGAATTGGTGATTAATGAAGTATGTTTTGGGTTGTAAAACCCCTAATTTATCTCCCCTTGATCATATAAAGATATATATAAAAGATAGAAAGAAATGGACCCTTATATTAGAATTTGTGGCACATGAGCTTCCTTAGAGCTCTTGTGATATCCTATGGTCTTAACCATTAAGTCATGAACTAAATAAGACTTAATGGGATTAAAAATATGTTCTTAACATGTTAGAAGGTTAATAGAACCTATTGGCAAAGTTTCGTTAAGTTTGGAAACAAACTGAATCCAGAAATGGACTAAAACTGCAAAAAAAGGAACAAAAATCTGGAGCTGAAAATGGGGTCTGCAGTGAATTACACGACCCGTGTAGTTTTAACACGACCCGTGTAATCTGGAACAGGTGGTTTGGACATCTTGGAAGCCTTACATGACCCCGTATGACCCGTACACGACCCGTATGACCCGTACACGACCCGTGTGACCCAAATTCATGCAATTCACTCCCGTTATGACCCGTATTAGTATAATAAGGACTCTAACATGTTATAGAGTCAATTAGAATGTAAATAATGTATCATATATTATGTATAGGTACAAGTCAAGTAGTTGGACACCGAAAGGGTAAAGAACCGAGGGACGTCTAAACGATATTTCAAGAATTATTCGGTGAGTACATGTAGCATTTTTATCCATTTTGGGATACATGGCAAGTAAGTAAGTATTTTTCAGAATTCATATATTATTTTTATATGTGAAAAATATTTGCAAAAAAAATGGTACACTTTCTAGTTTAAATAGAAAGTTAATTGCTATATTTGAAAGTATGATTCTTGGCGATAGCCTAAATTATGATAGAGGTATGTTTGAGTCAAAAGCTTGGTATTTAGCCATTTCTTGTGCTAGTAATGTTTTAGTTTCAGAAGAATATTTTTTTATATTTGACTGGTATTGTAGCTAGCATTGTTAGTAAGGGAACTATGTTCCAACCTACCCGGGTTAGGTAAGGAGTCTACTGGGGACAACCCCTTCGCGAAGTAGACTGCCTCAGCACTTCTACTGTTAGTATTGATCCGTTCTTTCTAGCTGTAGAGACTTGGGGTATCACTCATAGTGATTAACGCCCTAAGTATAAAAATTCCAGCAAGTTTATAAAACCAGTCAAAGAAAGTATAAAAGACATTATTTTTGCAAAGTTTAATATATGATGCTTTTGGAAAAGTAAAAAGATATAATATGTGTATATTATGTAGTTTTGACAAAGATTTATGTTACGAAAGTTTATAAAAGTTAAGAAAAGAAATTTAACAGTTGAGTCTAAAACTCATGTAACTCACGAGACAATTTGTCTTACGTATTTTATTTTTATGCTATGTATTCCAGGTACAGGTACAAAGTTGTGAGATAGTTTGAAGTTGCTAATAAGCACTAGGTGCAAAGGAGTGGAGCTGGATACAGCTTCCATATTTGGTATTGGTTGAATCCGTTTCTCTTAAACTTATGGTTGTTTGATATTGTAAATGTGACACCCCTTTTGTTGTATTTAAACAACTACAATGGTTTTTATTAAACCGTGTTTTGTAAAATATGTTTTATTGTAATATAAATGGTTTGAAGAATTTGGGGTGTTACAGTAGATGTGGTGGTCCATGAATAGGCTACCATTATATTTTACTTACTAACTATATTAGTATAAAATGGATTGAATACAAGCATATATCGTATCCAAAATTCTACTATTATCTCAGTAGACAAGATTATACAAATTTCCAAAAAGGTAATTTTTGACGTTGATAATGAAGGATTTTTTTTTCTTTTGACACACAAGAAATGAGAATGACCCGCTATCGCACCTCATTGAATAGGATATGTAGATGTGAATTTTGTCCTATAACATCTGTCTAAGTTTTAGTTCCAGTCAAATACATGTGTTTTAGCCTTACGTCAATGATTTCAAATGCAAACCATGTATTTCTCTTGTAGTTAGTGAAGGGCCATACCCATCCTAATAACCGAGTTGGTGCTTATCAACCTCAATCGACTTTGGTTCAAGTTTAAGTACAAATATGGGCTTGAAATATATAATTATTTCAGTTTATATTTATCATAGCTTGATTCGATCTTTTGTTTAGTTTTTCGAACGTTATGTTTATGCTTATATATACCAATTTATGGTCAAGGTTTTGAGTTGATCTTTTTTTATTGAATACAGATTTAATTAATTAGGACAATGGTTAAATTGTTTGAATCTTTTTCTAAGGGTGAGCATAGGTGCGTACTCAACCATATTATTCTAAAACAGTTACGATTTATTTAGATTTTGGAATTGGTATCGATATGTGGTCTCTCTAGAATTTCTAAAGTTTTGCTATTGCAAACTAATTAAACCAACAATTACAAAGTTAATGCAGAAGAATTATCGGATAGAACTCTTTATTAGGAAAATTTAGGAAGTTCTTCCCAATTTCCGAAAAGGTCCCTGCTTAATAGAAAAACTAGAAAACAGTCCCTATGTTTCATAAAATTACTATAATGGTCCCCACCTAATTTTGACCTTACATGAATGGTTACTATGTTTCACAAAGTTATAGAAATGGTTCGGTCTAATAGCCAATTTGTAAAAACTATACCTATGTGTCAAAAAATTACCAAAATTGTCTTATTTAAGAAAATTGCAAAAAGGTCCCCCTAATTGCAAAATTCTAGAAATTATTCATATTTTCACATAATTATAGATATGGTCTCTCTCTAATAGCAAAATAAAGGAAATGGTCCTTGTGTCTCACATATTTATAGAAATGGTCCTTATCTAGTAGCGAAATTACTAACATAGTCCCGATGTTCCACAGAAATTACAAAAATGGACTTTATGTAAGAGACCATTACAGAAATGGTGTCGAAAATATAGGATTAATAAGCTCGTCATAATTATGAACCATCCCACTAGTTAACCATTACAAAATACAAGTCGAACAAGTTTACTATTACAATACATAGAAGCCTAACAAAGTGCGAATCAAAGAAATTAATCATTAGCAACAACAAGAAAATTAGTCATTACACATTTGGAATAACCAGGTTTATAAAACTTGAAGTTTTAAGTCTTAATCACACTTATAATCTGTAAATATGCAAACAAATCAAAGAGAAAATACAGACCTATCGGGCCCTAGGTATGGAGCCGGTTCCTAGTGATACCCCGACATGTATCTGTTTTAAACTTTAGGAATTAGTTTTAATTCCACATGTGAATACCCAATTCCTATCCTGATCATTACTTGGTCTGTATCATAGTGATTTTTGAGCTATCCAATCAAAGCTAAGCTTATAAATAATAATAATTATAATAAGACTAGTAATAACAATAATTATAATATTAGTAATAATTATTATAATTACAATAATTATTATAAAAATAGAATAACATTAAAGTTATAAATATACACATAAGGTATAAAAGAATACATGTATCAAGGTCTGATCTACATCTTGAATCCGAATTCGGTATTAAGGAATACTTTCCTATTTTATATCTATTTCTCCAATCACAAATCTTCACCAACATGATCCATCTTTCTCATGGGAATTTCAAGTTGAGTAGGCCTACCGATTTCCAAGTGATGGGGGACCTCCGTGGGACTTACCAACTCCCATTGCTGTGGGTTTTGATGATTCCATTCCTCCCTCGACTCTAAGTTTTGTGTCGGTTGAGCTTGAGTATGATTCAAACTAAGCATTATCAGAACAAGTCTGATTGCTCTTCTCCAACGGCTCTCGTTGTTGGTATTCCAACGAGATTCACGAAAGCTAGTAATGCGTTGTTCAATTCGATTGTGAAGCAACCGATAAAGAAAAATTAGTAAGCTAAGCGTTGAAGTGGCACCAGATATGACGAATATTCCCCAAAAGTTATCAAGGCTTAGTCTTTCTGATTCCACTTCGGGATTGGAATTGGCACAATTTTGGGAGGTATCAAGCCATTCCTTCTCCATTTCGAGAATCCTACCTTCTTCCAAGAGGTATAAAATAGCTCTGGAGACATCATCGGTTATCGGTGAATCTTTAGGGAAAACCTACAAAGATGCACATAAAATATGTTTGGTAACACTCTTAGATATGACAACAAAGAAATTAATTTTAACTGCTTTTGTTACACAAGACTAGACAAGCTTTTTAACATTATTTTCATGACAATGAGGAGGTATTTATGTCTTTTATACAAAGTTGGAGATAGTGAACTGGTTCATGTCCAAAGAGACAAAAAGAAGCCATTTTGGTCTACGTCGTCTTTTTTAATGGGACACAAATTTCAATTTAGTCATGTGTAACAAACATGCCTTCTTATACTTACAAAGCCTAGACCGCCAAATTTGTACGAAGGCCCAACGGCCATGTACTGGTTGCAATACTCTTTAAGGAAATATTTCTGATACGGGAGCTCGAGAAATGCCGCACTTATACTTTCATTTTTGAAGTTGTCGGGATATTCATTTTGGCGTGATACATTCTTGATGTTTTTGAGGTTGAGAACATCTGTTAAGTACTTTCCCACAAACGAGTCAGGATCACATCCCACGGGTGCATCGGTTCTCCTTATCCAATCTATGTTTTGCACTGTGGGTTCTAGCATACGGACTGTGAGCATTGTAGTAAGGCTAGCCGTATAGCTAGAGGTTAAGATGAACACGATAAAGAGCCATATCATAACGACAACCTTACTATGATTACTTCGTATTTGCTCTCCTACATTCACAATAACACATCATTAGTGTTGTGCTCGTTAGTAATTATATTGTACAAATAATAGAAATAACCAAAAAAGGGAATCCTCAATACTAGACATGTATATGTAAGCCAAACCCTATACCCCAAATCCTAAATTAATCTGATAAATTGTATATGGGTTTATTTTACTTAATGCAGAAAGAACGACTTAATAGATAAAGTCAGAAAAATGAGACTTTTCAGTATTAAGTCCTAACAATATGTAGCATAAGATATGCTTCTTACCAATATGTGGTATCTTAATCATTTATCCAAACACTATATCATCGAGATAGATAAGCCAAATTACTTACTATGTGAGAAGAAAAGAGACGAGAAGGTGAACCATAATGCAGTCCCAAGTTGATCCTTCCATGAACCTCTAAACTCTCGGTTCACTTGGTGCTCCATGAACCACACCACAAACATTGTGTAGAACAATATGCCACCCGAGGCCAACCACATCTCCATCGTGAATGGTCGCATAAACTTCCATGCTTTTTGCGGTTCGGATCTCACCTGCACCACCATCGACAATCCTGACTCCGTAAATGGTTGTGTGAACTCCACGTATTTCGAGCGGTTAGCAAGTATCGTCACGTCACCAACAACCGCATCATATGTCTTTTTATCAATAAACAAAAAACAATATTAAGGTATGTTTCTCTTGTTCTTATTAAGTGCTCCGTGAATAAATATTGTTTAAAAATATTTGAGAAAATGAGGATACAGGAAACATAAAGAAAAATCAATGAGGGGAAATTTGTAAATTATCGAGGGAAATCTCATTTCCTTGACTTTAAATACGCATAAACAAAAAAACAGCATTACGTCATGTCCATTGGTTGAAAGTTTTGGCGTTTGACAAAATATTAACATGTTATAGTCTGAATAATCTACCAATATAACATTATATATTTTTTTCTTTTTTCCTTATTATTGCATTATATTTCATAATTTGTATCCATTTGTACCAATAAAAATTGTATTGTCCTTGATATTGTCATAATTGAATCCAAGGTATTATGATAAACAAATCAATAAAATTATGTTGTTATTTCATTCATTTGATCTAATATCGTCATATACGACGCATAATAATATGTGGGTGTTTAATATTATTTGATTTGAATCATTCTCAAAACAGGAGCACCTTAAATTGAAAAATTAAAACTTTTAACAATGAAATTAACAATTACCTTGTAATAGACTTTGTCAATCAAATCGTCGTAGGAGCCCGTATGATTTATAAACTCGTAAGGTAACGTGTACCCATATTTCTCCTGCAAAGTGGCGACTACAGATTCGAAAACCGCAATACAAAACCCAGTGTATTTGGTCTCATTTGTACTCTCAATCCATTCCACTTTCACGAACCTCTCGAAAGATGTTGAATCTGGAACCCCAATCTTCATTTTCGTTGCATTATTAGGCATCGCCCATCCTTTAGGAATTCGGTTTATTAGATCCCCAGGCCAATTTATAGATAGTTGCCTTATGCTTCTATTCGAAAAACCCGACCCGGGTGACCAAAATTCGAGCTCTTTATAACTTTTTCCAACTACATTCACTAGTTGAATCACTAGAGGTTGTGATAGCTTTCCATCTTGGAATGCTATTGTACCGGTTAAACCAGAGAAGTTGCTAGATAGAATTGTATTTAACAACTTCTCAGAGAAAGCATTATCTGTCTCATTTAGATTTCCTAGACGATCTAATGCCCGTGAGATAGTTTCTATGCTATCATATGCACGTATAGCATAGATTCCTGGCTCGAATTTATCTTCCTCGGGATAATTCGATCTAAAGATTGTTTTGAAGTTAGATCTAAACTCTAGCAATTGTGGGTTTTCGTTTGAATAATAAGTCTTGATTCCTAGAGCACCTTGTACAGGTCGAAAAACAGATGGTTCGATGGAATCAAGAAAACTAGAAAACCCGTTTCCAAGAATCCAAACTGAGTCCTGCCCCGTTAGTCCGAGCTTATTAGCTTCTTCGAATACCCGAGTTGCCGTTGGTATAGACGACTTCAACAAAATGAACACCCGTGATTGCTTTGTCGTCAAAATTGTCGCTAAAGCATCGCGAATGGTCTCTTTTGGATCAAATGGTGAAGTAAAATGAGGAACCACCACACGGTGCTCGATTATAGAATCGATCTTTTGAAGTGCCTCAGATAATATTGAGAAACCCTCGTATTCGCCACCGTACACATTGTCTTCATAAACCGCAATGATTCGTTTCCAATTATATGACTTTATGATTGATGTAATGCAATTTATTTCGTTAGATATATCAAGATCGGTCATTTGTACCAAGAAAGGCCATTGAAGATGGAATAGAGGTTGTAAGGTGGAAGCGGTTGATGAGATAACCGGGACTCGAGCTTGTTGTCCTATTTTTGCTACCACTGTAGTTTCCTCCCATGAACTTGTCCCGATTATTGCACGTACATTTTGTTTGTCAATCAATTCGTGTGCTGCAACATACAAATTTATAAACCTTAGTTGCGCACATCACGATAATATAAAGGAAATATGAGTCGAATGGTATATCATCGACATATATGACCCCACAGTGGTTGATTTCACTATAAGATCGTTATTTGACGGAACAATAAAGATAATAAATATAAATGGTTTCAGTTTAAGTAGGTTCCGATACAAACGGTGCAACCTAATGGGTTTCAACACATAGTTAATTACTATGATTGTTGGCATTAGTGCTAATCGGAGTTATGACATTGCTAAAAGGGATATTTTTGACTTTTCTAAACAGTATAAAATTCTGTCACTAATTTGACAAAAGACGATCCATTCAAACCAACCACTTTGTTGTCCACAAACCTAACCAGAGTTGGGTCGTTTGGTTCCGTTTTTTTTTTATTGTGGACTTCAAACGCTAAATAGTATCAGAGTCCTCAATTTTTATACGTAACCGATTGTTTAAAACTCTAGTATGAAATCATAAATTAAATTCTTACCGGAAGAAGCGGCTTCAAGAGGGTCTCCACTAGAATTCTTGAAATGAATAGCCAACTTGCGGTCGTTGGAGCCTGAGTTTAGCTTTTTTACAGCGATTTCAATAGCGGTTTTTTGTTCTTTTCCTGCTCGGGTGCTTTCATCGATGATCACTCCTATGTTAGTGGTCTGGTTTTGGGCTACTATGACTGACCCATATGATAGAATTATTGATACGATGAAGACGAAGATTAGTTTTGAAGGTGAAAACGAAGGCATTTTTGGGACTAGATTTTTTGGATATTGTGTGATGATGAATTTATAGCAAATGAAATTTGATGTGGAAAGTTCGTTAACATGACTTGGTCAAAGTTGAAAATGAAATGTAAAGAAGCAACCGAAGTTAAATACGTGTTCCCTACACAATTCTCCCAAAAACATCCATCCATCCATCCATACATATATACTATTTCAACATAAGTATTTAAAATATCGACGACCGCTTATTATTAAAAAGTTATATAAAACTTTAAAAAACTACTACTTGTTATAAAAAAGTTATTAAACTAAAGCATTTAAAAAATTAGGGATATTCAAATAAAATAACTATTTGATAATTATAAATAATTTAGAGTTTGTAAATATCTTAATTCAATTTTAAATTTTAATCTATTTGTTTATTTAATTATGTTAGTTATACTTTTTCATTTTACTCTTTTAACTTATAATTAAAAATTACATAATCTAACATATCTTTTGATAAATAAGTAAAATGTATAGCCTCTAAATTGTATTGTTTGGTTAGCAAAAAAAATATTTATCGATTTCTAGATAACATTCATTTCACATGATAAGTTATTTTTTTAATATTATATTTTTAAATTTACCAAAAATATAAACATATATGCGAAATTATTTAATAAAATTATTGTACTTATAAATGAACAATAAAAATCATTTATTAAAGTATGTGTATTATATTCATAATTATAAAGTGGAGGTTTCAAATGAACGATATTTAATTTATGTTTTGGAATTAGCAGTATATTATATTAACAAATTAGTTATATATTATGTTGAAAAAAAAAGATTTAATGTATTAATTAAAAAAAGTTGAAATTTTGGAGGTTTCAAATAAATCTGGTGCATACAATTATAATCATCAATTGTTGTAATTGATAACAGAATATTGATTTTTTTAATTAAAAAAATATCAACTTTCCAATTATATCATTCTAAAGGGTAATATGGACTTTTTATATTTTGTTTAGTTATGGAATGTGAAATTTTTATGGTATCAAATTTTGGATTTAAATTTTAATTTCAAATTCGAATTCAATTTTATTTTTAAATTCACACTTTGGATCTGTTACAATTCTAATAAAATTGTATAATTATTTTCAGTTCTTAATCGTGTACATTCTATTAGAATGAACTACAATAGCATACATCAGAATGAGTAGTATTTTTAAAGAATGTTAATGCATATTTTGAAAATAAGTTAAACATTCTAGTAGAATAAATTACAAAATCATACTTATATGATTTACAAAGTCAGATTTACATTGTATTGTGTAACATAAAAATGACTAGAATAATATACTAGAATCTAATATATAAAACACATGACATTCTATCAGAATTATATTCTGGGATAATGACATTCTGTCAGAATGACTGCCTTGAAATCAAACTTTAGGGCTTCTTCTCTATTTCTTATATATTTTGAATGCACAACGAATGATCCTGCAACATCATAATACTCTTTTCGCCAATTAGAATGAACCATAACATTGATCCCAAAATTACAAAAACATTCTATTAGAATGATACATATTTCAGCCCCAGAAGAAATCGAAGAAGGGGTTCGAGAGCTTGGCTTGATGGTGAATCGGTGGTGGTGCAGGCGGTTGATGTTGAACCAGTGGTGCTATAGGATGTAGCAGATAATCATGGTGGCGGTTTGTTTGCCGTTTCACAGCTGCTGTATGTGAAGTCTAAAGGGATGAAGGTTGTGGCAGGCGATTTCCATAGGTGGCGATGGGATGCTGATGGCGGTAGAGATCGGTTGGTGGTGTTCACAGGAGGCGTGAGAAGATAAATGTGGCGGAAGATCTATGAGGGTGTCGATGGCAGCTAGGGTAAGTAGTTATTAGGATTCCATAATTATAGGTCCAATTTACCATAATTATAGGAATTGATTTAAATTCAATTAAATGATTTATAAATGAATTGACAAAAATACCCTTGGTGATTCCAGGCTTCTGATATTGGGTTTTACGTCCACACAATAATTATAGTTTTTATTTCATGTTATGCGTCTTTTTTCTTTTAATACTACTTTTGGTTGTTTAGTTTTTTTGCATAAATTTAGCCTTAGTTACATGAGAACACTCAGTTCTGCTTGGAGAGGCATTGGCACTATACAAGTGTGGGGTAGATTCCCACTAGGAGCGAGAGTGAGGCATTCAGAAGCTAATTGAGACGATAAATAGCTCAAAGCAAGAGATGATATAAGTGTTTGGCCAACAGGAGGTAAGTCTAAAACACTCAGTGAGAAGAAAATTACATTAACAATTTTATGCATCACATACCTGGCCCGTACTTGCCATGTAGATTCTTTGCATCGCTACATGAAAGACTGTCTAATCAAATTATGTGACACGTCCATCCCTTTGAAGCGTCGCATAATGCTTATGCTCACTTACCATTGAACTTTATTAAAGAAAATGCCATGCTACACTCATATGGCACAGAGTGCCTCTATCTTGCGACTACATATCTCCCTTCCTATATTATGTGACGCCTATGGATATAGCTTGCGATGTGTAGTCTATATCTCACTAGCTGGTGACTAGTTCTCTTCCAAAATTACATGACGCGTCATATAATATTATGCGACGCGTTCCATTGCTCAGTTAAGACACTTGTGCAATCATTGTGTAAGTATGCCACTTTACAATGCATAGTCATCATCACCATCATCATCTGAAGTGTCCAATTTTACACTAAAGTATCAGAAGTTCCACCTAAACGGTGTCGTGTCAGCAACATTAGCAATTCCACATTTTCGATCAATCAGTTGTCGACCTTCTTTATATGATACCCTAGGGGAGTCTGTTCCTTTTTCTCCCTTATTTTTTTAATCGTACATACAATGAAGACATTGTATGAATTAAGTGTGGGGTAGGGGTTGAAAATGCATAAAATGTGTCTAGTTATATGGGCCATTTTTAAAATTCTTTCCTTTAACATTAATCCAAAACTAAAAAATTAATATAAATATATCAAAATTAATACTTAAACAGGTACTTAGGTTATATTTAGTTGTCATATATAGTAACAGTGACTGTTCACTATTTCAAGTAAATCTTTGACATATAAATTAGCAGGTAGCTAGTATATTTAGTTGTCATATATAGTAACAGTGACTGTTCACCGTTTCAAGTAAATCTTTGACATATAAATTAATAGGTAGCTAGTGTGTTAGTTACAAAAAGTTTTACATTGTTGATGAAATAAACCCCATAAAAATTATTAGTTTAAATTAGCAGGTAGCTAAGACCTAGCTATTGAGTAAAATTTTCAGATTTCAAGTATACGAGTCTTGTGCTGTGCTGAAATGAGGAAAAAGCCTCAATAAATGAATTAATATGACAAATGAGAAAAATCGCAAAATGTTAAAAATTAATAAATGCTAATATGAAATATAAAGTATGAGAAAAATAGTACCAAATAAATAAAACTCAGGAGGGGAGTTCAAATTGTGGCCATTAAGGCTTGAACTAGTAGACTTGAAAAAGGTGTTCTATACTTAATCACCTAAGGCCAACTAGCTTGGGATCGATTTTGTCGAACGTTTGTTACAAGGGCTTTAAAAGAAAGTCATGGAATTCCCTTAGTGACCTTTAGAATTTGAATAAGCAGACTCTATACAGTCTTGGGTTGGAAATTTGTAATCAAGGATTTCATAGAAAGTCGCGAATTTCAAAGGCACGAAAGGAAAAATTAATAAATATATTAGTGATAAGTAGTACAATATAGATCTTCTAACTCTAGCACACAAGTTTTTAAGAATGCATAAGCTATTAGAAATAAAGTGAAAAAATAATAAGAAATACTAATATAATAATGAGCTGAAAAGTATAATTAAATAGAAAGACTTTATTGTAATCATATGCCATTTTTTTTACTGATTGTGTGGTACAAAGGGTAATTTTGGAAATTTGGCAACATGTCTTGAGGCTAGGGAATTTTTAAATGGTATATGTCTACGGGATACAAAAATAAGTGACTAGCACATTTTTTTAAAATGGTATATGTCTAGGAGTTTTTGCTTACGAGAATGAGATTTATCTCGGAACATGAACAATTAAAGTGGACCCGAATACATTTATTAATATGAATATGGGTATAATTGATGCATTTGTTTTCTATCAGTATTTTTGGCATCAGTAACTATTGCTTGTACTTACTTGCAAATGGATGGTGTTAAACTGATTATTTTACTGGCCCGTGTAAATTCTAGTCTAATTGAGGATAAGCAAATTCCAAGTGTGGGGTATTTTGATATCGCCTTTAATATACATATATTTTATGTGATAGTAGGGTATTAAGTTGCATTTTGCTTACAAAACGAGATATAAGGTAGTTAATGGTTTGGAATTACTATTTTAGGACTCATGACACTTTTGGAGCAAAATGAGCTGAAAATGGAATTTTAGAAAGGCAAACACAACATATAGAGAAAGCCACACGACGCGTGGGAGGATAATGATGAAACACGCATTTTCTTGCCAACTCGGCACGTCCAACATACCAACACGGTGCATTCTATGTCGGTGAAAAAGATTTAAATGCAACCGTAGTTGCGAGTTTTACACATACAGGGAAAGATTGGACAGTTAGGAACCGAGGAGAAACCCAAAAGTTGACATTTTGAGAGTCCAAAAGGCAGTCGGAAGGCCAGAAGGCTGACATGAAGAAGAAATCTAAAGGATCGGGAGCAGAACCATTAAGTTATCATTTTGTTTGCTTTACTATCTACATTTAAGAAACTTATGTTTTCTTTTTTAGTGTAGTTCTGGATTTGGGGTTATACTCATTGTTCTTGTTTAGCTTTTATGAAACCCTAATTTTATGGTTTGATTGATATTCATATATTAAGAGTTTTTTAATTTATCGTGTTAGTTTAATCATTAATCCTTATGTGTCAAAGTTTGAATCTTTGTTACTTATTGTTGAGTTATTACAGTCTAAATGACCAATCTAATTGTATAGCTTGAATCATAAGTGTACTATCACCATTGAGTAGGTATGACTAGATATGAACCAAATCCTAGAATTAGGTTAGTAACACAATGAACTTTAATATGTAAGCTTTGCATTAGATGACCACTTTATGCACCCGTTAATTATCTTGACCATTGATGTTAATTACCTGATTAAATCTACATGATATGAATTTAATGATTGATATTAGGGATGACTAATCTGCATGACCATTGTGATTAGGTGTCCTTAAAATCATTATTATTAGTGAATAAACCAAGTGAACTAATCAACTTAGGAATCAGTGAACATTAGATAAATATTCATTGCACTTAATAGAAATAATCATAATTCAAGGGGAAAATCATGTTTAAATAAAAATACGTTTAGATCTGTTTCCACATCCGTTTTCCATACTAGTCTACCTTTTGTTTGCTTTCAGTTTGTTTCTGGTTTGACTTTTACATCAAAATCACTTTTTTATTTTATGTTTTCATTAAAACTAATAATAAAATCAACTAATCTATTCCACTCCCATTCCCCTTGACTTCGACACCCGTTCTTACCAAAGTTATACTACTACACGATTAAGTACACTGCCTAGTGTGTAATAGTCCATAGTTGAGATAAAATCGTTTTTATAAATTTTAAAACGAGATCTTACGCTTCAAACTTTTGAAGTTTCCCAGGGATTGATTTGTACGCATCAACTTTGAAATATCTATGTACCCGAATCATAGCACTATACTTTAAGCTTTTTTTAAGTACATGAAAAATCTATCTAACTATAGTAGTAAAAATTGATTTGTGTTGAGATGACATCATCATAATTGGATGGATTTTTCAGTGCAAATTTCATAATGAGAAGAAAGTAAACTAAAATATTATAACGGAAGTACATTACTATTTAGTTTTTTGGTAGAACATCATTTGCTACAAACTGACATAAAATTCCTTAAGAAATTAACATTTTATCGCTTCCTCATAAGGATATGACCTGCTACCTCCCTAAACGGATACGACAACCAATCAAACAAAGCGGGTTACGGTGGTGTCAAAGGGCAACCGCCTTTTTGATAGGGCATTTGAAGGTCTATCATATGGTAGTATAGGTGGTTCAAAGTGAGGAGGACGAGGTATGAGATAGGGTAGACGTGGTGGTCGATGAAGAGGCTACCATTCTCGTTTACTTCCTAACTATAATAGTATAAAATGGATTGAATATGGGCATATATCGTATTCAAAGTTCTACTATTATCGAAAAATTTCCAAAAGGTTATTTTTGATATTGATAATCAAGGCATTTTTGTCTTTTGGCACAAAACAGATGGGAATGACTCACTATCCCACCTCATTGAATGTCTCGTTGTTGGAAATCAAGGTTCATGTAATTAGTTTCAAAAACAAGAGTTTGCAACGGAAGCATAAAATCATGAACACAAATTCCATTTTCAAGAGGATCATGCTACATGCATGTAGAGATAAGATGAAGAACAAACATAGATTAAGTTCAAGATCATAACCTTTGTTCTTGGGTTTGGTTTGGATGATTTTGATAGCTAGGAATCAAATTAGAATCCCTCTATAGTTGATCCACCACAAGCTTGAACACCCTTGAATGCTAGTTCCATAACTTGCAAGATATGACTCCTTTTCTTATGAAACCAAAAACCAATTTTTTCTAAGAACTTAAGGAGAGTTTTTGGCTGATTTCTTGAAGCAAGAATGATGTACAAACACCCTCAAAATCGTGGCCATCATATATCATACCAAGGAAAAGAAAAGCACATGTAACTAGCTTAAAAGAAAGATCCATTTGATTTCTATAATCAAAAGCTTGGAGACACAAAGCATCTTCAACCACTTTTAAGTAGTTAATGCATTCTTTTCTTTCCATCTTGGCTGAATTTTTGATGTCACATGGAGAGTTAGTAGGTTTATTATTTATAAAACTTAGATAATTATAAGCTTATAAATAATACATCTTCTTATTTCTTTAATGGGATAACATTTAACCTATAATTATATATATAAATAAACCATCTAAATATACAATCTTAATTGTATAATTATATATATATACATATGTATATATATATATATATATATATATATATATATATATATATATATATATATATATATATATATATATATATATAACAATATATATATTTTATTTAATTTACCAATTAAATTAAATAAAAGGCTTAATTATAAATCAATTAAATCGTTTTAACAATTTAAACAATTTAATTGTTACACTTAATTAATTCATCACATATGAATTACTAATCAACCTTTAATTTTGTAGTTATTATTATTTACCTCAAATAATAATAACCTACAAGATTAAATTGCAAGTTTAGTATCATTTGATGTTAAATCAAATTTAACGTTCTAAATGATCAATTGGTGTCAAACTTGTTGTTGGTGTGACCCTATAGGATCATGTATTATTAGTAATATCATTTTATGATCATCCTTGAGCATATAGAACTAACAATCTCCCACTTGCACAAGGTTGCATCACAGAATGATATAGACAGTGGTAAACGTCTAGCAACATTTTACTGCCCCCAATAACACATGACATTTTGCCATTCAACAACATTCAATTCTTCAGAAAACACGAGGCTCTAATTGATGTATAAGGTTATCTATCAATTATCCCTTTGTCACAGACATCATGTTGAACATGAGACATGGATCTTAATCATTCTCATTTTATGTTCAACTTTCAAACAGGCGCCTTAGATGTCTAACTCTCAACACATAAGAGGAACAAATCCTGTCTTGACTACATACGCCCCTCATATAGTTAGTACTATGCATGAGTATGGCCTTTATGGTTGTCTGTATTTCAAGAACAACAGTGAACCATATTAAAGCATAGTACACTCTACACTTGAGTCCCAAATATGTATCTCAGGTCAAAGGATACAATGATAATACCTTTATTCAAGAATCACTTATGATGATGATCCATGGAGTGATCTTGAAACAGGTCAAGTCCAATACTTGTTCACTGACAAGTACCTATGAATTTGGTTGCAACCTTTTGCTACTTTTACCCATAAAAGTCAACCAATCCAATTCATATTAGTCTTACTTCATAATTGCTCCCACAACTATGATCGACTATGGACGTTTAGAATAACTAAATTATTCAAGGATTAAACATGCTAATAAAACACAATAATTATGAATGAAACATCATGTCACAAATATTACATAATTCTTGTCGTTTACATAAGTTCATATTCATAAAACATTAAACACAAATCAAATCCATTCATTAGAAAAACGGAGTCCTATACCCTTAGCATGACTTTCATGCTTAGTTTGGGGTAAAGGTTTCGTGAATGGGTCTGCCAAATTTTGATCTGTATGAACCTTGTGAATACTAATTTCACCATTCTTAACTTCATGTCTAATGTAGTTATACCTTCGGTGAATGTGTTTGGTTTTTTTGATGCAATCTAGGTTCCTTTGCTTGAGCTATAGCACCTAGATTGTCACAGAAGATTTCTATAGGGTCCCGAATGGAAGGAATAACCCCTAGATCTTCTATGAACTTTCTCATCCAGACAGCTTCTTGAGCAGCTTCCGAAGCAGCAACATATTCAGATTCTGTAGTGGATTGTGCAAGCACTTCTTGTTTGGAACTCTTCCAAGACACGGCTCCTCCATTTAAAATAAAGACATACCCAGATTGAGATTTCGAATCGTCCCTATCTGTTTGGAAGCTTGCGTCAGTGTAACCATTTACCTTTAAGCTTTATTCCAAACCGCCGTAAACTAAGAACATATATTTAGTTCTTCTCAAGTACTTAAGAATGTTCTTTACAGCAGTCCAGTGGGCTTCACCTGGGTTCTGTTGATACCTACTAGTCATACTTAAGGCACATGAGACGTCGGGCCTAGTGCATAACATGGCATACATGATGGACCTAATTGCCGAAGCATATGAGACATGTTTCATCCTTTCAAGTTCAGTCCTAGTGTTTGGGCACTGAGACTTGCTTAGGATGGTGCAATGCGGTATTGGCAAGAATCCTCTTTTGGAGTCTTGCATCTTGAATATTTTCAAGATTTTATCAATATATACACTTTGGCTAAGACCAATAAGTCTCTTAGATCTATCTCTATAGATCTTTATGCCTAATACATAAGCAGCTTCCCCTAGATCCTTCATTGAGAAACAACTCTCAAGGAACGCTTTGACACCTTTTAAGGTTGGGATGTCATTTCCAAATAAAAGTATGTCATCTACATATAATACTAGGATTATGACAATGCTCCCACTAGCTTTCTTGTAAACACAGGAGTCATCCTCATTTTTGATGAATCCAAAACTCGTAATCTTTTCATCAAAACGGATGTTCCATGTTCGAGACGCTTGCTTTAATCCATAGATAGATCTTTTAAGCTTGCACACTTTGTTTGGATGCTTTGGATCGACAAAACCTTCAGGTTGATCCATATAGACATCTTCCAATAAGTGTCCATTAAGGAAAGCGGTCTTGACATCCATTTGCCATATCTCATAATCATAGTACGCGGCTATGGCAAAAAGTATCCTAATCGACTTGATCATTGCCACTGGAGAAAAGGTCTCATCATAGTCAATACCATGAGTTTGTGAGTATCCTTTAGCGACAAGTCTAGCCTTAAAAGTGTGAACATTTCCATCCACGTCGATTTTCTTCTTGAAAACCCATTTGTTCCCAACAGTCTTACAATTGGTGGGAAGATTAACCAAGTTCCAAACTTGATTATCGTGCATGGATTGCATCTCAGTGTTCATGGCCTCAAGCCATTTATCAGATTCAGGATCTGATATTGCACTCTGATAGTTGACGGGTTCATCAGAATCTATCGTATAACATTCCTCTTCCATCAAAAGGTAACCATACCTTTCTGGTTCAATTCGAACCCTACCAGATTTACGAACACTTTGTGTTACAATTTGTTCCTGATCAACCGTTTGTTCAGGTTCAACAATTTCTTGTTGAATGCTAGATTCAACTTGTTGTGTATCAGGTTGTGGTTCCTGAAGTTCCTCAAGTTCCACAAACCTCCCACTAGCCTCTTCCATCAGAAACTTGTTTTCTAGGAATTCAGCTTTTCGAGAAATAAATATTTTATTCTCGATGGGATTGTAGAAATAGTATCCAAGACAATCTTTCGGATACCCTACAAAGATACATTTAGTTGAACGGGGTTCTAATTTGTTTGAAGCTTCTTGTCTAACATAAGCTTCACAACCCCATACCTTGAGATAGGATAAAGATGGAACCCTTCCATGCCATATCTCATAAGGCGTTTTATCTACTTTTTTAGTAGGTGCCATATTTAGGAGACGAGCAGCTGTTTGTAAAGCATAACCCCAAAATGATAAAGGTAGAGTAATTCTACTCATCATGGATCGAACCATATCCAATAGTGTTCGGTTCCGCCTCTCAGACACACCATTATGTTGTGGTGTTCCAGGTGGAGTAAGTTGTGAAACAATTCCACAAGTCTTAAGATGATCCATAAAGTTTGTACTTAAGTACTCACCTCCTCTATCAGAACGAAGAACTTTAATTGTTTTTTTGAGTTGATTTTCCACTTCACTTTGAAACGTTTTGAACATTTCAAACGCCTCATGTTTATGTTTAATTAAATAAACATATCCAAAACGACTAAAGTCGTCAGTGAAGGTGATGAAATATCTTTCACCATATCTAGTCATTGGCTTGAAAGGACCACATACATCCGTATGTATGATTCCTAACAAGTCCTTTGCTCTCTCATTGGTTCCGGAGAAAGGAGCTTTAGTCATCTTGCCATGTAAACAAGATTCACATATATCAAATGAGTCATTCTCATTTGCCTTCAAAAGTCCACTCTTTTGAAGTTGGGATATGCGATTCTTGTTTATATGCCCAAGGCGACAATGCCATAGATAGGTTTGACTCAAATCAAATTTGGGTTTCTTGGTGAAAGTGTGGTATAAAGAGCCTTGGTTAGTCTTTTCATCAAGGTTTACTTCATAAATTCCATTTAAAGGCCTAGCCTCAAAATAGAATACATTATTTTTGTAAACGCAAATATCATCATTATTAAAGGAAAGATCAAATCCACATTGTCTTAATTTAGCAACCGAAATAATATTCCTAGTCAAGCTAGGAACATAATAAACATTCAACAATGTCATACACAAGCCATTTGGTAGTAATAAATTAAAACTTCCAATTGAATCCACTGCAACTCTTGCATTGTTTCCAACCCGAAGTACTACCTCATTTGCCTTTAGTCGCCTACTCCTTTTGAACCCCTGCAACATATTACATATGTGAGTTCCACAACCAGTATCATATACCCATGTGTTAGGAGATAAATTATAAAGTTCTAGGTCTATCACATAGATACCTGAAGTGCCTTCACCGGCCTTCTTCTTCTTCAACTCCGCAAGATACGTAGGGCAATTTCTCTTCCAATGCCCAGCTTTGCCACATTCAAAGCATGTATCTTCTTTGACAACCTTTGCCTTCTTCTTGGGCGGATGGGATGGTTGGACAACTTTCTTGCCCTTACCTTTGAAAGCTTTTGCTTTCCCCTTGCCCTTGGAGTTGGTGGGGTGTTCTGGTCTAGTTCTCTTTGTGCCACCTTCCTTGATCATGAGAACTTGAGTGGTTTTCTTAGGCAGATTCTTTTCCGCGGTAATTAGCATCCCATGTAATTCCGGGATAGTCTTGTTTAAACCATTCATGTTATAATTCATGACAAAAGGATCAAAGGACTTTGTCAAGGAGTTAAGGATCATATCCGTTGCTAGCTCTTCGGGCATCACAACTCCAAGACGTGCCAAATGATCAATGTGACTCTTCATTTTGAGCACATAAGAGCTTACCGACTGCCCATCCTCCATCTTGCAAGTATGGAAAACCCGAACAGTTTCGAACCTTTCCGTTCTTGCAAGTTGTTGGAACATTTCCTTTAGTTGATGAATCATGTCATAGGCTGAATGATTCTCCAAATCCTTCTGAAGGTCAGGAATCATGGTTGCCAACATGAGGCATGATGCATCGATGGAATCATCCATCTTTTTAAGCCATGCATCGTGTGCGGGCTTAGGAATGGCAGGGGGATCTTCTGGAAGTGGTTCATTGAGAACATATTCTTTCTTTTCTTGTTTGAGAACAATTCTCACACTACGGTGCCAATCCAAGAAGTTGGTATGGTTAAGTTTTTCTCCTTCAAGGAGAGACCGTAGTGAGGTTTTGTTAGGAGCCGAGTGTGTGTTGTTTGGTGCCATCTACAAAATTTTAACAAGGTTCTATTTAGTAAATTATGATATTAAGTCCTTAATTAATACCCCTTCTTGTTTCATAAACTTTAATTAATTAAGGTCTAGAATCCAAGTTGCATCACGAATAAGTGGTTAGGTATCCTTTATCCCGCCTATTTGAATCAACAAGGTAGGTAACGGTTTACCAATTATATCCAAATATAATTTCTAGAGTTATGGGATCCCATTATAACATTTATAAGTTTGGCATGTTTGATCCCATCTATGCCTTGGATTTCTAATGCTTAGGTGACCTTTATCACAAGAGATTTCCAAACGAATCATCCTTCTTAAACGGACGTGTAATTTTGACAACTATTAATGGTTAGGTGTCCTTTATCCCATCAATATTGCAAAACTACTTCTTGTATCATAAGAAGTCTCCAAGTGGTTAGGTATCCTTTATCCCACAAGGAAATACAAGTGATACATGAGTGTCTTTAAGAGGGACGACATTGATTCGTATTTCATAAGGGATTTGAATGTTTTACAATTCTAATTTTGAAAAACATATGGTATCATGTAGATTGCATGCATCCAATGAACATGGTACCATTAAATCTTATTTTGTTAATTGGTTCCTTAATCATAAAATCTCCATTTTATTGATTCTTTGTTTGTGGTCAAGATTACAATTAATATCCAATATTAAGTTTGAGTTTGATCACATATATTAGAACCAATTTATAATCCTAAATAATTACCATTATTACTTAGGGTTGGCATTTGTAAGAGTTTATAAAATCTCCATTTTATTTCTTGTTTCAAGCATTTTCAAAACTTGACTTAATAGGTTTTAAAACAAAACCCATTTTAATAAAACCAATTTTATCACATCTTATGTTTTAATTGTCAACTTTTGAAAATACAAACTCCTTGATGATTATGTTTAATTATCTAGGTTGTCTAGCATGCAAAATCTTATTTTCATCCACAACATAACATAATAAAACATTCAATCATCACAACCATGCATGGGTGCATAAACACAAGCCAACTAGTATGATATTTCATGTGAGCCACACATGAAATATCAAGTCCAAACCTAGGGACAAAAAGGTGACAAAAACACAACCAAATGATCTCCGATTTAGCTACAACTTTGCCAATCTTCTTGTATTATCAAATAAGACTTGAACCACCCTTTCTTGGCACCATGGAATGAGGTTAAGAATTTTTTTTGAGACCCTCAAAATTTTCGAAATTTAGGGCAGCAGGAAGAAATTTTTGTGGTTTTTGTTGCATTTTTCAATTCATTCTTGGCTATATTGATGCTAATACTTGTTGAAACTTAATGTATATACTAGATATTAAAATTACCAACAAGTATATCACCAAATGACCAAGATATGAATTTATAAAACACTTCCAAAACATTTTTGAAATCTGGACAGCAGCTCTTCAAAAAGTGCTGCTGTTGGGTGCAATCTTTTCTTGGTCTTTTACTTCCTTCTCTTGTTACATTTTGTGAAATAAATAAAATACAACTATTCTAATATTTACAAAAGGAATATTAAGAAGGAAATAACTAATTATTATTACAAACCATTTGAATAAATGAATAGATTACAACCATATCGAATACAAACACAAAACATGCATCATATGGTCCTTGGCTTGTTTATGCACCATTTTATCACATAAAATCATAAGAAAACCAACACTTTGTTTTTCTAAGGCAACAATTTATGTAACCAAAAGCATGCATACATAAGATATAGTTGGTTACATAAAATCATAGATTATATATGTGCATGTTGCCAAAGAAGCCATGCATGAAACTTTCATTTAAGAATATGAACATTCATGGCTTCCAAAAACCAAGTTTATCCAAATAAACTTATTATCTAAACATGCAATATAGCCATGGCTCTGATACCAATTGTTGGAAATCAAGGTTCATGTAATTAGTTTCAAAAACAAGAGTTTGCAACGGAAGCATAAAATCATGAACACAAATTCCATTTTCAAGAGGATCATGCTACATGCATGTAGAGATAAGATGAAGAACAAACATAGATTAAGTTCAAGATCATAACCTTTGTTCTTGGGTTTGGTTTGGATGATTTTGATAGCTAGGAATCAAATTAGAATCCCTCTATAGTTGATCCACCACAAGCTTGAACACCCTTGAATGCTAGTTCCATAACTTGCAAGATATGACTCCTTTTCTTATGAAACCAAAAACCAATTTTTTCTAAGAACTTAAGGAGAGTTTTTGGCTGATTTCTTGAAGCAAGAATGATGTACAAACACCCTCAAAATCGTGGCCATCATATATCATACCAAGGAAAAGAAAAGCACATGTAACTAGCTTAAAAGAAAGATCCATTTGATTTCTATAATCAAAAGCTTGGAGACACAAAGCATCTTCAACCACTTTTAAGTAGTTAATGCATTCTTTTCTTTCCATCTTGGCTGAATTTTTGATGTCACATGGAGAGTTAGTAGGTTTATTATTTATAAAACTTAGATAATTATAAGCTTATAAATAATACATCTTCTTATTTCTTTAATGGGATAACATTTAACCTATAATTATATATATAAATAAACCATCTAAATATACAATCTTAATTGTATAATTATATATATATACATATGTATATATATATATATATATATATATATATATATATATATATATATATATATATATATATATATATATATATATAACAATATATATATTTTATTTAATTTACCAATTAAATTAAATAAAAGGCTTAATTATAAATCAATTAAATCGTTTTAACAATTTAAACAATTTAATTGTTACACTTAATTAATTCATCACATATGAATTACTAATCAACCTTTAATTTTGTAGTTATTATTATTTACCTCAAATAATAATAACCTACAAGATTAAATTGCAAGTTTAGTATCATTTGATGTTAAATCAAATTTAACGTTCTAAATGATCAATTGGTGTCAAACTTGTTGTTGGTGTGACCCTATAGGATCATGTATTATTAGTAATATCATTTTATGATCATCCTTGAGCATATAGAACTAACACTCGTTACATCAATCTAAGTTTTAGTTTTGTCAAATACATGTGTTATAGCCTTATGTCAATGCATTTCAAATGTAAACATGTTTTGTATCGTAGTTAGTGAAGGGCCACACCCATCCCAATAAGTATTGTTGTAAAGGAGTTGGTCAATATCGAGCTCAATCAACTTTGGTTCAAGTTTAAGTACAAACATGGGCTTGAAATATATAATTATTTGAGTTTATGTTTATCCTACATTGATTCAATCTTTTGTTTAGTGTTTCTAACCTTATGTTTGTGCCAATATATATCAATTTGTGGTTAAGTTTTTTAGTTGAAATTGATTTATTGAATACATTTTAATTGATTGGGACTATGGTTAAATATTTGAATCTTTTTCCAGGGGTGAGCATAGGTGGGTGCTTAGTCATATTATTCTAAAGGTTACGGTTTATTTAGATTTTGGAACTGGTATCGATATCTCAAGAATTTCTAAAACTTTGTTATTACAAACTAATTAAACAAGCCATTAACCATCACCCTGATGGCCTAGTGGATAAGGCTTAGGACTCTTTCTCTTCCTCCATAAAGAGGTTCCAAGTTCTAATCCCACTCCCTCCCTTTCCCCATAGGGAGTGTTAGGTTTCAATCAGGGGATGGCCACTGGCCACCTCTCTACCCCCGTAGGTGATTGACCCGGACCACCCTGCTGCCAGGTGTGCGTGGGCCCCGAGGTTGCTTCATCAGGGTCATCCAAAGGATGGGTCGGCTGGGGTCCTCGGTTATCAAAAAAAAAAAAATTAAACAAGCCATTACAAAGTTAATGCAAAAGAATTATCGGATACAGCCATCTTTCGAGCAAATTTAAGAAGTTGTGCCCAATTTCCATAAATGGTCCTTGCATAATCGAAATACTATGGAAATGCTCCTTATGTTTCATAAAATTACTTTAATGGTCCCTACCTAATTTTGACTTTACAAGAATGACCCTTGTGTTTCATAAAGTTGTAGAATTGGTCCCTGCCTAATAGCCAATATGTAAAAAACTGTCTCTATATGTCAAAAATTACCAAAATTGTCCTTCTATTTAAGAAAATTGCAAAAAGTCCCTGCCTAATTGCAAAACTCTAGAAATAATCCTTTTTTCACAAAATTATAGATATGGACCTCTCTAATAGTAAAATAACAGAAATAGTCATCGTGTCTCACAGATTTATAGAAATGTTCCTTATCTAGTAGCGAAATTACCAACATAGTCCCTATGTATATTAGAAATTAAAAAATAGACCTTATGTAAGAGACTATTACAGAAATAATGTCGAAAATATAAGATTAATAAACTCGCCGCAATACACGAATCATCCCACTAATTGAATTATGAAGTACAAGTTAGATAAGTTTACCAATACAATGCATTAAATTCTAAAAAAATGTGAATCAAAGGAAATTAATCATTAGAAACAACAATAAATTTAGTCATTATATATTTGAAATAAACAGAGTTTTAAAATTTAAAGTTGTAAGTCTTAATCGCACTTATAATCTATGAATATGCAAACAAATTCAAGAGAAAATATAGTGCCTATCGCTTTGTGTTATATATATGGAACTGGTTCCTATGGATATCCAACATGTATTTGTTTCAAACTTTAGGAAATAATTCCTATCTTAACCATTTTTGGTCTGTATCATGGGGATTTTTGGGCAATTCAATTAAAGCTAAACTTATAAATAATAATAATAATAATAATAATAATAATAATAATAATAATAATAATAATAATTGTTATATGTATACTTGTATTTGTATTTGGGCTTTATTTAATGTACATAGCCCAAGCCCATTTCCCTTTGTATTGTGTATGTATTTTGATCTATACGTATTATTTGAGAGCAATGGAAATTATCACATTCCAATATGGTATCTGAGCATAAATTACTATCCTAATTTCTCTCATAATCTCCCTCATGGATTCTTCTCTCGATCCGATCTTATCACAGCCAGCCCTCCTCCCTCAACTCTGGGCAATGGCCACCACTACAAATCCCCAAAAAGCTTTTGGTGTGACTAACATCAAAACCTATCTCCCTCTTCAGCTTGAGCTTGAATGCCTAAACTAAGATACTTGGATAAAGCTTTTCACCACCCACTATGTCGGGTTTGATGTCATTGACCACATTGATGACACCAACCCAAAACCCGCAGGTCCGAATAGAAGAAAGTAGGTTCTATTGTGAAACTTTATATCTACGAGTCTTTCTTCCTCCCTTCTTCTCATGGTTCTAAAAAAAGAGGCCACTGCGTTACAAGTTTTGGAGAAACCTCAAACACTCTTTCACGACAATTATGGTAATTTACATAAAAGTATTCCTATTAGACGACCACTTTCCATTTTAGTCGGTAGTGGATCCCGCATACCTGTAGTTAATACTGGACATGCCCATTTACCCATCCTCAATCCATACCGCCCTTTTTATCTTAATAATATCCTTATAACTCCTAACATCATTAAAAACCTTATCTCTGTTCGAAAATTCATAAAAACCAATAAATATTCTATTGAATTTGATGAGTTTGAATTTACTATGAAGGATTTCAAGACAAAACGGACCCTAGTTCGGTGCGACAGTGACGATCCCCTCTACCAGGTCCTCCCCTCCAATCCTTAAGTTCATGTCTCTTTGAGCCCCTCTACTTGGCATCAAATATTGGGTCATCCCAATGATCACGTCTTGAACTTTTTAGTCTTTAATAAGCTCATTTCTTGTAATAGTAATAAAACTATTAAACTTTGTTCTTTTTGTCAGTTTGGGAAACATATTGTGCTTCCTGTTGGTACTTTTGATTATGATGTTTCTCATGAATTTGATATTATTCATTAGGACATTTGGACCTCTCCTATCCTAAGTGTTTGTGGTTTTCGGTACTATGCTATTTTTCTTGATCATTACACACACTATGTTTGGGTCTTTCCTTTGAGACACAAATCAGATCTTTTTGCCAAATTTGTTGATTTGTTCAACTTCATTAAAACTCAATTGCACACCAAAGTTAAATCCATAAAATGTGATAACAAGGGCGAATATAATAAACACTAATTCCATAATTTCTTTTCCCAATCATGGTATCTAATTCAGGTTTTCATGTCCCCATACGTCCCAACAAATAGGAAATCAGAACGCATGTTATGCACCATCAACAACTGCGTGTGCACCCGCCTATTCCACTCTCACACTCCACTTACTGGGTAGAGGCCCTTCATATGGCCGTTTATCTTTTAAATCTCTTACCGTTCGCTGTCGTACAGAATCACACCCTTTCTATCGTCTCTTTCAGAAGCACCCTACATATGATCATCATCATACTTTTAGATTCTCCACCTCGCCACTTCTCACAAACTAGAACCACACACCATCTTCTATATGTTTCTAGGCTACCTATCTCAGCATAAGGGATATTGCGTCTAGATCTCTCTTCCAGACGCATCATCATCTCTCATCATGTTACATTTGAAAAATCTGTATTTCCCTTTGGGTTCATCACCCCCAATACCTTCCCCTTCATAGAGTGACACCACCACCATATAGCCCACCCACCTTATGACCACTCGGTCTCGTAGTGGTATCGTCCAGCCAATAGAGCGCGCTAACCTTCACACATCGTATATTTCCCCATTCCTCGGTCCCATCTACAGCCTATGCAGGATCCTAACGGATGCAATGCCATGATTGAGGAATACCATGCGCTTATCTCCAATAGCATCTGGACTCTTGTTTGGTGACCCCCAGGGGTCAATGTTGTTAGGTTCATGTGGCTCTTTTGCCACAAGCATCATGTTGATGGCTCCCTCGGCCACTATAAGGCCCATCTTGTAGCCAATGGTCGAAGTTAGCAGTCATCAAAAGGGTATAGATTGTTATGAAACCTTCAGTCCGGTTGTCAAATCAGCCACCATCCGAATTGTCCTCGGTATCATTGTCTCATGCTACTAGCATATTCATGAACTAGACGTGAAGAATGCATTTTTTCATGGCCACCTTCAGGAGACTATATACATACATCGACCCCCAGACTTTCAAGATCCTCGGTTTCCTAACCACGTGTGTTATCTTCAGTGATCTTTATATGGCCTAATACAGGCCCTATGACACGCCTTGGTCGTCGTGCGGTCAAAAATAAGAGAAAAACCTAACACACACTAGCACAGTGGTAGTCAGGGTCGATCCGCAGGAGCTTCGTGGTTAGACTAGATGAGAGATTACCAACTAGTAGTGTCACGCTACAGTCGGAGGATCTAGTTTCTACCTTCCTAATCACTAGCAAACTAAAGCAATGATAAAACACACTCAAGCCAAGCTAAGCTAAGCTCAAATAACCTAGTCACTTTCTGAAATCAGAAGTGCATCTCTGAATCAGAAGCAATCAAAGGCATCCAAACTAGCAAAACCAAGCAAAGCATAAACTAGCCACTAACTAAAGTTCTACTGAACAGTTACTAGCCAAAGTTCAATGCCTAAAAAACTAACCTAATTAGCTACTGATTTCAGCAAGGGAAAGCAGTTCCAACAAGGTCAAAATAATATCCAAACACCATTCAAACATTCAAAACCAAACACAAGCATAAAAACACCGAAATACCAACATTAATCATAATCAAATGATTTTCATTCACCAAACTCAGATCCAAACATCCAAACAGTAACAACATGAGACTAAAACAGAAGCCAAAGCTTAATATCAATGGTTGTCACTCCCAAAGATACAAACCAAGGCTAACTACTAACTACTTAATTGAAAATAAAAGCTAAAACTAACCAATACCAAATGAGAGTCTTCTGGAACGAAATCTTGGAGTCAAAGAGCTTCAAGGTCGATTTTACACCCGGTATTTGCTAGGGTTTTCGGCTGGAAATGCCTCTATTTATAGTTGCAATTTTCCCGCAGCCGCGCCGCATAGATTAAGAATCTGCGGCGCGCGTACTAATCTTTTCCCGTTTCTTCGGTATTTGAATGTGTTCCACCGCCTTAAGCTCGCGTCGCGCGTAGTTAATTCCCGCGGCGCGCGTACGAGTTTCCTTGATTTTTCATTCTTTTCCAAACTTCTTCCTTTTGCACACTTTTAGTCCCTGTTTCCATTCTTTTTCTCCAAACAAGTCCTGGCACAAAAAGTGAGAATACCCAGACATATTTGATATAATTTTATCAAGAACAGGGTTCAACAACGCCTAAAATACTTGATATCACTAGGCGTTGTCAACGTGCTGTTAGGTGAATGTGAACATTTTGAAGTTGTTTTTTCAAAGTTTGGTGAAACAATTTTCAAAGGTTGGTGAATGTGTTGAAACACAACTCTACATTCACATTACCTTCTCATATGTATAAATAGCCTTCATATGTTCAAGGAAAAATTGCACAAACAATTGTAAATTGTAATCTTATTGAGTTAATAAGATTTCTCTAGTTGCAGCCCGTGGATGTAGGATTTGCACCGAATCCGAACCACGTAAAATCCTTGTGTTCTTCTTGCTTTATTTTCGTGAGTTTGTGTGTGTGTGATAGTGTGTTTCCGCTGCGTGTACCCTGTCCGGTTCCTAACAACTGGTATCAGAGCTTCGGGTTTCGGAGGAGGTCTTGGTTTTAGAAATTAGAGTATGCTCTGTGGTTGCAGTTTTGTCTGATCTTCCACATCAGAAACTAATTTCTATTAATCGTATTGAAGGTGTCGCGGTACTTTGAAGGGTACTGTTCTGTCACACAAAAGTACTATAAAAGATTAGTCTCTTGTTTGTCGTAATGGCTGAAGACAAGGCTGTAATCGAGAAGTTCAACGGTTCTGACTTTAGTTGGTGGAAAATGCAAATAGAAGCATTGCTATGTCAGAAAGATTTGGACGTGGTACTTGGAGATAAACCGGAGAAAATGGAAAAAGCTGCTGAAGATGCGTGGAACTCAAAGGACAAGAAAGCTAAGGCGGTTATTACGTTGTCGTTGGAAAGGAGCGTTGCTTTCAACATCATGAAGGAAACCACGGCACGTGGTATGATGGATGCTCTGACGAACATGTATGAGAAACCGTCGGCGGCTAACAAGGTGTTCTTGATGAGGGAGTTATTCACTACAAGGATGAATGAGGAAAGTTCTGTTACGATTCACATTAACAATCTAAATTCAATTCTGTCCAGATTGTCATCTGTGGGAATTAAATTTGATAACGAGACTCAAGCTTCACTGCTACTAGCTTCACTACCTGATAGCTGGTCTGGAACAGTAACCGCTGTTACAAGTTCAGTGGGGACCAGTGGTATGACTTTTGAAGGGGTTAGAGATTTGGTTCTTGGCGAGGATGTCAGACGCAAAAATCAAGGTGGATATTCTTCTTCTGAGTTATTAAATATCGGAAGAGGTAGAGGGAATAGCAGAAATAGTGGGAGCAGTGGGAGTCGGGGAAGAAGTTCATCTAGAACTTGGAAGAATGTGAAGTGCTGGAACTGCCAGGAGATGGGACATGTTAAGAGTCAATGTCCAAAGAAAGAATTGAACATTGCTGGTGCTGAGAGTGTGTCTGAGGATGATGCACTAATACTAAGTATGGAAAGTTCTGTAGACTCTTGGGTCATGGATTCAGGGGCTTCGTTTCACGCCATGGACAACGGAGAAACGATGGTGAATCTAAAAGAAGGAGATTTTGGGAAGGTACGGTTAGCAAATGACGAGATGCTTCAAGTAACAGGCATGGGAGATATTGATCTGGTTACTTCATTGGGAACTACATGGAACCTGAAGAATGTCAGGGTGATTCCGGAGCTGAAGAAGAAATTGATTTCTGTTGGTCAGCTGGATAAACAAGGACTGGAAGTAAGGTTTGGTGATGGTAAATGGAGGGTGGTCAATGGTAATTCGGTGATTGCTCAAGGTATGAAGCGTGGGTCATTGTATATAGTTGAGGTACCTGCTGAGGGAAATATGACCGTCCCCATTAAGCATGACAAAATCTGGTTCACTAAATCTAATGCTAAGAGAGTTCATTTTGCAAACATGAATTCTGGAGCCAAGGGGATGTTAGCTGAACGAGTCGGAAAGTCTAAACCATTCAGGGGATTTTGTGACAGTGGGAGCACGGGGTGTGTTCCGGGTACAGTTACAAAGAGCCGTTGGGTTTTGAAGACTAAGACTGAAAAATTCTCTCCTGTTGGAAGTTTGCAAAGTTTGGAGAGTGTTAGTGGTCCTCGGTGTATCTCTGGATCCGGTGGAGTGTCCAAGCCGGTTGAGACAGGGGATGAGTCGGTGGCGGTATTGACCACGACTGAGTTGGAGCTTGTAGGAGCTTCAACTGGCCCTTCTAGTACTTGATGATGAGGGGCGGCTGCAACTAGGAAATTGGCTGAGTCTTAGCTTGTTCTTTGGAACTGGAAGCTTGGAAGACTTGTTATGTTAGGAGATTAATGAGAGATGTTCAAAATCTTCAAGTGGGAGATTGTTAGGTGAATGTGAACATTTTGAAGTTGTTTTTTCAAAGTTTGGTGAAACAATTTTCAAAGGTTGGTGAATGTGTTGAAACACAACTCTACATTCACATTACCTTCTCATATGTATAAATAGCCTTCATATGTTCAAGGAAAAATTGCACAAACAATTGTAAATTGTAATCTTATTGAGTTAATAAGATTTCTCTAGTTGCAGCCCGTGGATGTAGGATTTGCACCGAATCCGAACCACGTAAAATCCTTGTGTTCTTCTTGCTTTATTTTCGTGAGTTTGTGTGTGTGTGATAGTGTGTTTCCGCTGCGTGTACCCTGTCCGGTTCCTAACACGTGCATGGTTCCATAGGTTTGCCAAATATGTTGTTCAACATAGCTTTCAAAACACTAAGTCAGACTCATCACTATTTTTTATAGCTCACAGGAGGCCACCGCCTATCTTCTCTTGTATGTTGATGACATTATTCTCACGGTCGAGCCAGCCTTTCTTTAGTAGATTATTGCTCAGCTCAACAGTGAGTTTGCCATGCCTGACCTGCGTAAACTCAACTATTTCTTGGGGATCTCTACTACCGGATATTCGATTGGTCTCATCCTATCCCAACACCAGTATGTAGTTGACTTTCTCACTCGGGTAAATATGCTCAACTGCAACCCTGCTTGCACTCCAGCTGAGTCGATTCAGAAGCTGGAAGCCACATGTTGTCCTGTTGTTGATCCGACTTTTTATCTCAATCTTGATGGCGCACTTCAGTACTTGACCTTTACTCACCCAGACATTGCATTTTCTGTTAAGCAAATCAGTTTATATATGCACGAACCTAGAAAGCCCCACCTTCACGCTCTAAAGAGGATACTGCGATACATCTGGGGTATGCTTACTCATGGTATTCGACTACATGTCACTCCATCATCATATTTTGTTGCATATTCTTATGTCAACTGGGGGATGCCCAGCCACCAGATGATCTACATCAGGCTAGGCTATTGTGTATTCTAGGGAGACAACCTCAACTCACGGTCTTCCAAGTAGCTGACCACCACCTCTTGATCCAACGCCGAGGCGGAATATCGTGCGGTTGCGAATGTCGTAGCTGAGACCAGTTGGCTTCGCGATCTTCTTCAGGAGCTACATTACCCTATCCCAAGGTCATTCTTGTTTACTGCCACAACGTCAATGCAATATATATGCTTGTCAATACTGTTCAGCACCAATGTACAAAGCACATTGAGATTGACATACACTTTGTTCGAGACAAAGTGGCGTTAGGACTTATTCGTGTTCTGCGTGTCCCTTCTAGCTCACAGTACGCAGATATATTCATGAAGGGACTTTTGACGACTTTTTTCCTTGATTTAAGAGATAATTTGAGTGTTCGCACACCTAGCGATTAAACTGCCAGAGAATGTTTGACGTATACTTGTGTTTGTAGTTTATTTATATGTAGGCTTTATTTATTTATTTAATGTACATAGCCCAAGCCCTTTTCGCTTTGTATTGTGTATATATTTTGATGTATACCTATTATTTGAGAGCAATGGAAATTATCACATCGAATAAAAATAATTATAACTATTATTACAAGAATTAAATAACATTAAAGCTATAAATATGCACACAAGGTATAAAAGAATACATATATCAAGGTCTGGTCTACATCTTGAATCCGAATTTGGTATTAAATACTACTTTTCTCTTTTATATCTATTTCTCAATTCGCAAATCTTCACCAACATGCTCTATCTTTCTCATGGGAATTTCAAGTTGAGTAGGCCTACCGATTTCCAAGTGATGGGGGACCTCCGTGGGACTTAGCAACTCCCATTGCTGTGGGTTTCGATGATTCCATTCCTCCCTCGACTCTAAGTTTTCTGTCGGTTGAACTTGGCTACGATTCAAACTAAGCATTATCAGAACAAGTCTGATTGCTCTTCTCCAACGACTCTCGTTGTTGGTATTCCAACGAGATTCAGGAGAGCTAATAATGCGTTGTTCAATTCGATTATGGAGCAACCGATAAAGGAAAATTAGTAAGCTTAGCGTTGAAGTGGCACCGGATATGACGAATATTCCCCAAAAGTTATCAAGGCTTAGTCTTTCCGATTCCACCTCGGGATCGGAATTGGAACAATTTTGGGAGGTATCAAGCCATTCCTTCTCCATGTCAATAATCCTACCTTCTTCCAAGAGGTATAAAATAGCTCCAGAGACATCATCGGTTATTGGTGAATCTTTAGGGAAAACCTACAAAGATGCACATAAAATATGTTAGGCAACACTTTTAGATATGCCAACAAAGAAAATGACTTTAGTCGTATTTGTTACACATGAGTAGACAATCCTTTTACGACTATTTTCATGACAATGACGAGTACATTCATGTCTTTTGCACAAACGAGATATATAGAACAAGTTCATGTCGAAAACGACTTAAAAAGAACAACATTATATGTTCTATCTGTCCTGTGTGTGTTTAGTGGGACACAAAATACAATTTGTCGCATTAACATTAGTCTTTGTCCCACCTTTTTAAGAGGAACAACGGATTACAATCTTTGTGTCATCAACATTGGTCCGAGTCCGAGTCTCGGTCACAATGCCATCCTATTTTATTATTTTTTATGTAAAAAATATGCCTTCTTATACTTACAAAGCCTAGACCGCCAAATTTGTACGAAGGCCCAATGGCCATGTATTGGTTGCAATACTCTTTAAGGAAATATTTCTGATATGGGAGCTCTAGGAATGCCGCAGTTATACTTCCATTTTTGAAGTTATCAGGATATTCATTCTGGCGTGATACATTTTTGATGTTTTTGAGGTTGAGAACATCTGTCAAGTACTTTCCCACAAACGAATCAGGATCACATCCCACAGGTGCATTGGTTCTCCTTATCCACTCTATGTTTTGCACTGTGGGTTCTAACATACGGACCGTGAGCATTGTAGTAAGGCTAGCCGTATAGCTAGAGGTTAAGATGAACACGATGAAGAGCCATATCATAACAACAACCTTACTATGATTGCTTCGTATTTGCTCTTCTACATTAATAATACAACATCATCAGTATTGTGCTCATTAGTAATTATATTGAAAAAACAATAGAAATAACCAAAAAAAAAAGGAAAAGGGCATCCTCACTACTAGACATGTAAACGTCATCTAGCCAAAATTAAATTCCCCAAACGATATATTAATTTGATAAATTGTATGAGTACTTAATACATAAAGAAAGACTTAATAGATAAAGTTAGGGAAATGAGTCTTTTTCCTATTAAGTATATTATCGAGAGAGATAAGCCAAATTACTTACGTTGTGAGAAGAAAAGAGACGAGAAGGTGAACCATAATGCCGTCCCAAGTTGATCCTTCCATGAACCTCTAAACTCTCGGTTCACTTGGTGCTCCATGAACCACACCACAAACATTGTGTAGAACAATATGCCACCCGAGGCCAACCACATCTCCACCGTGAAAGGTCGCATAAACTTCCATATGCTTTGCGGTTCGGATCTCACTGGCACCACCATCGACAATCCTGACTCCGTAAATGGTTGTGTGAACTCCACGTATTTCGAGCGGTTGGCAAGTATCGTCATGTCACCAACAACCGCATCATATGTCTTTTTATCAATAGACAAAAAACAACATTAGTGTATGTTTCTCATGTTCTTAGTAAGTGTTGCATTACTAAATGATGTTTAAAAAATATTTGAGAAAATGAGGATAAAGGAAACATAAAAAGTTAAATGAGAGAAAGCTGCAAAAAGTTTGGACTTGAAATCTCATTTCCTTGACTTTAAATATGCATAAACAAAAAACAACATTAGGTCATGTCCCGGAAGTTTTGGCGTTTGAAAGAAAAACCTAAATATCAACAGTTTGTAGTCTGAAAAATCTATACCCAATATTACATTATATTTTCTTTCTCTTTTCCTTATTATTGCATTATATTTCGAAATTTCTATCCATTTGTACCAATAAAAATTGTATTATATTTTGGATGTTATTGTTACAATTGAGTAGATTTATCGATGTATTATTATAAACAAATCAATAAATTTATGTTGTTATTTCTTTCATTTGATCTAATATCGGCCAAACAAAAGAGTGTATGCTTGCTAAACGTTACAACTTTCATGGCCGTAGACAACACATAATAATATGTGGGCGTTTAATATTATTTGATTCGAATCAATTTCAAAAGGGTGCACCTTGAATTGAAACACTAAAACTTTTAAAAATGAAATTAACAAGTACCTTGTAATAGACTTTGTCAATCAAATCGTCGTAGGAGCCTGTATGATTTATAAACTCGTAAAGTAACGTGTACCCATATTTCTCTTGCAAAGTAGCGACTACAGACTCAAAAACCGCAATAGAAAACCCAGAGTATTTGGTCTCATTTGTACTCTCAATCCATTCCACTTTCACGAACCTCTCGAAAGATGTTGAATCTGGAACCCCAATCTTCATTTTCTTTGCATTATTAGGCATCGCCCATCCTTTTGGAATTCGGTTTATTAGATCCCCGGGCCAATTTACAGATAGTTTCCTTATGCTTCTATTGGAAAAACCCGACCCGGGTGACCAAAATTCGAGCTCTTTGTAACTTTTTCCAACTACATTCACTAGTTGGATCACTAAAGGTTGTGATAGCTTTCCATCTTGGAAAGATATTGTACCGGTTAAACCAGAGAAGTTGCTAGATATAACTGTATCTAACAACTTCTCAGAAAAAGCATTATCTGTCTCGTTTAGAGTTCCTAAACGATCTAACGCTTGTGAGATAGTTTTTATGCTATCATATGCACGTATAGCATAGATTCCTGGCTCGAATTTATCTTCCTCGGGATATTTCGATCTAAAGAGTGTCTTGAAGTTAGATCTAAACTCAAGCAATTGTGGGTTTTCGTCTGAATAATAAGTCTTGATTCCTAAAGCACCTTGAACAGATCGAAAAACCGATGGGTCGATGGAATCAAGAAAACTAGAAAACCCGTTTCCAAGAATCCAAACCGAGTCCTGCCCCGTTAGTCCGAGCTTATTAGCTTCTTCGAATACCCGAGTTGCCGTTGGTAAAGACGACTTCAACAAAATGAACACCCGTGATTGTTTTGTTGTCAATATTGTAGCTAAATCGTCGCGAATGGTCTCTTTTGGATCAAATGGTGAAGTAAAATGAGGAACTACTACACGGTGCTCGATTGCAGAATCGATCTTTTGAAGTGCCTCGGATAATATTGAGAAACCCTCGTACTCGCCACCATACACATTGTCTTCATAAACCGCAATGATTCGTTTCCAATTATATGACTTTATGATTGATGTAATGCAATTTATTTCGTTAGATATATCAAGATCTGTCATTTGTACCAAGTAAGGCCATTGAAGATGGGATAGAGGTTGTAAGGTGGAAGTAGTTGACGAGATAACCGGGACTCGAGTTTGTTGTCCTATTTTTGCTACCACTGTAGTTTCCTCCCATGAACTTGTCCCGATTATTACACGTACATTTTGTTTGTCAATCAATTCTTGCGCTGCAACATACAAATTTATAAACCTTAGTTGGGCACTTCACGATAAGAAGAAACATAAAGGGAGTATGAGTCAAATGGTATATCATCGACAAATATGACCCCACAGTGGATTTCACTGTAAGATCGTTATTGAACAGAACAATAAAGATATAAATATAAATGGTTTCAATTTAAGTAGGTTCCGATACAAATGGTGCAACCTAATGGGTTTCAACACATAGTTAATTACTAGAATTGTTGGTATTAGTGCTAATCGGAGTTATGACATTGCTAAAAGGGGTCTTTTTGACTTGCTTCTAAACACTGATAAAAAGCGATCCTTTCAAACCAACCACTTTGTTGTCCACAAACCTAACCAGAGTTGGGTCGTTTAGTTCCGTTTTTCTTTTTGTGGACTTAAAACGCTAAATAGTAAAGAGTCCTCAATTTTTATAGGTTACAGACTGTTTAAAATTCTGGTATGAAATCATAAATTAAACTCTTACCAGACGAAGCGGCTTCAAGAGGGTCTCCGCTAGAATTCTTGAAATGAATAGCCAACTTGCGGTCGTTGGAGCCTGAGTTTACCTTTCTGACTGCGATTTCAATAGCGGTTTTTTGTTCTTTTCCTGCTCGGGTGCTTTCATCGATGATCACTCCTATGTTAGTGGTCTGGTTTTGGGCTACTGTGAATGACCCATATGATAGAATTATTGGTACGATGAAGACGAAGATTAGTTTTGAAGGTGAAAAAGAAGGCATTTTTGGGACTAGATTTTTGGATATTGTGTGATGATGAATTTATAGCAAATGAAATTTGATGTGGAAAGGTCGTTAGTATGACTTGGTCAATGTCGAAAATGAGATGTAAAGAAGCAACCAAAGTTAAATACGTGTTCCCTACACAATTCTCCCTAAAACATTCATCCATCCATCCATACCATACGTACATACATATATAATAATTATGATCATCATCATTATTTAAATATATATATCTATAGGATAAAAAGAGGACATGTTATAGTCAAGTTTCCTAGCGTCATCCTTGATTTCTCTCTTGAATTTTAGTTTCTTTTTTCTCGATAGATGTTGAATTTGTTGTTTAGAAACAATCATTTTAAATTTTAAATTTAATATTATATATATATATATATATATATATATATATATATATATATATATATATATATATATATATATATATATATATATATATATATATATATATATATATATATATATATATATATATATATATATATATATATATAGGGAGAGGATCAACATAAAACCCCTAATTACACATAGAACCATAGAACCACCTTTTAAACCATTGGAATAAATGATTAATGGCTGTGATTAAAGATGATAATTAACAAAAAAAAAATTAATTAGAAATTGTATAAGCTGAACACGGAAGGACCATTTGGTCATTTTCAATATGTGAAGCGCTGAGAACAAGGATTAAAATTCATCGTGAACTAGGGTTTGTTTTCGTAACTTCACAGCTACGAATCACGATTGCGACAAATTATCTAGAAGAACGAACAAGAAATCACACTACTACTCTTCTTGTTCTTCAAGCTCTCTCGGCAAAAATAAATGTTCACCGTCTTCTCATAATACCTTCTACTTGATCGATCCAGCAATGGCTCTTCCTATGGGGAAGCTGACAATAATCATTGGAGCATGTATTATTTCACGATTGTTATGTTAACCTTTTGCTTTAATCGACTGTTTCTTCCTCGATAGCTTTAATCGTTGGTTACATTCTTTTTCTACATATATGATAACCACTAATTGAGCACTCATGTTATAAACAAGCTACTTTTAACGAAACTCTGAAGTAATCGACGGTGAGTCGGTGAGGACTAATTGGAAACAAATGAGAAATTATTGTATGGCAATAATTAGAGGTTGACAGAAACAATTATTAAGTATCAACAATTTGGAGTGGTGTAATTAAAAAAATGAGAGGAACTATAAGTTCGAACCGTAGATTGTAAAACAAAAAGATTGACGGCTACCTTTTATATTGAATTGATTTTCTGAGGGAAGAACTTCTTTTACAAGTTAAATATATAATAACAATTTTTGGACAACTGAATTATATTAATTAGAATAAAACAAACAATTTTTGCAGATCTGTAGTCACAATAACGAGAACAATGATTACAGTGATATTACCTAAAGGTAACTATTTAATCCTAATTGATGTTTGAAAGTAGTTTATTCTAGCATTATCGATCATCATAATATGTTTGTTTTGTTTGATTTTGTTGCAAAATTAAGATACGATATGTCATTGTCTGAATTCTCACTAAATAATGAAGAATGTTCGTTAATGAACAATATAGGAAGAATGTCCAGTAATAAACACAATGTTCACTAATGAACATTGAAGAATGTTCATTAACAATTATGTACATATAGAGATTTGTTTCTGTTGATCTTAAACAAGCAGTTAAGCTGTTTTTTTAAATATTTTTAACAATGTTAATGTCATTAATGAACATATTCAGTTTGGCGTTGTTTCTCCAACGAATGTTCAGAAAGAGAGAGATCGAGACAGAGGGATCAAGGAAGAGAAAGAGAGAGAGATCGAGACAGATGGATCGATGTAGATGAACATAGACAGATGGATCGAGACAAATGTTCAGTAATGAACATTTGAGTTATGAACATTTTAGGTTTTGTATTAATATTCTTCTATGTTTACTTATGAACATTTTGGTTTTTATATAAATGTTTAAAGATGCTTCCATGTTCAATTGTGAATATTTGAGTTTCTGTATAAATGTATAATGTTAATCCATGTTCAGTAACGAACACTTGAGTTTTTGTTTTGATATATGAAGATTCATACATGTTCAGTACTGAACATGTGTGAACATGAACAATATTCTGCAATGTTCACTTATGAACATGACTAATTTCTAAACAAGACCATTTTCTGGGATTTTGAACACAACGTTCATTGATGAACATACATATATGTTCATCAATGAACATATACGTATGTTCATAAATGAACATATAATTGTAATTTACCCATCATACCCTTATCATCCAAATTTGATCTAACGGTCAAGAAGATGGTTCTATGGTTCTATGCATAATAATGGTTCTATGTTGAACCCACCCCTATATATATATATATATATATATATATATATATATATATATATATATATATATATATATATATATATATATATATATATATATATATATATATATATATATATATATATATATATATATATATATATATATATATATATATATATATATATATATATATATATATATATATATATATATATATATGGATTAGATTTTCTATATAAACCATTTAACAAAAGTTAAACTACTCTCAACCAACATATCTTTTTTTTTCTCTCTTTTTTTTTTTTTTTTTGTAAAACAATATATATACGTGTATATGTATATTGAAAGTCGGTGCATGATGTTTGGTTACGCCCAAGGCCCGATCATAAGAGTTGAAATCCAGGATTCTTTGTTTCTTTTGGCCTTACGCGGTCTTTAACCGTGCATGTTCCTTATTTTTATTATTTCTATTTGATGTTTTAGTCGTTTTATGTGTTTTAAAGTAAAGCAAAGAGGAAAAAGTATAACACCTAACTTTTTAACAATTGACAGTTCATTCTGTATGCACAAGATTTCCAGAACACATTAAATGATTTAATAAAACATAAAGATCCACAAGTCATGATTATTGTGAAATACACAAACAGATTTGAGAGGAAGACATAGCTCTGAAAATTCATGGTTCGCTTAAATGAATTATATTGTTTCCTTCACTTAAGATTTGTTCTCAACCTTGGAAATTTTGTAACTATCACGTCATAATGAACGTGAGTTCCATCATTATATTATGTGTCGGTTTTAGTGTAGTCATATACATATGACATGCAAAAAGATTTATTTAATTGGTTACGGTGGTCATTTGAAGACATGATTTTGTTGCATTTTTGTAATATTTTTCTCAAATTTATGCTTCTGGAAGCAGAGATAGATAACTATCGTGTTATTATCTTGTTAAAAATATGTATTTTTTAAATTGAAAACAGGAAATTAGATCCCATGGCTAATATCGGGATTTTGTTGTCAACGATGACAAACTTGGACTTGAGGTTCTTAATTTAAGAAAGTTTTAATGACATTTTTATATAAATTTTTTCGTAAGAACTAGTACATATGTTTGGAAAAATATTTCATAGGGGACGACGCTTTCTTAAAAAATCTATATTTATATCTATATACCTCTTATAATAGAGGTCATTCAAATGAATGTGGATGAAGATAACTCAAATACTTACACCATATTCATTTGAAACCCCCAAGATTTTTAACTTATACTATTTAATGTCTTTGTTAATTGATATGTTGTGCCTATATAAGAACACTATTTACACACTTGGTTACTCAAACATTCTTTTATTCTCTTTCAAGCATGTTAGATCCATAATATTTGTATAATATGAGTGATAACATTTCAATAACTATAACTAGCCGAAGCTATCAAGTTCTTATTGTTGCACACATGTTCATGTGGAGGATCTCATTATAGATCTCGCAAAAAATCAAACTCGATGACAATCATTTGATTTTGTATTAAACATGCATAAAGATTCATCGGTTGGGTTGCATGGCGTTTAGAAGCCAATTGGAGAAAGAAATCAAACGAGCTGTAGAAGGATTTCGCGTGTATATCTATGATAAAATTGAAGCAAGTGGTTTAACTTCATTCTTTGTACAACTTTATTCTTTTTTTACTTTCTTTAATTTTAAGAAAATTTGTATGACTTGGAGCATATATATTTATGTTTTGAATATTGATAAGTCTCACTTCATGTTTTTATTATACAAGAATAACTTAGTAGGATTTTGTATTTTTTTTAAACAAAAATATTACAATACAATTAACGTTTTTATTTTATGGAGTAGAAACACAAAGAAAATATTCATGTTGAAATGTTGCATTGTGCAATAAATAGTAATTGCAAAATATATTAATAACCATATTTTGATTATATTTTTATATGTATTTTCATTGAAATTTTGTAGTTTTAATTTGATATGAATAGTATATAGTAATTATAAAACAAAATAATAACTTATATATATATATATATATATATATATATATATATATATATATATATATATATATATATATATATATATATATATATATATATATATATATATATATATATATATATATATATAAGGTTGTTGATTTATTTTAACAATAAGTTGTGTTGCAAATTCTAAAAATTAAAGATATCATATTATTGATTTTATTGTAACACGAAATTCCAATGTAATATAATATTTAGAATTAGATTATCATATTATTTATATAGTTGACTAATTACAATTTGAATATTTTAATCATACTTAATTAAGTCATAAATATTCATTAACTATCATAAGTAAGAAAGCTTCTTGATTTGCATTGATTTAATTAGAAATAACCATTAGTTAGAATTTGAAGAGTTTTAGTAATCTTACTAAGATATAATAACACATAGTCGTATATAATTTATTTTATGTAAATAATATAAAGAATATTATATGATTATAATTAAGTTTTTAATAGTGGGTTTGGAGGTTTTTGACGTAAAATTTTAACAATATGCTTATTCTAAAAATTGTTATATTTATAAAATGGTTGATTTATTAGAAACAAATTGTAATGAAAAATTCAAAGAGAAAAATATCATGTGTTTATTTTTATTTAATTACGAAACAATCATATATATATATATATATATATATATATATATATATATATATATATATATATATATATATATATATATATATATATATATATATATATATATATATATATATATATATATATATATATGACTCAACATAATTCAAATATTTAATGTTATTCAATTAACATAATTGTAAAGGAAGTATCATAACTTTAAACCTCTTAAGTTGTAGTGGTTTTTAAAAAAAATAACATTGGTTGGAAGTTAGAGAGTTTTGATGCTAAAGTGAACTGTTAATGTAATTAACCAAATTTTATTAAATATGTTGTTTAGTACAATTAACTAATTTTCACTAATTAATTTGATTAAACTAATGATTTTTTCATCAAAAAATATTAGAACATCGTTTTATAAGTTATTTCATACTAAATATATCTACCATAATAAATGTTATTTTAGTTAGAATGCAAATTATATATTTTTAATAAAAACTATAAAATATTATAAATACACAAAAGGTTTCTCAAGCTTCCATTTTCATTATAGTCGAGATGTTGAATTTTTAGTTAAATAATAATTTTATCAAATGGAATAACATTACGTTTATATAAAAAGTATAAATAATGGTTAACAATTATATTCATAGTTAACATTCAACAACTAGATTACAAAACCTTAAAAAATATATGATATTTTATTTTATTATTTAATTTTTTTAGTTCATCAAATTAGGTTTCAGTAAGTCAGTATATTATTTAAAGTGACAAAATAACATAATTTATTCCTGCGCAACGTGCGGGTACTCGCCTAGTTATAATGATAAAAGAATGTGGGAGCGTTATTGATAACGAATATCCAAAATAAACTAGATCCATTTTAAAATTTAAAATAGGATAATATTAAATATATAGGGCCGGCCCATAGGAGGCAAGCTGGGCGACGGCCTAGGGCCCTGTCAAACGTATGCAACTCACTTGGTAATTAGTGTTGCTTGACAGTTTCCTAAATGATCCGTGTTCAAGTCCATGTAGCAACATATTTTTAATCTACCTCATCAGGTTTTCTATGATATATATTTATGTAATTTAGTTGCCTTATGATAATAGCAGTTTTTTTGGTCATAAGGCAGAAGCGGGAAACAAATTCTGGAGCATTAATTTCAGGGTTTTTGAACCTGTTTTTTTTTTCAATCTCTATTCAAAATTGTTGCAAAAGAAATCTCTATTTCGGCCCTTCAGGTTTTGTAATCTCTCTGTTAAATTTCTCAATCTATACTCTCGTTGATGCAGAAGCAATCAAGCAATCGATGCCTTATCGGTTTAGTCTCATCAAACCGTACCCTTAAGAACAACATACACCCAAGTCCCAACTGTCTCTTTTCTCAGTTTTTCTTGATTAAATTCAGCCATTTGATTTCTTGTCTCATTGTATAGGGCGAATATATGTGTTTCCCTTTATATCGAGTTTTCTTACTGGATTATTGCCATGTGAACCGATTTTTGTTGATTTTGTTGCCTTTGTTGTTGAATGTATTGATCTGTTTGTTGAAAGATACATTTTTATCTGCTTGGTGTTAATAGCTATCTAGAAGCAACATAAGTCTTTGTTGTTTGTATATTTTGGTCTAAGAATTATGTTGTAGACTTGCAGTTTTTGCTTTGTGAGATTTAATTGTACATAAAAGTTTGCAAGTTTGAGATCTTGATGTTGTAATTGCTTTATGATACTTGCAGTCTTTGCTTTGTGAGGTTTAATTGTTTTATGATGATTTTTATCAAGTCTAAATGCATATTATGATCACTTTTTATAGTAACATTTTGTATTTTAAAGGGCCTCATTTTTTATTTTGTATCGGGTCTTAAATCGACTCGAAACGGCTCCGCATACATATCCTGAGCGTCATCATTATTTTGAGCACATACACGTACCCATCATCTCCAAAGTTTAAATGAAATACATTTTTAATAATAAAAAAACTGAGACTTTATATAGTTAACAGTTTTTTTTTTTTGAACAGCAAGAAAGCAATTTATTAAAAAAAACAGCTCAGCAAGATGCTAAAGGCCTGTCAATAACAACCATGCCATAATATTTTAAGCTATTGGATTACAAATTTAAGTCACCGGATCCGTTTTCCATTGTTACCAATTCACAGTGTTGTTTCTAGGCTTCCTTGCATTAATCCACAGGCGTGTAAGGGCTTGTATTTCAGCTGCTAGCTCCAATTGTGTCTTGGTTTCCTTCCGAAATACAGTCTTGTTGTGAAACGACTAAATGAACCATACAAAATCTAAAATTATAGTCTCGTTTACTTCAGCCATTCGTGCAGGGCCCAACGAACTCCTTTTTGTTTTATATCAAATCCGCACAGCATGAAGGAATTAAACCTAGAAAGAACCACCATTTTTCCAAGGTAGGCAGCTTGGCGTTCAAGGCTCTCCAAGCTAAGATATTGACTTTTCGGGGAACCAGCTTATTCCATTCCCATTGCACATTAGCACGCGGGAGAGTTAAATCATCAAAATACTTAGAGTAGGAGTGTACCGTGTAGCCATTAGCACTATCCAGCAGACAGGTTGTAGATGATCCATCAAGGGCAGTTTGTGCTCTATGAAAGAATTCAGAAAATTGGAGATTACTTTTGGCCAAGTTCCTTCAAAAGGGCAGTGATGGATCCCCAACAGCTTCTAGGCCTCACTAAGTCCCTTATGTAACTGTCATGCCTGCGGAGAGACTTAATCACATCTTTCCAAAGACTAAGATTGGAGTCTGTAAACTTCCACTACCACTTACCCAAAAACGCCATGTTTTAAGCTTGCTTTTAAGCTCCCAATACCAAGACCACGGTTCTCCTTTGAGGCTAAAGTTTTCTTCCACGCGACTCAAACCGTCTTTCTTTTTTCACAACTTGAACCCCAAAAGAATCTCATTCAGATTTCTTCCCGTTCATTAATTACCTTTTCATAAAACATCAAAACACAAAAAAAAAAAAGATAAAAAGTTTTGTTTTATAAATAAAACAGGAACAAATAAGACCAAGAGGAGCTGTAACCCCTTGTGTGAGGGGTTCTCCTGCCACGTAGGCTCCACCTCACCTTCCCCTCACCTCTTCAATTCTAGGAAATGGTAACCCCTCACTTTTTTTATTTTAAATAAAGAAATAATATAATTTCACCACCAAAAACATTAAATTAACGAACTAACATTTAATTAAAAACATAACATTGCAAAATAAAAAACGTACACGATAATTAAAGTCCTACAAACGGGAAATTTTAATAACCTAAAATAACAATTAAAATTGTAGAAACGGGAAATTAAAACATAAATGCGATAATAAATTGCACGATATTGATGTGAATTTTTCACAACATTCCACGTAGTGGGGTGCGGGAAGTCTTTGTCGTATGTCGCCCGAAACTGTGCTTGGGATTGCTGAAGGATCTCTTCGTCAGTTGCACCAAGTTGGCGGTTTCCCCATATGTTTAAGTAAATTTGTTGAAATTTACTTATTGTTCGTGACATATTCCTCCATTTGAAAGAAAGGTGATCCCTACTCGCATAATTAACTACGCCTGTTATAGTTTCAAACTATTCTTTAACAAGTTCCCAGAATGGACGGTATTCGTTGCTGTTGACTCTAAAGTCTTCGTTGACGTTGAGCCACACGGTTGCCAAAGCGACTTCGTGAGGTTGAGCTCATACCCGCCAATTATTTCCGTTACCGACGACAGCCATTTTTTGAGTGAGAAATGGATGTAAAAACAATGGATTTTAGTGAAAAAGAGATGTGTAGTTTTTTGTGTGTGAATATGAGTATTTATAGTTGGAAAATGTAAAAAAAATTAATTTTTTTACCATTAAAAGAGACGTTTGGGGGGGGGGGGGGTTAAATTCGTCCATAATCCAGAGACCAAAACTATAAATTTCCACAATACACCGTGCGATAAAGCAACACGCTGCGAGGACCATCACCGCAGATCACACCCCAAGTGGGGCGGTGTTCCCGTGCGATGATGCCCTCTACCTGAATCTCGCCCCTTGATCACCGCATGCGTACCACTTGGTGTAACAAGTGGTATCATCTATATCACTCTAATTGTTTATGTTGGTAAAATACGACGGATCCGAATTGACTTTAGACAATATTAGCTCAATGCGGAATAGGATCAAAATTATCAAACGGTGATAATCACAACGAAAATACGAATAAAGTAAATAAAATAGAGACACGAGGATTTACGTGGAAAACCCAAATCGGGAAAAACCACGGGCGGAGGAAGCCGAGAACCAATTCACTATATTTTGTGGTGTTTACAAAAGGTTTGGAGAAATATAAAAATACAAAGAGTTTATAACTCTTATGTATTAATAAGAAGATGAATAAGAAGAGAAGATGTTTTTTGGTGTGTTGTTGGTGTGTGTTTGATAATCCTTTATATAGGAATTCATAACATGCCACATTTGAATTCTGTAACATGCCACATTTGAATTCTATAACATGCCACATTTGAATGGCCATATTTGAATACTAGCCATTGTTGAATTCTTTTAGCTAGCCATATTTGAAGGCATATTTCACAATCTCCACTTTGACTTCAAAATGGAACAAAACTTGTATACCCATTTGCTAAAACCAACAACTCTTCAAACTTCAAAACTCCATAAGAAATTGCAATCACCATATAGAGAGAAATTGATCCTGAAAAATGAAATACTTCCTCCACCACGAGCCTAATCAGGCTCAACTGCGATCAGAAATACCCATTAAGTCCAAACATAGTTTGAACTTGGCTATTGGAAGACTTTTAGTGAACACATTAGCGGGATTATAATCTGTATCGATCTTTTCTATGACGCAATCACCTTTTTCAATGATATCACGCACAAAATGATAATGAATATCAATGTGCTTTGTACGGTCATGAAACATCTGATCTTTACTCAAGATGATAGCACTTTGATTATCACAGAATACTGTGGTAACCTTTATTCTATCATCGAGTTCTCTAAACAATCCCTTCAACCAAATATCTTCCTTAACTGCTTCTGTAATCGCCATATATTCTGCCTCTGTAGAAGACAGCGCAACTGTAGACTGTAACTGGGCTTTCCAACTAATAGCACAACCGTTCAGTGTAAACGCATACCCTGTAATGGATCTTCGTTTATCCAAGTCTTTGCCAAAATCTGAATCAACATATCCAACCACTCCAGTGTTAGATTGTCCATAGCATAGACACATAGAAGACGTACCGCGAAGATAACGAAAGATACACTGTACTGCTTTCCAGTGTTCTTTCCCCGGGTTCGCCATATATCTACTAACCATGCTAACTGCATAAGCCAAATCAGGGCGTGTGCAGATCATAGCATACATCAAAGATCCAACAGCACTAGAGTATGGTACGCGTGCCATGTACTCCATATCAGTCTCAGTAGTAGGAGTTAAAGCGGATGATAACTTGAAATGAGCTGCAAAAGGTGTGTTGACAGGCTTTGCTTCATGCATATTAAAACGTCTTAGGACTTTCTCAAAGTAACCTTTTTGAGAAAGATGCAAGATCTTAGACTTCCTGCCACGAACAATTTCCATACCTAAAATTTTCTTGGCAGCTCCTAAGTCCTTCATTTCAAAATCAGCTTTCAACTGGTCTTTTAACTTCTGAATCTCCTTCATATCTTTTGCTGCAATCAACATGTCATCCACGTAGAAGAGTAAGTAGATCTTTGAACCATCGTCACCTTTCTTGAAATAAACGCAGCTATCATAGGTGCACCTGCTGAATTTGTGACTGGTCATGAAAGAATCGAACCTCTTGTACCATTGTCTAGGAGACTGCTTGAGGCCATAAAGAGATTTCTTCAATTTACATACGTAGTCCTCCTTGCCAGGAACTACAAAACCTTCCGGTTGTTGCATGAAAATCTCTTCCTCAAGCTCACCATTTAGGAAAGCTGTAGTAACATCTAGTTGCTCCAACTCATAATCATTTGAAGCAACTAACCCCAACAATGCACGAATAGAAGTGTGTTTGACTACTGGGGAATAGATATCAGTATAGTCAACGCCTGGAATTTGACTGTAGCCTTTAGCTACCAACCGAGCTTTATATCTTGGTTTCTCATTCGGGTTAACAGGTTCTTTGAGCTTGTAGACCCACTTGCATTTAACTGGCTTTTTCCCTTTTGGAATAGGAACTAAATCCCAAGTACCATTTCTTTGCAAGGATTCCATCTCATTATGCATAGCAATCATCCAATTACTTGAGTCTTTAGATTTGATAGCCTCATCATAATTTAGAGGCTCCGTTTCCGACTCAATATCATTAGCAACAATAAAAGCATAAGCAACAAGTTCAGCTTCAGCATACCTCTTTGGAGGAACAATTTGTCTTCTCGGCCTATCTCTTGCAATGCTTCGAGTAGTAGCTTGTGGTTGTGAAATTGTTGTATCTTCAACAACGACATGCTCATTTGGCGAGGAAGACTCTTGTTGCTCTACGGGACTCGGAATGGTGACAGGTGAAGTATGAAACTCCACCTCCATTTGAGCTTTCTCTTCATTTGCTTTTGATGATGCGACTGTATCTTCCGTAGAGTCGGAAGTTTGATGAATCATAGCAGACTCGTCAAAAGTAACATCTCTTGAGATGATGATTTTATTTAGATCATTGCTCCATAACTTGTAACCTTTAACTCCTGGATTATAACCAAGAAAGACACATTTAAGTGCTCTCGGTTCTAACTTCCCATTGTCAACTCGTGCATAAGCTGGACATCCGAAAGGTTTCAGATGTGTATAATCGGCAGGTTTCCCGGACCATAACTCATACGGAGTTTTCTTTTCGATTGCTCGTGACGGTGATCGGTTGATAACATAGCAAGCAGTAGAAGCAGCCTCCGCCCAAAAGGACTTTGGCAATTTGGAATTTGAAAGCATACATCTGACCTTCTCCATAATGGTGTGATTCATCCTTTCGGCTACACCATTTTGTTGAGGTGTATGGACTACCGTGCGATGTCGAGTAATGCCTTCCTTTCGACAATAGGCATTAAACTCTTCTGAGCAAAACTCTAGTCCATTAACCGTACGAAGATACTTTACCACCAATCCTGATTGCTTTTCAACCTGAACTTTCCAGTCTCTGAAGGTAGAGAAAACATCTCCCTTATGTTTTAAGAAGAAACACCACACCTTCCTGGAGAAATCGTCAATGATAGTGAGCATATCTAATATCCCTAATGGTTCGGATAACGTCATCAAACATACAGATTCTGACTGAACCATGTCCAAGAACTGGACATGTAGTATTGTTACCCATCAACACATAGCCCTGGTTAACCTTTTCAAATGTGTAAAACCAACTTTTGTTGTGACACATATGAAAAGTACAACCAGAGTCGAGTATCCAATCACCAGTGGAATCCAGTTTATCTGAATAAACTGTCAAGAGTTCTCCAATACATTCGACCTCTGCTACACCGGCTTCACCCGAAGTGCTAGCTTGTTTACCATTTGCTGCCGCCTTCTCTTTTTCTTTATTCTTCAACTTGAAACATTCTTCAAGCACATGTCCCTTCTTATGACAATAGTTTCAAAACTTTCGTTTGCCTTTTGACTTGGATCTGGTTCTGTTGGAAGATTGAGAAGTTCTACTTCTCTCTGTTGTTCTTCCTCTGGCATTCAAACCTTCGGCTTTAGCATCATCTGAACCACCACCGGTAATATATTTCATCTTCTCTTTAGAATCCAAAGCTGTAAAGACTTCATCTAAAACAAGAGTGTCACGGCTGTAGATGATCGTATCACGAAAATGGCTATAGGATTTGGGCAACGATGACAGCAAAAATAAAGCTAAGTCTTCATCTTCATACTGAACATCCATATTCTCCAAGTTATTTATTAACTCTTTGAATGTGGACAAATGTTCAACTAATGAGCCTCCTTCAATCATCTTGAGATTGAACAACTGTTGCTTTAGATGCAACTTGTTCGGTAAGCTCTTTGTCATCAATAACTGCTCCAACTTCAGCCACAAAGCAGCCGCCGACGTTTCTTTTAGAACATCTTGTAAAACATCGTTTGACAAATGCAAACGAATTTGAGATAAAGCCTTCAGATCTTTCATCTCCTTTTCTTCTTCGGTCCATGTATTGGGCATCCTTTTGAAGCCCAAGAGCGCCTTGTGTAAATCCATCTGAATAAGAATGTCTCTCATCTTTACTTGCCACAGCGGAAATCGGGTATTCCGATCCAGCAGTGGAATATCGTATTTCACCGAAGACATGATTAATTACTTGATAAAATGATCCCAACAAGCTAATATCAAAACCCGGACGCTCTGATACCAATTGTTGGTAAAATACGACGGATCCGAATTGATTTTAGACAATATTAGCTCAATGCGGAATATGATCAAAATTATCAAACGGTGATAATCACAACGAAAATACGAATAAAGTAAATAAAATAGAGACACGAGGATTTACGTGGAAAACCCAAATCGGGAAAAACCACGGGCGGAGGAAGCCGAGAACCAATTCACTATATTTTGTGGTGTTTACAAAAGGTTTGGAGAAATATAAAAATACAAAGACTTTATAACTCTTATGTATTAATAAGAAGAAGAATAAGAAGAGAAGATGTTTTTTGGTGTGTTGTTGGTGTGTGTTTGATAATCCTTTATATAGGAATTCATAACATGCCACATTTGAATTCTATAACATGCCACATTTGAATGGCCATATTTGAATACTAGCCATTGTTGAATTCTTTTAGCTAGCCATATTTGAAGGCATATTTCACAGTTTAACCTTACTCGGTTAATTTCTTTTGTTATTTTTAGTATTAAAGTGTATAAAGGGTTTGCTTTTCGTAATAAAGCAAGTTTTTTTTTATTAAACCGGTTACATATATATACCAACAAGGCATAAGCCGCATAACAACCATTAATTTTTTATTACAATACAGTTCACCTCCCAATTAAATTATCACATTTATGAATTATTTCTCTCTTCATGGTTTTCTCAATCTTTTACACTTCAGCGTTTAAACCAGTTGGATGATCTCCTCTTCTTGTAGGTCTTGATCCATGCAATCGAGAAGGTTCCTAAACTCTCTCGATCTTTTACCAACAATAAGGTAAACTAGAAGATTCAAAAAAGAATGGCCAATAAGAATGGAAGAATTGGGGAACTTATACTTTAAGAATCCGATTATTATAAATTACTGGAGCTTTTAGCAAACAGTTCGTCTTAAAATAGCCTTTTTAAAAAATCAATCTGTACAATAGGAGAAACGATGGCATCGTGAAAGACGCTAAAATATTTCGTCTCGACTCTCGAATACTTATTCAAATCATATATAATGGAAAGTTGAGAATATAAAATAATAAAATACATGTCATATATAATCAGATTCTGTACTAGGAAGCATATCCTTTAACTCCAACCAAACCGGAAATCATTAAATATCTAAACACATCATAAGAATAAAACAGCTTTTAAAAAAAAAAAAAAAAAACACATATTAAAATAATTCTATTTTCTATGAAATTCCCTAAAATCGGATTATACATGAGGGTTCATGTGATGTAGTAGTGTAACGTGTTGGTGTTGATGCTTCCCACCATGCATGCTCTTTCAATTGACCATATTGCCACAACCCTTCTATCACCATCAACGTCAATTCTTACATCTTGTTTTGTCTCATTGTTTGTTTTGATGATGAGGTTTTATTTATTTCTTTTTATTTGTGGAAACAAAAATTCTAGTATTTCGATTTTCCATGATGGGAAAACACATCTTTTGAAAACTTCTATGTTCCATATGTACTAAAACTCATGTTTGGTTGAAGATATATAGCAAATAGTAAATGTAAAATCTAGGTTAAGGAATAAAATGAAAAAGAAAGTTAGTAAATGAATAGTAAAAGAAAAAAAGAAAAAGAATCCACACATCGTTTCTGCTTGAAATCAATGAAGAGCAACATTTTATTTCTTGATACATTAATGCATGTGATAGAAATGATTAATTTAAATAAGTATACAAAAATAATCCAATGATGGTGAGTTGGATAAGACGACGGATAGAGATAGGTTTAATGAATTCATGTTAACCTGGATTCAGATAGAAAGACGGTGCATGTTGACCAATTTAGGAGAAAAAGGTTAGGGTTGGGGAAGACATTTTTAGCATACCATTCTTAATGGTCATTTTCACAAATGTGAATAAATATAAGACTTTCTTATTATAACTTTTTGAATAAGCATACAAAAAAACCAAAGGATGTTGAGTGGGGGAAGGTGGTAAAGGGAGGGTTTTGATGGAGTCGTGTTGGTGAAGATTTTGATGGAGGGACGATGTGGGTTATCCCATTTTGTAGAAAAAGGCTACATGGCTTCCCTTTTCAACAACAATGGTAATCAATAAAATATACAATTGAAAATAGTCACAACTTTTGGTAGGTGAAGACTTAGATTAAGAGTTAATCACTAAAATGACCAAAAGTAGAACGCACATATCACAAATTAACCATACTTCAAAAAAGTATAAAGAAGTGGTCATGCATATCGTAAAAAGGTATTCACTATTCTCAAAAGGGAAAGAAATGGTCTAAGCTCACTGTTTTTGCCTAATTTCACAAGTTGTGTTAAAACTACTGTATCTCGAGAACAATCATTGAAGATCTTATTGATCTTCATGCAACTAAATGACGTCATCTCAAGCAAGTCATGTATAAAATACACCATGTTATGCTTATATATGTTGTAAAAATGTTACACGAAGACTTCACTAGGTGACTAACATTACATGAAATGAACACTATTTGTTATGTTTTTCTTATTCAACTATGATTTTATAAATAGTTGAGTAAACGTGGATGTACATATATCAAGTTAAAATAACATAGTTCATAGATAGATTTTTGAAAATTTACTATTCACAAAATAGAAAACGAACATTTTTCACATAATTGGGTAATTTTGGCAATATATTTAGTCTCATCATAGTTATTGAGTAAATATGATAGTATATCATATTGAAATACCGCGACTTTTGAAATAAATGTTAGATAAGTTTTGCTATTTCTAAAAAATAACCACTCCACAAGAAGTTATAATTAATCCACAAAATGGAGAAAATAAAAGTCTTCATGTTCTTGTTACATTATGATTTACAAAACTATTGCAGCTTTTAAATAAATGGCAGATTATCAAACTTTACACTTCTGTAAAAATTAAAAATTATTTCGTAATAATGTTTTTAAGCAAATATGGTAGGCTATATCCATCATAGAACTTACTTTTACTAAATAAGTTGTTTCAAACATTTCACGAAACACATTACATGTTGTGCGAATTTTATAAATTATGGATGTTGGTTATACCATTAACATACATGTTTAATAAGAGTTAATACTAAGCCCAACTGACCTTAAGGACAATGTAACACTATATAAATCAATGATAAATTGCATCAATTGGATGATCATATGGAGATTTTCAGGAGAAAATGCCCGTGGATGGAAATCTCATCGATACTAGGGACCCACCCCTTTATTTGTGACGCTTTTGTTTGACATTCATTATGACCAAGACGATGAGGAGATGTGGTTTAATACTAAAGGTTATGAAATGTCTTTTGGATGCCGACACTTTTGTATTTTTTTTCATGTTACAATTTGACAATTTTCTATCAATAATAGATGACATGAACATGTTTAGGAATGGAAGTTCCATGAGTTTGATAATAGCATGTGAGTGTACAATTTGACAAGTTTCTATCAATATATGAAACCATTTGTTTATATAAAGTTTAATGTTTAATTTTCGTAGTGTCGACCATGTACCACATCATGAGCGCTCAAAAGACTGCATATTCTTGATACAATAATGCATATGTGATAGGAATGATTAATTTATATAAGAATACAAAAATAATCCAATGATGGAAGTTGGATAAGACGGCGGATAGAGATGGGTTTAATGAATTCATGTTGACTCGGATTTAGATCATAAGACGGTGTATGTTGAACAATTCAGGAGAAAAGGGTTAGGGTGGGGGAAGACATTTTTAGCATACCTTTTTGAATGGTCATTTTCAAAATATGAATATTTATAAGACTTTTTATTATAACTTTTTGAATAAGCATAGAAAAGAACCAAAGGATGTTGAGCGGGGGAAGGCGGTAAAGGGAGGGTTTTGATGGAGTCGTGTTTGTGAAGATTTTGATAAAGGGAAGGTGTGGGTTACCCCATTTTGTAGAAAACCGCTACATGGGTTCCCTTTTCAACAACAATGATATATGATAATCAATAAAATATACAATTGAAAGTAAATCTTCACAACTTTTGGTAGGTGAAGATTTAGATTAAGAGTTAATCACTAAAATGGTCAAAAATAGAACGTACATATAACAAATTAACCATACTTCAGAAAAATATAAAGAAGTGGTCATCTATATCGTAAAAAGGTATTCAGTATCCTCAAAAGGGAAAGAAACGGTCCCTAAGTATAAACTCAATTTTTTTGTTGTTTTTGACTATTTTCACAAGTTGTGTTAAAACTATTACATCTTAAGAACAATCATTGAAGCTCTTAGTGATCTTCATGCAACTAAATGACTTCATCTCAAGCAAGTCATGCATAAAATCACTATGTTATGTTTATATATGTTGTAAAAATGTTACACGAAGGCAGGGCCGGCCCTAGAGCATGGGCAACCTGGGCGACCGCCCAGGGCCTCGTCTAATATATATATATATATATATATATATATATATATATATATATATATATATATATATATATATATATATATATATATATATATATATATATATATATATATATATATATATATATATACACATGTTTAGTATATGTATTATCTTTAGCAAAATAAATTCAAGATTCATTGCAGTTCAGATGGCAAACGCGTTGGATATGGAGGCACAAGGGGCTAGGTTCGATTCCTGTTGTCTTGTTTTTTTTTGCGTATAGTTTTTTTTTTTGGGTATGTAACCAGATCGCATCTTTCCAAGACAATAACTATGGGGCCTAAAAAACCCAAACATCGTGAATTAAAAGCCCCACATCATCGTTCATCATCGATTTATTAAAGCTGTAATCGGCCTTTTATGGAGGAAAAACTAGCGGGAAATTAGATGCAGAGATTGCGCCTTTCACGAGTCGACTCATAGGAAATCGCAATCGACACTAGTGACTCTGAATCGTCAATTCAAAATCAGTATGTCGTTCCTATCGTCAATTAATCCTTCAGTTCAATCCCTCTCAACTGATCGATAGACAAGATATTCTTAATTTCTTGTTTTTCACTCACGACTTCTATCAGACAATCATCTTTAGACTTCATCGCTCGATGCTTCTCAAATCTCAATTACGGATTCATGGTTCCAGATTTCAGACTTTGGATGCTTCTCAATCACTCACGGATTCACGGTTCCAGCGTAAGAGTATCAGTTTTCAGTGCTTCTAAATTTCAGATTTCTGAGTTCGCCCATTCACTCCTTCAAACTTCGGTTCTGTTTTTGGGTGCATTGCTCACGATTATTTCTATACTCGGTTTGATTATTTGGTTAACAGATTTCAGATTTCAGTTTTCAAGACATTACACGTTTTTCTTTCAGGTTACTATAGACCAACTCACCAAAGTCACTGAAGTTTGAACTCATCCTCAAACTCAAATCACAAACAAATTTTTGAAGTTTAATTTTTGAACTCCCTGTTCTTAATTCTAAGGAAATGTTTGTAAATTGTAATTTTTTTAACGTAGTTGCATAATCAAAGTTGTGCTCTAAAATTTATGATATTTGTATCTAACTTAATTATTTGAGACTCGGTAGTTTTTACCTGATAAGGTAAAATTCCTGAATTGGTTATTTATGTTCTAAAACTCCTAATGTTTGCATAATAAGATTTTAGATTTTTGTCTTGATTTTTGTTATTGGGTTTATATTGCACCTTGCTTTGAAATTAGTCTAATCCAATGTGGATTCTAATGATATTTTTTCCAAACTAAAAGTTTTGGAAACTACTTTGCCTAATAATATAACATCTGCACTTGAATTTTTGGATTTTGTTAAAGCAGTCGAAGCTGCCGATTGTTATACAACTGTTTTTATTGTATATACAATCTTATTAATCATTCATGTTATTGTTGCAATATGCAGAACAAGATTTTCAAAGATGCAGTTATCGAAAAATTATATAATGTCAATAGTGTCACAATAAATGTTAAATTTGATAATGAATTTTTTGTATGTTGTGACTATTTTTTAGTTTCTATTATAATTATGACTTTGAGGGGCCCATTTTTTTCTATTGCCCTGGGCCCAAAATATGATTGGACCGGCCCTGCACGAAGGCTTCTCTAGATGTAACACCCGGTTTCTTATACAAAGTACACCCAAATATTTATAAACAATTATTCATTTAATTGGGTATATTTGTACTCAACCAAGGATCAAGATGTTATCAGCATGAATATTTACATAAAAGGACCTTACAATTTACCAGGCATTACAAATAATCTAATTCAATTAAAGGACAGGTTCTAAACTTGTCCATCTCTCTTTATCACATGCCTTCCCCTATCACTGCTACAGATACCTGCAAAACAATATACAACTCAAGTGTAAGCTTATAAAGCTTAGTGAGTAATTTCAATCATATTTCACGAGTCTTTCTCAATAAACATCCTCAACTTCCTCTCTTGCTATTCTCATTAGCAAGATCCCTCTTCTCTTAATTAGGAACCTGCAAGCATATCAACTTTATAAACTCTGGCTAAATGTTAGCAACATCAACTCAATCATAAGTATCATAATCAGTAATACTCGTAAACTCAATTTCCATTTTCACATATACTCCTTTTAAACAATTTACTAAACTCAATAGCCCTCATAGCGATACTATTCCACACGAAACTATATAACACAATTATATATAAACTCATTTACAACGTTTATCATTGTTATAATAATCAAATGCAAGATCTCATTACCTCAGTCACGCTAGCATATATTCTTCTCTATTAATCAATGTTTATACTCAACTCATCATTCATAATCCAAAATAACAATATTACTCTACTACTTAGTCTCATAAAATATAACATAACACATAAAAATATATAAACAAAGTTATATATACTCTGCATCAAACAAGTGTAACTCTACTCAAGTACTAGAAAGTACTCACTTGATATCGGCTTAGTATGTGAGACCCTCAATTTACGCGTACCGGGCTCCTGTTCGCTAGACTTGGTCATATCACCATAGTCTAAATCAATTCTCATTTTAATTAAGCTCAACGGACTATCTCAGTCCCAAGTGTAATATACACATTATAACTCTTTGTTCTATATTTTCAAATTTGGTTATACTCAACCAATCAGAACATAGCATAATCCTTATGTATTAAACATCTCAACAAGCATGATTCATCCAACAATTAACTACTCACCTGAGGTTAAATCAATATGTGGAACTCCTGAATCTCGCGTGTGATCCTGTCTAGCTTTTAGCTGTAACACAACAGCTAAATCTCAATACTCAAATCTCTTTAACAATCTCAATCATAATTAACATCGATAATAACTCAGAAATTAGCATCGTATAGTGAAGTGATAATCAAACAATAACAAAATCATTCTAGTTATACTCTCACTTCACTACTTTGACCTATTCAAGATCAAAAACACCACAAGAAGTGTTTCACTAACTTAGGTCTAGGATTTGAACTCTTTATACACTTACTAATCAATCAATTTGGCTCAAATATCATTAATTCATAGATGGGTCATCGCAACCACAAGAAACTACCTCAAATCAAACCATCCAACGGTTAAAACGAAACCAAAATCGAAGAGGTTTACCTTTCAAGCTCCAAGTATTGATCTCTAGCTTCAAATCGTGAAGATTAAGCTTAAATCTCGACTTAGAAGGCTTAGGAACCGATTTCTAGGGTTTGGGAGGAGTTTTGGTCGGAATTGATTTTGACCCAAATGAGAGAAATTCGCACATTTAAACAGCCCTGCACCCGTAACCCGACCCGGGCTGTCAAACCCGCCCCGGGTTTTGCTCGGACCCGACCCGGGCTGTGAAACCCGCCCCGGGTTTTGTTACGCATCTATTGTTTTTCGTTTCAAGCTCACACGACCCGGGTTGATCGACCCGATCCGGGTTCCCTACGAACACGACCCGGGCTCATAAACACGACCCGGGTTGCCCTTTTTTCCCATTTCGCTTTTGCCCAAACTCGACCCGTGTCTTATAACTCGATCCGGCTTAACCTTTTAAGAACCCAAGTTGTTTCTTATACCCTTTTTAACATCTTATTTCTCCAAAATGGGTTTCTATAAACTCTAACTCGTATTATAACTCATCAAATCTCGTTTATATCAAAAATTAAAATAACTTTACCATAAATTAAAATTATGGTATTACAAGTTCTTACCCCCTTCAAAAGATTCCGTCCTCGGAATCTCTTAGACTAGGCATGGCTTATACAATCATCTCACCACCGCAATCACACATCACCCACAATAGTGAGATTATCCTCTCGTCAGCTCATCTGACATGTATATATATCATTACATCCCGTTTACTCATAATATAGTTATAGAATTCAAGCTTCCTCGATTCACATTACATTTAGAAACTTTCTCATTCGACTTCTCTTTCCGTAAAATCTTTACGCCCGCCATTATTCTCGTAATATGATCTCTATAAGCACATTGGTTGTTACCATTTCGCATGGACAACCACTCACTCTTTCTATAACACTAATCTTAATAACTATTTGAGATTCAACTTCCATTTCCAATCTCCTTAAATGGTTTACTCTAACTCAATAAAGAAAACGGTCTCACCGATTCCAAGCTCACATTCTCTCTTAATTTACTTCTCATATCGTAACATGTGAATAATTGATTTCTCATCAACATAGCTCGTAAATACTAGGATAAAAATCCAGAAATAACAAAATATTAGAAACTATCTCAAGTTTCACTCACGCCTCCTCTGAATTTGTTATTTAACTCTTGACACTTTAATCACACAAAATCCGTTTCAGTTGTCTCATCACCACAACCGACTTTAACTTCTCTGAAAACACATTCATCTCTGTTCCCTCCTCATCACACATATTAGGTTTTCACCCAATATACAACTAACAATCTTCCACCAATTAACTCCTTTTTATCTCAGTTCAACAGCATACCTCATATTGTTTCTCACAATGTACTCGCTTATTATATCATCTCTTATGTGGACAATCCACATCACATTCTCACTCAATCGATAATCATTAGATCTATATCAAACTCAATAATTTATTTTCAAATAATTTATCAACACAACCGCATATATTCCTCCTGACATACAATCAGTAAGGACTTTTCCTCTCGCCACTTCTCCGCCATTATCACCGCAATCTCTAATTCATCCGTATGACACCAATAGGTCATACGTATGGCTCATCGTAATCCCTATACACGACTCAAATAATAACATCTGTCACCGCAATCTCTATGGTGAGATCATATCTCATCACTTGGCTATCTCGTTAATCTCAAGAAATAATTCAAAATTATTATAACAAAATCTATTATTTATCGTCTCATACGAATAAATAGTTTTGTCATCTTCACACCCACGTATTTATTTTAGTGGCAGTAATTGGTTTGATTGCTAAGGAACAAATCCTATCAATCACAACCACAATTACTTTCCTCCTCTTTTAAACTAATATCTTCTCATTATGTATTTATAAAATTCTATCTCGTTCAACATGTAAGAAATCTCACACATTCTCAACACGACCACATAATAAACATATTTACTCACAACAACACTTCTCAACCGTATTATTCACTATATCATCTCATAGTACTTCCGTATTGTTACTCAGCCTTTGATTCATCCCTTTCTTAACCCACAAGGTTTCAAGCCACACAAGCTTACCGCTACGTTCATATCTATCCATACGCAAAGATAGTACATTTCTCATTACTCTGCATTATCATAAAATGTATGCTTGTCTACACACAAGCATAACAATGCAATACTACTCTAGCTCAACTTATGGTACCCCGTACCATCCTCCTGTCTCGTTACTCACACTATTTTATAGCATCCCGTACTATCCTCAAAACGTACTACTCAACAAAATCTCACGGTACCTCATATCGTTTGTCGACTTTATTGCTCAACACTCTTTCACGGTACCTTGTACCGTTCTCTGTTCTCAGCACTCAACGCTGTGTTACGGTATCTCATACCGTCCTCTGATCAAATCATGGTACCTCGTACCATTTTCTGATTTCAATCCATATCCTCTTTTACTCTAGAAATTCTCCCTTACGGTCTCAAGCCATATAGACTCACCGTCACTCCTCCTTTCGTTTGAGTCACAAAGATCCTCACTGTTCTAACCACAAGATACCCGTCTTGTGGTTCCACAGAAATATGTGGCATCAACCTCAGCTACTCAATATGTAACCCCACGTAATATGTGGTCTCAATTACATTTACTCATTATGTGGCCCAACAAAGTATGTGATCTCAATCACCTTACTCGATATATGGTCCCACAAAATATGTGGTCTCAACCACATTTACTCGATATATGGTCCCATAATTTTGTGGTCTCAACCATATTTACTCAGTAACTAACTCAATCTCTAAGCCAATAAGGCCTAGATGAACCACTCTAGGTTCTCTCAATTTATAACCACAAGGTACTCTTTATGTGGTTACTCAAGTGTCCTCTGATAATGTTGTCACAAATATCTCATTCTGTGACAACTCCTAACCACAAAGTTCAATTCTCAGTATGTCAACTCATAATCAGTTATCGTGTGCAATCAACTACACACTCACCGTCTTTCTCAACTCATACTCTTTTGGCTATCTCAGCCATTTATTTGATCAATCACAAGTACTAGTCATGTGGCCCCACAAAACATGTGGTCTCAACCACAAAGTACTTGTACATAAAAGTCTCGTCACATCTGTGAAACAACAAACACTATATATACAATATCAAAATTTATATATATTTACCATGTATATACTCTTTATACACACTTCTCTAAAGTTGTTAAGTACTCGTCAAGCAACCACTTATAATCTCAGTTATATACAATCACAAAGCACTCGTTTGTAAATCTTACCACAATGAACACGACGTTCTCATCTCGATGTCGGTTACTACACTTTATAATAACAATTCTCTAACACATGTATTATCAACAATTCAACACATATACTCGTTACAACTAACATTTTAAGTAAATTATTTACATACCTCATAGCAACAAAATCTTGTTTTCTCATTAACTGAATCTTGCGTACTTCGGATCTCAACTCTCGAGTGTACTCGGCTACACTCACATGTATCAATTCTCAGCTCATGCTCATCTTATACTCATACTCTTTCTCATCATTAGTTGGAATTTCACCTCAACCGGGATCTCATCTCATCCTCAGTTGGAATCTCGTCATTCTGGAATCTCATCTCGTATTTAGTTGACATCTCATAATTAGCTGAATTTCTTTTCTTCTCGTTGGTTGATATCTCATATCAGCCAAAATCTTGTCTCATCATCCACTATTGGTCCAACCGGCTCTTACCAATTTCTCAACTCATCCTTCATCTGACTCCATATCTGTATTTACACACAGAAAACAACAAATAATAATATAACATAATAGTTATACTTAACTCATACTCTAACAACTGCAGCCGTATCTTTTCCAAGCATGTGATAGGGGCTCTCTCTCTTCTCGGTTTAAGTCTAGGACTCTACACTCAAAGACCTAGTTCGCTTAAACCATGCTCTGATACCAACTTGTAACACCCGGTTTCTTATACAAAGTACACCCAAATATTTATAAACAATTATTCATTTAATTGGGTATATTTGTACTCAACCAAGGATCAAGATGTTATCAGCATGAATATTTACATAAAAGGACCTTACAATTTACCAGGCATTACAAATAATCTAATTCAATTAAAGGACAGGTTCTAAACTTGTCCATCTCTCTTTATCACATGCCTTCCCCTATCACTGCTACAGATACCTGCAAAACAATATACAACTCAAGTGTAAGCTTATAAAGCTTAGTGAGTAATTTCAATCATATTTCACGAGTCTTTCTCAATAAACATCCTCAACTTCCTCTCTTGCTATTCTCATTAGCAAGATCCCTCTTCTCTTAATTAGGAACCTGCAAGCATATCAACTTTATAAACTCTGGCTAAATGTTAGCAACATCAACTCAATCATAAGTATCATAATCAGTAATACTCGTAAACTCAATTTCCATTTTCACATATACTCCTTTTAAACAATTTACTAAACTCAATAGCCCTCATAGCGATACTATTCCACACGAAACTATATAACACAATTATATATAAACTCATTTACAACGTTTATCATTGTTATAATAATCAAATGCAAGATCTCATTACCTCAGTCACGCTAGCATATATTCTTCTCTATTAATCAATGTTTATACTCAACTCATCATTCATAATCCAAAATAACAATATTACTCTACTACTTAGTCTCATAAAATATAACATAACACATAAAAATATATAAACAAAGTTATATATACTCTGCATCAAACAAGTGTAACTCTACTCAAGTACTAGAAAGTACTCACTTGATATCGGCTTAGTATGTGAGACCCTCAATTTACGCGTACCGGGCTCCTGTTCGCTAGACTTGGTCATATCACCATAGTCTAAATCAATTCTCATTTTAATTAAGCTCAACGGACTATCTCAGTCCCAAGTGTAATATACACATTATAACTCTTTGTTCTATATTTTCAAATTTGGTTATACTCAACCAATCAGAACATAGCATAATCCTTATGTATTAAACATCTCAACAAGCATGATTCATCCAACAATTAACTACTCACCTGAGGTTAAATCAATATGTGGAACTCCTGAATCTCGCGTGTGATCCTGTCTAGCTTTTAGCTGTAACACAACAGCTAAATCTCAATACTCAAATCTCTTTAACAATCTCAATCATAATTAACATCGATAATAACTCAGAAATTAGCATCGTATAGTGAAGTGATAATCAAACAATAACAAAATCATTCTAGTTATACTCTCACTTCACTACTTTGACCTATTCAAGATCAAAAACACCACAAGAAGTGTTTCACTAACTTAGGTCTAGGATTTGAACTCTTTATACACTTACTAATCAATCAATTTGGCTCAAATATCATTAATTCATAGATGGGTCATCGCAACCACAAGAAACTACCTCAAATCAAACCATCCAACGGTTAAAACGAAACCAAAATCGAAGAGGTTTACCTTTCAAGCTCCAAGTATTGATCTCTAGCTTCAAATCGTGAAGATTAAGCTTAAATCTCGACTTAGAAGGCTTAGGAACCGATTTCTAGGGTTTGGGAGGAGTTTTGGTCGGAATTGATTTTGACCCAAATGAGAGAAATTCGCACATTTAAACAGCCCTGCACCCGTAACCCGACCCGGGCTGTCAAACCCGCCCCGGGTTTTGCTCGGACCCGACCCGGGCTGTGAAACCCGCCCCGGGTTTTGTTACGCATCTATTGTTTTTCGTTTCAAGCTCACACGACCCGGGTTGATCGACCCGATCCGGGTTCCCTACGAACACGACCCGGGCTCATAAACACGACCCGGGTTGCCCTTTTTTCCCATTTCGCTTTTGCCCAAACTCGACCCGTGTCTTATAACTCGATCCGGCTTAACCTTTTAAGAACCCAAGTTGTTTCTTATACCCTTTTTAACATCTTATTTCTCCAAAATGGGTTTCTATAAACTCTAACTCGTATTATAACTCATCAAATCTCGTTTATATCAAAAATTAAAATAACTTTACCATAAATTAAAATTATGGTATTACACTAGATGACTAATATTATGTTGTAAAAATGAACAATTTAACTATTTATTATGCTTTGTTCTACTATACTTTATAAATAGTTGAGTAAACGTGGATGTACCCATATCAAGTTAAAATAACATAGTTTATAAATAACATAGTTATAGATAAATTGTTGATTTTGAAAATTTACAATTTCACGAAATAGAAAACAAACATTTTTTTCACATGTTTGGGTAATTGTGGGCTTATGGCAGTATATCTAGTGTCATTATAACTATTGAATAAATATGATAGTATATCATATTGAAATACCACGACTTTTGAAATAAAGGTTGCATTTTTAAGTTTCGCAATTTCTAAAAGAACCACTTCAGAAGAAGTTATAATTGATTCAAAAATGGAGAAAATAAAAGTCTTCATGTATTTTCTTGTTACATTATGATTTTAAGTAAGCATTGACAAAATTATTATAGTTTTTAAATAAATGACAGATTATCAAACTTTACACTTCTGCAAAAATGATTTCTTTTTTCGTAATAATGTTTTTAAGCAAATGTGGTAGGCTATATCCATCATAGAACTTACTTTTACTAAATCAATTGTTTCAAACATTTCGCGAAACACATAACATATTTCACGAAATCTATAAATTATGGATGTTGGTTATACCACTAACATACATGCTTAATAAGAGTTAGTACTATTAGTGTATCCCACATTGGTGCGACACGGTCCTATAAGTTTGTATATATGTTGGAGTCTCTCCTCTCTCCACAAGGGCTCTTTTGGAGAGACATTTTTGGGCTCCACATATGTTTACATGGTATCAGAGCCAGTGTCCCGCACCCTGTAACCTCATCGAGTTTACGTCTCTGAGGGGGAGTGTTAGTGTATCCCACATTGGTGCGACACGGTCCTATAAGTTTGTATATATGTTGGAGTCTCTCCTCTCTTCACAAGGGCTCTTTTGGAGAGACACTCTTGGGCTCCACATATATTTACAAGTACTAAACCCAACCGACCTTAAGGACAATGTAACGCTAAATAAATCAAGGATAAATTACATCCATTGGATGATCGTATGGACATATTAGGAGAACATGATCGTGGATGGAAATCCCATTGATACTAGGGATGGAAGTGTTGGAATACGATAACATAAAATGAACGCAGCGGAAACAGAAATCAAAATCGTATTCAACCAGGATCACAGAATCATGCATACTTTTGTAACTGTAAAATCAAGAGGGTTCAAGAAATACCTTTTAGATCTCAGATCTGATCTTGTTAGGATGACGAGAGCCCAAAGTAGAACTCCTCTAATGTAATCGCACCCAAGACAACGATCCAGCACCCGTTGATGTAGTATATACCTTTGCTTGAAGTTTTAGCACGTAATACTTAGGGTTTTGAAAGAAATCGGCCGTATACCGAGGGGTGGGAGGAGGGTGACGAAAATTAGGGTTTTGGCAGCCCTTACAACTCAGATCTAGGGTTGTATTTATAGTGCTCCTCATCCTTATCCCCTCCCTTGTGGATATTTCACTTTGGTCCTTTATCCTTATTAAGTTTCTAATTAATATACCTTTACTTTGGTATATTAATAAACTTAACCATTAAGTTTCTAATTAATATACCTTTACTATGATATATTAATAAACTTAACCCCTCAAGTTTATTTTCGATCTCTTTTAGCTAAATCGTCTCTTGCGTGTAACCCAAAAGGACCCTACTATTTATAATAATATTACCAACTTGTTATAACGATGGGCATATAACCAACAGTCTCCCACTTGCACTTGTTATAACAACTGTATGGTCTAATATTCATTAACCTAGTAAGGTGTATGTCATCCAAGACAAGTGCCGTGTTCATCTAATGAAACAGCCCTTAGGCAAGTGATCAAAATATTCCTTTGTTCTACAAGATATCCTTATGAATGTCTGACATGGAATCATGTCAGTCTCAGACATTCAATATTATGTTTCCCGATAGAGATTTGTGATGACCACAACAAACTGCACTATTGATTCTATATCAATTCAGTCTCGGTACGACCGTACACTTGCTGTCAGCACCAAATCATCGAGGGGCCCATAGATATCGCTTCTCCTGTTAGGGCAGAAGGAACAAATAAACTTTGACTACACGGATCTCGCCTACTCATCATGTCATACCTGGACATTCCCTGTATGGCTGCCAGTTACGGACAACGTTGGAGAAAACCAAGGCACAACAGACTGCAGGACAAAGAATCAATGCATCTCCGCTTGAAGAATATAAGATATTACCATCTTAGAATTACTCGTGACAGATTCCATGAAGTAATCTCTAAGTGCAGGTTACTCCAATACTTAATCCCTATTAAGTACACATGAGAATTAATGCATCTCCATGCTATGTCCATCTCTATGGACAATCTACCAATTCCTCATGTCAGTCTTGAATCAATACTTACTCCCAAAAGTATGACCGACTGTGGACAGTTTGAATAATAATTAAATTATTCAGGAAGTCAATAAAACACGCAAAATCGGAACACAATGATAAACTAATGAAATGACTGCCTTTATGCATATATTATGTTCTCCACATAATAATCTTCATATCAGATAGAGTTTTTCATTGCTTAAGTTCCCAATACAAATCAAACTATACTAACTTCACTCAAAGTCAATTCATTTGCATATCTAATGCATATGGACTTAGCATGATCGATCTTGCTTAGTCCGAGACATTGACTTAGTGATCAGATCAGCTATCTTGCCTCATCCGATATAGCTCTATTAACTGAGATGTCTCTTTTGGTAAGAACCCGGATCCTGACTGCGTACAAGAACCGTTTCTATTAGTTTTGGAAGCTAATATCAGTGTGCTTCTTTACACTGAGTTCTCCCATACTATAATGGATCAAGAATATCTTAAACATTTAAGATACTTCGTGACGTCCATCCATTTGACTTTTGCCAAGATTAGCCTAATGTCAAATCATCATGCTCAAGGCATATGATACATTAGGTCTTGTACATTATGCGATTGATCCATATGCAAGTGCATACAAGACTCAACTTATCTCATCCAGGATCTTAATGGAACTAGGACTCTGAGTTTTACTCAGTCCTAAACCCTGATACAGAAACTTGAATCCCTTATAGGAGTCTTGTATCTCTAGATCCGACTGCTCATGTACTCTAGCTTATCCTTATAAAGCACTTAGTTCTACCTCCATAGATCATGATGCTTCATATGCAATAGGTCACTCCTATGTCATTTGTAGCACAACAATTCTCATTTATTTATGATTTCTGAATATAGGGACGTTTACATGAGAACTTTGCTATCTGCATACAACATAGGTTGGACTTCAGTGCTCCCACTAGCACTGACATTTACATAGTTCACTTTTGTTTCCAAAATCCCTATGAAGCACTTAATTCTATCTCCATAGATCAAAATGCTTCATGCGCATTAAGTCTCTCCTGTGTCATTTATAGCATAGCAATTCTCATTTATTTCATATTTCTCGAGATAGGGACATTTACATGAGAACTTTGCTATCTGTGTACGACATAGGGTAGACTTCAATGCTCCCACTAGCTCCGACATATACACATGACTCATCTTTACTTCTCGAAAATCCAAACTCTTTGATTTTCTCATCGAAGCAGAGATTCCAGCTACGAGATGCTTGTTTGAGTCCATAAATCGACTTCACAAGTTTACACACTCTATTAGGATATTTGGACTGTACAAAACCCTCTAGTTGTGTCATATACACATCCTCTGAAAGTTTTCCTTTAAGGAAAGCGGTTTTTACATCCATTTGCCATATTTCGTAGTCATAAAATGCTGCGATGACAAACAATATCCTTAATAGATTTAATCATCACCATTGGTGAAAAAGTTTCCTCATAATCAATCCCTTGAGTTTGAGTATAACCCTTTGCCACCAGTCTGGCTTTGAATGTGTGTACCTTTCATCCACGTCTGTCTTCTTCTTGAAGACCCATTTACACCCAACTGTTTTAAGGTCAGGTGTTTGATCAACCAGGTTCCAAACTTGGTTATCATACATGGATTTCATCTCGCTCTCCATCATCTCTTTCCTTAAGGCAACCCAAGGGGCCTACCACGACTTCCGATAATTGGTAGGGTCACAATGATCCACCAGACATTCATCACCTTCGTCAACATGTAATTCATGAAAACCAGGTGTATGACGTCCTTTATCAGTTTCTCGAACAGGAGATGGAGTTATGTCAGATTCCTCAGCAAACTCTTACTGAGTCTCAACAGGTTTTACTACCTCTGATTGAGTGCTAGTGCCAACATCAGGCTCTTTGATCCTTTGAGTCTCATCAAGATCAGTCAGGCTCCCACTTGATTTCTTGAATACCAGCTTCCTATCATAGAAGACTGCCATTTATACAACATCATACTGTTGTCAAAATGCTTATTATATCCAAGTACTCTAATGGAATAACACTTCTATTAATCGGCGTCCTCTAAGCTACACGGTAAACCGTAAGTCTCAAGACCCCAAATTTCTAAATATGCTAGTGAAGAAACATCTACACTCCATATTTCTCAGACAGTGTTTATAGAACCTTTTGTGTTGGTGCAAGGGTTAGGACTCTATTGTCTCTAAGGTCTAACCTCAGACATAGATTGGAAGCATAATACAATCCATCATAAGTCGAACCTTTATGTTTGATTATAACTCAGACACATCATACGATGCTCGTAGCGTTCTAAGTGGATTTGACTGTTGAAATAATTTTCACAGTCCATTAGATGATTGTATAATCTTTGACTAAGAAACTCTTTATCCGTACTTGGATTTAGAATTCTCATCATTTGCTCATTTGATTCAATACTCTGTTCTTGAAGTACTGATCACCTTATAGGTTTCAAACTCAATAGAGTATTTTAGACGGTTTAGTGGAAAACTGAACGGTCCAAATACATTAGATGTACAAGGTCCAACAGTTTCTCAGCCTTTGCCCACAATAACTTGTGGGCAGTGCATAGTTATCTCTCTATGTAGACAAGAATAGCAGTTATCATAAGACTTTCACTCAAATGATCTCCAGAATCCTATCCATCTGGAGTTCTGGTAGCTTCTTTCAAGTCTACAAAACTAGACAACTCCACTCATACCATTAATCCAAACATTTGGATTCTCTTGAATCAATCTTTTCGAACTATTGTTGTGAACCAGTTCTCATAGATGTAATGACCATAACTTTGTTCCAAAATAACTTTTAAAATAACTTTTATTTAAAACAACCTTTATTTAAACCAAGTCAAAACCATCTGATGAAACAATGTTCACATCAACAATCTTCAAATTGCAAAACCATAAACTAAAACACTATAGAGAAGTTGGTTCCTAATCCTATGGATGAAAGCAAGCTGCTTGTAGTCCATGATTCGATCCAGCTCTCCATGGTTTGTACCTCTGCTTTATTCTAGTCTCTGCCCATTAAAATGGCAATACTGGTCATAAGCAAAGCACTTATGGAATTACAAATATACCTGAAGTGCCATACTCTTTGGCTTGCAACTACTTCTATTGCGTCAGATATCTTGAGCATTTATGCCTTCCATGTCCCACATCCTTTCAGTGGAAACAAAAATATTCCTTAGGATTTCAGTATTGAGGTTTCTTTAGGAAAATCATTCCCTTGGTAGGGTTTGTCCTTTTCCTTTTGACACCTCCTTTAGGAACTGTGGTGTTGGATTCCCTAGCCATGTAAAGTTCTACTTTCCTCAACATGCTATGTAATCTCTCGAAGGGTCCTTTTAAGTTCTATATAATGAAGTCCAGAATGAACTAATCATAAGAACTAGTCAGCGAGTTAAGGACAATGTCCGTGACTAACTCCCGACTTGTTGGAAATCCCAACCTCCACATTTGGTCAACGTACCCTCTTATGCTAAACATATGGGTATTGACTCTCCATCCTAGTAACAGCCTACATCCAAAAAATGCTTTCTTGACTTCGAATCGTTCCCATTTAAGCTGCTCTTGGATCATGTCCTTAAGCCGGTTAATCATGTCAAAGCACCAAGACCCCACAATCTTCTTTGAAGCTCGGGAATCATAGTGTCTAACATGAAACGAGCAACCTTATTCGAATCATTTAGACGTCTAAGATGATTGACCGTCTATTTCAGCACTAATGGATCTGGCTGGATAATCCATAGGAACTTGTTCCTTAATCATATAAAATTTCCCTCGACATTGAGTACTCTTCTCAAGTTCTGGAACCAACACGCATAATCTATGCCGTTGAACTTACTTTGATTAAGGAAGCCACGCTGTAAAAAAAAAACTTGTAACTTTCAAACTTTCTTTAGTAGACATCTAAAATAGAGTTTTGTTTAGTTTGATTATCCTTTAATAAATTAATTACCCATAAAATTATTTTACTTAAGGCTAGAATCCATATTTCGCTTTTGGTGGTGAAGAGGTATGCCGTAGTCACCCCCAGAAGTTATTTAGGTAGGGAATACTCCTTTGCCAACTTCAATCTCTATGAAGCTTCTAGATCTTTTGGGATTCATTGAATCTGATCAATGGCATGTTTAATCCCATCATGCTCATCCTCTCTCTCGTGACGGGTATGCCGCGGATCACGAGTTTAAATGGTAAATCGACCACGAAGGACCCACGTGACACCCGGCCCATGATTCATGAGTTATCGCGAGTATCACATCATTTTGGCCGAGTCCAATCCGACGCGTTGGCTATAGCACTTCCCACGCCGGAAGGGCCCGGTTAAATGTGTGGTTCTTTGTGGGTAGCATGAGATTCACATTTTCATAAAACGGGATTTCGTTTCGTTAAGTTAAAACATTTTAACTTTCTTTTTGGCAAAAAAGTCTTCTAAACTTTTAAAATCCGTCTTACAATTGCCAATAATTTTTAAAACATGTCAACAACTTTTAACAATCTAGTTTTACATATATATATCTTGTTAAAACACTTTAACCTTTTAATTGGCAAAAGGGTAAATTTAAACTTTTAAAACCGGTTTGAAAATGCCAATTTGACTTTTGAAAAATCTATTAACTTTTAACAAATTTTTCTTACTTGTGTATTTTCAGTAATACTTTTATCTTGAAACACTGTTCTATCAAACCCTTTCGGTAACTCCACTCAATAAAATGTGACAGGCGGTGAGGGTGGTAAGCAGTGAATGCTGTTTAAAAACCGACCTCATTAGGAATCAAAGAGACCTCCTTCAACCTTCTACACATTTAGAGTAGGTGAGCCTAGTCACGGTCTGACCAATGTTTTTATTTTAAGTTATACATATAAATACAATTCTAACATATATATATCATTTAAAATTTTAAGTATTCTTTGAAAATTATGTTTAACTATTAATACTATTAAACACGCAAGGATGCAGTGTTAATAATTAATTTAAACAATCATTCATTAAATTTTGAAGCATTTTAAACTTTGTGTTTAGCTATTAATCCTATTGAGCAAGCAAGCATTCTATGTCAATGATTAATCTAAACAATCATACAATACTAAAATCACCATTTTATAACAAGAAATCTGATTTCAGAAAAATAAAACATCACGACCGCCGCGACGCGTAACACGAGAAAACGCGACGCGGTAATCAAAAGAAACCGATCATGACAAGAACGACGCGGCGCGGAACACTAGGAAACACGACGCGGCAAAACCCTAATGATCGTAACTTTATAGAAGACCGCGACGCGACCATTCAAGGACCGCGTCGCGGACGTCGACAGATTCGATAATTCAAAGAAAAAAAACGATTTTTAACAAATCTAATCGAATCTAAACAGTACAAAATCATGATAAAGTGGCTCTGATACCACTGTTGGAATACAATAACATAAAACGAACGCAGCGGAAACAGAAATCAAAATCGTATTCAACCAGGATCACAGAATCATGCACACTTTTGTAACTGTAAAATCAAGAGGGTTCAAGAAATACCTTTTAGATCTCAGATCTGATCTTGTTAGGATGACGAGAGCCCAAAGTAGAACTCCTCTAATGTAATCGCACCCAAGACAACGATCCAGCACCCGTTGATGTAGTATATACCTTTGCTTGAAGTTTTAGCACGTAATACTTAGGGTTTTGAAAGAAATCGGCCGTATACCGAGGGGTGGGAGGAGGGTGACGAAAATTAGGGTTTTGGCAGCCCTTACAACTCAGATCTAGGGTTGTATTTATAGTGCTCCTCATCCTTATCCCCTCCCTTGTGGATATTTCACTTTGGTCCTTTATCCTTATTAAGTTTCTAATTAATATACCTTTACTTTGGTATATTAATAAACTTAACCATTAAGTTTCTAATTAATATACCTTTACTTTGATATATTAATAAACTTAACCCCTCAAGTTTATTTTCGATCTCTTTTAGCTAAATCGTCTCTTGCGTGTAACCCAAAAGGACCATACTATTTATAATAATATTACCAACTTGTTATAACGATGGACATATAACCAACAGGAAGTTCCTGAGACTTTTGTATTTTTTCTTGTTACAATTTGACAAATTTCTATCAATAGAAGATGACATGACTATGTTTCAGAATGGAAGTTCCATTGGTTTGATCAATAACGCGTGAGGTGCAATTTGACAAGTTTTTATCAATAAATGACACCATATGTTTGTATAAAGTTTAATGTTTAATTTTTATAGTACCGATCATGTACCAGATCATGAGGGCTCGAAAGACTGCATATTTTTTCTTTCTATAGTCTTAGCATTTGACTTGTGAATGCCAATTCACCTTAGATGGTTCCACCACCAATGTCTATTGGTCATAATGTATCCATATGAAATAAATTGTGGGGGTCTCGTATTTATATTTTACAGATGTTATATTGTATTTGATTGACATAAAAACAAAAGTGTAATTAGATATTTAATAATATATAGTATTTTGAGACCACATGTTACATTCATTTTTAGTGTGTCTAGTGATTGCATGAAATGATTTTTCATAGTTATAACTCTATATAATTATTGTCCTTTAAAATACATAATTTACATTGTTCATAATTGGAGTTTTCTATCTTGTGCATCAATGTATGAAAATGGAATCCATGCGTCTAAATATTCATAATGACTTGAGATGGTAACTTACTTATCAAAATGTTCACATTAAGGTAACAATGTTTTTTTGTTCACATTTACCCATTTAAGTTGTTATACGTGTTCAAAAAAGGGTAACATGACCGGCTGGTGGAGGTTTTCCAGGTCATATTACCCTTTTTTGAACAGGTTTAACAAGTTAAATGGGTAAATATGAACAAAAAAACATTGTTACCTAAATGTGAACATTTTGAAAAGTGAGTTACCCTCTGAAGTCATTAACCCATTTGATAAAAAGCTTGCCTCTCTATCAAGTTGTTCTTTCTGCATTCAGTAAAAAAGATACACTTAAATATATACACAAGTCACAAAGAAACAACACGTTACTTTCTTTATCAATGACTTTTAAGAGGGTTTTGAGAAATCATTTCTGTGTTAACTTTTAGTAAAAAATTTATAAACATGGTGAGAACCCTAAGAAACCCGAGGCTCCTCATAATGTGCGTCTTTATTTAATTGCATCCACAAGATATGTTGATTCATTTGAAGGAAAGACAGCTAGTTTGTATGTCAGGCGTGCTCTCTATTATGACCCTAAAACAGGAAAAGAAGATCCTTCAAAGAATTATGCTTCAAAGAATGATGTGTGTAGTAACTTTCTTTGTGATTCAAAACCTTGAGACAAAGTTAAAATAGCATGTACATGTTTGCTAGTTATATTTGTCTCAATATTCACATATAATACATAAAATATTTGTACAAAATATCATTTAAATTCTTTGAAAATCTACCTACGTATAACATTGTATATTCGGCTGGTGGGGGGTTTTTCGGTCATATTACCATTTTCTGAACAGGTATAACAAGTTAAATGGGTAAATGTGAAAAAAAAACATTGTTACCTAAATGTGAACATTTTGAAAAGTAAGTTACCCATTCAAGTCATGAAAACCCCCACCAGCCGATCATATTACTTTTTTTGAACATATATAACAAGTTAAATGAGTAAATGTTAACAAAAAAACATTGTTACCTTAATGTGAAAATTTTGAAAAGTAACTTACCCTCTCAAGTCATTAACCCTCTCAATTATTAAAAAACAAGCCAACACTTATTTTCTTCAAATTTTTAGTGTTTTGAAAATTACAAGTTTAACCCCTAAAGTTTCATCATCTACATATATTACAATTTTGATTAAAATCCTTCCTTATATCTTTTAGTTTTGATATTTAACCCATATTATTTGATTATTTGAAGATTAAACTCCTATATATTAATTTAAATGGTACATGCTTAAGCAAATTTACAACAACTTATTATTTTGATGTTATAATCAATTATTTTTATACAATAAAAAAAGCTCATCCATCCAAACATCTTTTACAATTTTGTTTTTATTTTTCCAAAAAATAATTTTTTTATAATTTTATTCAACTTCTTTCATAATTATTTTTACAAAAATAGTTTTCTTTAAGTAATTATTTTTTATAACTTTTTTACATCTTCATTTTATTGTATTATGTTTTTATGATTTGTCATTTTTTTGTAATAGTTTCTTATATAATTCGTCAGTTTTTATGTGTAGTTTTTTTATGATTTGTTATTTTTATTTGTTTTCAAATAATTATTATATATTTATAAGACCATATTTTTTTAAAAGAAATGAACATTGGGCCTCTTAGCGACGTACTATTGTACAAACCTAGTTGCTTATAATTTTATGCAAACGTCTCTTGCAAATTTAGGGTATGTTTGACGCACTATATTTAGCTGATACGCTAGATTATTTTTAAAGCTTTTTATGTTGTCATATTTGGAAAGCCAAAAACTAGTTTATAAGCCAACTTTTTTAAAAGCTACTTAAGCTACATTTTGACTCGACATAACTACCTGATAATATAACTTATTTTTTGAACTCTTTTACATTGTCATATCTGACAAGCTAAAATGTAAATTATAAGCTAGCATTTAAAAAAAAATAAACTACTTAGATTAACATTTCAACGAGCTTATACTTTTTTTAATTTGCAAAAAATATTCTTTTTGTTAATCATAAAAACTCATTTACTACATACCCTCTTATATCATTTTAATTTAACAATTAGCTTATCAGGTTGTTTTTATCAAACATCATTTTTTATCTGCTTGCTTATCAGCCAACAACCAATTTTTCAGCTAGTAGCTAGATTTTTAGCTATCGACCATCTTTCCAGCTAGTATGCTAAACATAGCATTAAACTAGATTTCAACGAGCTTATTGATTTTTTAAAAATTCCTCTCAATATATCATTAATTAATTATGAAAAACTCATTTCTACTATCCTTTTGTGTCATTTAAAAATTTTCAGCCAACTTATCAACTAGTTTTTTCCAAATGTCTTATGTTATCGGATAGCAAGTAGCCTATTAGTTATCAATTAACTTTTCAACTAACAACTAGATTTTAAGTTAGTTTACCAAACATAACCTTAAAGTATTTGACAAAATATTTACCTAACTTTTTCTTTGTTTGAAAAAAATGTTTTGCAATATTATTGTAATATCATGAATATATGACAACTTTATAATAAACTTAGAAAATAGGAGCATTTGTGATATTCTCATCTTCTTTTAACCATTAAGATTATGTTTGACAAAATAGCTGAAAAACTAGATTTTAATTGATAATCTAGCCGATAAAATGACGGTTTGATAAAAATTCGTTGATAGGCTAGCTGAAAAGTTAAAATACAATAGAAAACTATGTGGATAAATGATCTTTTGTTATAATTATTAAAGATATATTTGAGAAAACTATAAGCTCGTTGAAAAACTAGTCTAAATTATTTTAAAATGTACCTTATAAGCTACTTTTTGGCGTCGGATGAAATAATGATGCCTTTGTTCGGTGCTTCATGTTTGGGAAGGGAAAGAAGACTTGTCGGCTGAAGGAAAAAGATAGAAGGTTTTAAGTTAACATGGCAAATGTGAAATATTTTAAAAAGATTACTCTTTTAGACTTTCATTAGTTTGTTAATGGTTCAGAGACCCATTAAGAGGCTCTGACTCATTTATATGTGTTATTTTTAGGAACAAACATTCTTAAATATTGAAAGCTTCATAACCATTCAGGCTAAAAGGATACCAAACATCCCACCCCATAGTCTAAAGAGGTGTTTGATAGTCTATTAATCTGAATGACTGGTCTCTGAACCAGAGCGTTAGTTTCGTAAACCTTTTACCTTTTAATTGGTCATAGCCTCTTAACGAGATTCTGAATCATTAAACAGAAATATGTATCTGAACCATTCTTTTTTCACAAAAATTCCACATATGACATTTATCCTTTATCCTAAAAACGTTTTTTTATTCGAAGCCTGTTAGCCATTTAGAAAACATTTAGATTTAAATCCTGCTAAACAACCCTAAAAAAGATTAGAATCATTGGGTGTTAAATGGTTAACAAGTCACAAACCTCATGATGAATTTTAGTATTTTAGAGTGTAGTCAAACGAAAATTATAGGTAGCAGTTCACTACACAGTTGCAACTCATAAGGCTCATAGCTCTTGTTCGGCTGTATACTCCAATCAATTCAAATGGCGCAATTTTGGAAGCCAGGGACGGCCAAGCCTCGCTTGCTCGACGACGAAGAAGGCGGCGTTCTTTTCTACTCCGCTGCCCCCTCCTCCTCATCTTCGTATGTTCCTCTTGTTTCACTTTATTGCCCAGAACCAATAACACAAAACAATTTGATTTTTGGCGCTAAACCAAAATCAAGACTTGGTGTTGTATCGTAAATCTGTTATATATGCAAAACCAAAACCTTGATTTCTTTTTGTGATTTGAATGAATATGTTTTGAATTTCGAATTGGAATCAATAGATATGGGTATGCGAGCTTAGAGAGCCAGAGACAGCGATTACCTGTATTCAAGTACAGAACGTCTATTCTGTATCTGGTGGAGACTCACTCCACTACCATAATCGTCGGTGAAACTGGTAGCGGCAAAACCACCCAAATCCCTCAGGTTAGTCCCCTTTTTCTCACATTTGAATACACTCTCACTCGTTTCGATAAAAAAGATTTTTTCTTCTACTTTTGATCTCAAAATTTCTAATTGATGTTGAACATATGATATATGCTTTGTTACAAACATAATGCTGATTATTCTCTTTGCATATGTAGTACTTGTTATGAAGTTTCATGTAGTTAGGGTTTATATTGCTTTTTTCCCCTTTCATTGTTAATGGCTTTAGCTGTTAAGCATTTTATTTAATCTTGCAGTACCTTAAGGAAGCAGGCTGGGCTGATAATGGTCGAATTATTGCTTGCACTCAACCAAGAAGGCTGGCTGTTCAGGTATTCATTATTAAAGTCCTTGTTAATTTATGATCATTATTATCAATTAATACTAAAAAAATACATCTAATTACAAATTTGAATTTATATAATGTTTTTAGAGTGTTGCTGCAAGATTGGCAGAAGAAATGGGAGTCAAACTTGGTGAAGAAGTTGGTTATACAATTCGATTTGAAGATGTGACAAATTCAGTAAGTCTTTTACTTTATCTGAAGTTGAAATGATTAAGAAGTAAAAAAGATTAATCTTGTATAGTGGCTATTGTTTTGATGCTATGAAGTATGAAGGGTCCAGATTTTTTTTATATTTCTATATTTTTGGCAGGATTTTACAAGGATCAAATTTCTAACAGATGGAGTGTTACTCAGGGAAATGATGGATGATCCTCTCTTAAGCAAGTACAGGTGCTATTTTTTTTTTTTTTTTAAATCTAGTTTATAATTTTATTGTTTTTACTTTGGTATCTATTCAAATTATTTGTTTGTTCATAAGATCAAAATAATATTTCAGTGTGATTATGGTTGATGAAGCTCACGAGAGATCCCTTTCAACAGATATATTGTTAGGTCTCTTGAAAAAGGTATGAAAATTCAAGATCTTTTTCTAATGACTTCCTAAAAGAATATGTAGCACTATTGTTTACGGTTAAATGCAAGAAATAACAACGTACTTTCACTTATTTGTTTATTACAACATTGTACTTTGAAAACCTACCTAATTATAGATAATCCAAATGCTATAAGTTGGTAGATTTTTCAAAGTTCAATCATTTAATAAGAAAAAAAACTAGACACACAATGTGTAACAGAAGGAAATGAAAGTAGGATACTATAATAAACAAATAAATGAAAGTATGTTGCTATTTATTGATTTTTCAGATACAACGCCGAAGGCCTGAGTTGCGCCTAATTATCGCATCAGCCACAATTGAAGCAAAATCAATGGCTGAGTTTTTCCACAACAGGTTCTCTTATTTTTGACAATTCATATCAAGGCTTAATTTTAAATGCAAAAAATAGCAACATACTTTCATGTATTTGTTTGTCATAGCATCCTACTTCCATCTTGTCCAATTTTGCAAAGTACAATGCTATAATTGGGTAGATTTATCTAAGTACAATATTTTAATAAGAAAAAAAAATAGAAAATACAATGTTGTAATAAGAAAAAACGAAAGTGGGATGCAATAGTAAAAAAATAAATGAAAGTACATTGCTATTATTCTGTAGTTTTTCCATTGTAAAATACCTTAGTAAGACAAAAATTGAATATACAATAGAAAAAAATGAAAGTAGGATGTTATAATAAACAAATAAACGAAAGTACATTGCTATATTCATCAGGAAAAGGCGGCCACGATTGGAAGGAGAAGATAATGGACTGCAAACTGAACCTGCTATTTTGTCTGTTGAGGTAATAATATTACCACATTAACATCTTATTTATTATACAATAAAACAAAAATAATAAGATTCTACTTGTTAATTTATCTAAAAAATATGTTGATTTCAGGGTAGAGGATTTAATGTACAGATTTTTTATATTGAAGAACCTGTTTCAGATTACCTTCAAGCTACTGTTTCAACAGTAATGTCAATTCATGAAAAGGTATAACACATATCTAATAATTGCATATTATTCATTTCTTTTAATACATTTTTTTAAACATATTATTTTCTTGTAGGAACCAATGGGAGATATTCTTGTGTTTTTAACAGGGCAAGATGATATTGATGCTGCAGTTCAAATGATCACAGAACAAGCACAAAATAGTGGGAAATCTTCTTTTGGTATGTAAATAGCAACGCACTTTTATTTATTTGAAACAAAACAATAACATATATTTATTTTGAGTTTGGCATAATTTTTGTTAAATTTCATTTCAGGTTTGATTGTTTTGCCTTTGTATTCGGGACTTTCTCGATCAGATCAGGTTTTGTTTACTTTCTTTTATTTACATTTATTTTTATTCTTGTGGTTTATTTTTTTTATATATGTAAAGATATTATGGGATATATTTAGGACTTGGTGTTTTCTCCTTCCCCTAGAGGAAAAAGAAAGGTGATTATCTCAACAAATATTGCAGAAACATCTCTCACATTGGAGGTAATTTTGAGCAATTGTTTTAGAATTATAAATAAGAGTAAATTACAGACATGGTCCCTGAGGTTTACCAAAACAAACAGAAAGAACCCAACTATCCGATTTTCACTATATGAGTCACTAAGGTTTGCAAAATACAACAAATCGGTCCCTGATGTATCGAAATAGTTCACAGGTCCATATGAAATGACTTTCTTACCCTTTCTTATTTCTTTTATCATTTTATTTATATTCTTTTTATAATTAAAAAATTAAAAATTAAAAAAACCCAGCCCACCTCTCTCTCTCTCTCTCTCCTCCGGTCGCCATATGCTTTCCGTGATTGAATGAAAACGTGGTGAACGTCTCCGGCGCCTGTTGATTCTTCATCGTCGTGTTCACCGACATCTGCTTTTCAAAACCTCGACCCAAGTTAGATCTATTTCTTTTTACCACCAAAACCCTCAATTTCTTGGATTTTGAACGTAATTTCGAACAACCCGTTAGATGAAACGTTTGATCTTGGTTGTGGAAATGGGTTTCTTGCTATGAACACAGGGAATACCATCCTACCTGGGTTTTGTGATTTGGGGGCGGCGGGCGCAAAGAAAATTGCGAGTTGCAGCAGTTTCCTTTGATTTTTTAAGAAATCTCCCTGCTACTATCTTGAAACCTATATAAATCGTGAGTTTTATATGGTTCTGTTCCCTCGAATGTATAAAACTCACCTCCGCCATACTCCTTTACCTCTTCAAAACATTATCATCGTTTTAGTAACCATTTTCTCCGATCAATTTTCCAAGTTTAAGTTCATAACAACAACAATCTGCAGATATGTGTGGTGGTGCAATCCTTTCCGATATAATAGCCCCGACGGCTAATCGTTCTCGCCGCCTGACTGCCAATCTTCTTTGGAGCACCGATCTCACAAAGAACCATAGTAATTACTTCTCGAAGCCTCCACGATCCGATGCCGACGATATCGACGATGGCGTATATTAAGGAAATAAAATAAACATTACTTTAAATTGAATTATGTTGTATTTATAGTCAGGATTAGCTGCTGTATTTAGTCAGGATTAGCTGCTGTATAAGTCAGGATTAGCTGCTGTATTTAGTCAGGATTAGCTGCTGTATAATTGTCCTAGATTAGCTCCTTGACTAGCTCCTTGATTCTCTCTTATTTCCTTTTGGACTCTTCCTGTAATCTGCTATTTATAGCCAAAGGGTTTCAATACAGAAATGTAACTTTTCACACAAAATCTCTCTCTCTCTTATATGGTATCAGAGCCGCCACAGCTCCGGCGAGCCCTTGACCGACGACCTTGAAATTTTCCGGCAATATGTCAACCACAAAAGAAACAACAGAAACAACAGAAACAGTGATTCAAATCACAGCCAACAACCATTTTCCCATCAAACTAACCGCAAACAATTTTCCTGTATGGCGGAAACAAATCCAGTTAGCTCTTATCGGTCTAAACTTGGATCGATTCATTCTTGGTACACATGTACCTCCTGCGCAATTTCTGGATTCCTCTTCAACAAAACCAAACCCTGCGTTTTCCTTTTGGTTTCGGCAGGATCAAACCATTCTTAGCGCAATCTTGGGAAGCTGCTCAGATACGATTCAACCGCTGATTTCATCTGCTGACACTTCACGTGAAGCCTGGGAGCGGCTGGTTACTAGCTATGCTAATGCATCCCGCTCAAGAGTCATCTCCCTCAAAGCAAAATTGGCAAAGAACCCTAAAGGAACTCGATCAGTTACCGAGTTTCTTCATGATATGAAAGCAATTGCTGATGAACTGGCTCTTGTCCAGTCACCGGTTTCTGATGAAGATCTACTTGTCCATGTTCTTGGGCAACTAGGAGAAGAATATCAAACTATTGTTGCAGCCCTTCAGGTTCGTGATACGCCAATCGCCTTTCCAGAACTGTTTGAAAAACTTGTGGACTTTGAACGCATCCTCAAACAAACTGCGTCCTCATCACCAACACTAATAGCCACTGCAAACTACACTAACAAGCAACCCCGGTCTGGCTATCGACAGAATTCTGACAACCAACACCCTCGCAGAAACAATCAGACTGGTTCTACTCCAAGGATAAATCGTAATCAGCCGTTCAATTCCAACAACTTCTATAATGGAAACCGTATGACTCGCAACTCTGTTTCCTGTCAATTCTGTAACTTTTCAGGACATGAAACAAAAGAATGCAGAAAACTTGCAAAGTTTCTTCGTGACCACCACGTTGTCATCGGAAGTTCCATACCATCAAACAATGTCTCCCCAACTGCTAATGTTACAACCTCCCGTGCAACATCATCTTCTTGGATGTTTGACAGTGGTGCATCACACCATGTCACGTCCGATAGTGCCTCCCTTCCCAATCTTTTTGAGTACGGTGGTCCAGACGAGATTGTCCTTGGCAATGGTAAAACCCTCTCCATTACTCATACCGGTCACACTCAGCTTCACACATCTTCTGGTCCAATCTCTTTAAAAGATGTTCTATGTGTTCCTAAATTTCAACAACAAATTATTTCTGTTGCAAAACTATGCAAAACTAACCGGGTTTCTGTGGAATTTTTTCCTACACATTTCTTTGTCAAGGATCTTCGCACGGGGGCGCGTCTAATGCGGGGGGAGAATTACCTTGATGTCTACTATGCTAGCCTACCATCCATGCCTCAACTCAACTCTATCACAGCTGTTTCGTCTCTTGATTGGCATCATAAACTTGGGCATCCTTCACTTCGCGTCTTCAAGTTATTAGCCAAATGTTTAGGTCTTAAATTTAATCTTCAAAAGTTTCATTGCAATTCATGTTCTATCAATAAAAGTCATAAAGTTCCGTTTGGCATGAACTCTTTCACCACTACAAAACCTTTACAACTTGTCTATTCGGATGTTTGGGGACCAGTAGAAAGATCTATTGATGGCTTCACTTATTACATTATCTTTGTTGATTATCATACAAAATACATTTGGCTATACCCAATGAAATACAAATCGGATGTCTCCACACTTTTTCCTCAATTCAAATTACTGGTGGAGAAGTACTTTCAAAACCCCTTCATATCTCTATTTACCGACAATGGTGGAGAATATGTAGGTCTCACTCCTTATCTCCAATCTCAAGGAATCTCCCATTTCACCACTCCGCCGCATACCCCGGAACAAAATGGTGTTGCCGAACGGCGTCATCGTCATATTGTAGAAACCGGCCTCGCACTTCTTCATTATGCCAACCTTCCTCTCTCGTTTTGGACCCATGCCTTTCAAACGGCGGTTTATCTTATCAATCGCTTACCTACTCCACTCCTTGATTCCCAAAGCCCCTACCAACTACTCTACAGAAAATCTCCAACATATTCAAAACTTAAACCGTTTGGATGTTTGTGCTATCCTTGGCTTCGCCCGTATGCCAAAAGCAAGCTACATCCTCGTTCTCAGAAGTGTATCTTCTTGGGTTACTCTACTTCCAGATCGGCCTACAAGTGCTACGACCCAATCAGCCATCGCCTCTATCATTCCCGTCATGTGGAATTTGTTGAAACCATTTTTCCTCACAAAACGTCTACCGCCTCCTCACCTATCATTCCCACTGCCGATACCTTTCTTTCTCCTTCCACCACACCAACTTCAATCTCTTTTAGTAGCCCTAACCCGCATCCTCAAAACCCACTCCCCAATTCACCACCATCTTCTCCTCCGCCAGAAACCGCACCTACTTCCCATACATACCATCGGAATCCGCTGCACCGCAACACCAATTTCTTTGACCGGATTACCTCCCCAACAGTCTCTCCGCTGTCCACAAACACCCTAGACTCTGCTGCCCCGCAGTCTCCATTTTTCACCTACCGCCGCCACCATGAAGGCCCACCTCCCACCAATTTCTTTGACTGCCAAACTGCATCCCGAACTGACCGCACAACAGCCCCAAATGCTACTGTCCCCATCACAGAAATTCTTCAAACAGCCCCTGCGCAAACATCCCATCCACCTGTTCCTGACCCACACCCCCAGCCCTCAACCTCCACTCATCCCATGCTTACCAGGTCAAAAACAGTCTGTTTAAAACAATCTACCCCCCTTATTAACCTTTCCACTCTTCACCCGGTTCCCTCAACTATTGAACCTACTTCCCACAATCAAGCTTTAAAAGACCCTGAGTGGCGCCACGCAATGGACGCTGAATTTAATGCTCTTCTCAAAAATTCAACATGGGAGCTTGTTCCACCTTCCAATCACAATCCCATTGGTTGTAAGTGGGTGTTTCGTATTAAAAGACGCCCGGACGGGACCATTGACAAATATAAAGCCCGTCTGGTGGCAAAAGGCTTTCTTCAAGAATATGGTAAAGATTCACCTTTGCAAACTGCGCAAATCTCTGTATGGGCTCAAGCAAGCCCCACGTGCCTGGTACATGGAGCTTACATCCTTTCTTCTCCATCTCGGTTTCTGCAAATCCCTCGCTGACCCATCTCTTTTCATTTATAATCATGATGGCATTATCTCTTATTTTTTGGTGTATGTCGATGATATCGTCTTGACGGGGAACAATACTGCCTTTCTCCAAAGTGTGATTCATGCTCTCTCCACGAAATTCTCCATCAAAGATCTAGGCATGTTACATCATTTTCTTGGTATAGAAGTAATTCCCACTGTCAATGGTCTATTTCTATCCCAACATGCTCACATCCATAATCTTCTTACACGATTCAAAATGGACGGTGCGAAACCTGTAACTACACCGCTGAGCTCTACCGATCCCATCTATTCCATTGATGGTTCTCCGACCATTGACCCCACATCGTACCGTCAACTAGTGGGTTCGCTTCAGTACCTTGCTTTTACTCGACCAGATGTTTCTTTCGCTGTCAACAAGCTCTCTCAATACATGCATACACCAACACAACTACATTGGCAAGCCTTGAAACGTGTGCTACGCTACCTTAAAGGCACCATCCACCATGGTTTGTTCCTTAACCGTGATTCTCCTCTTGATCTAAAAGCCTTTACCGACTCCGATTGGGGTGGTCTCACAGATGGGGGGCGTTCCACAACCGCCTACATTACATATCTTGGGTCCAACATCCTTTCGTGGCGCTCTGCGCGTCAAAAATCTGTATCTCGGTCTTCGACTGAAGCTGAATACAAGTCATTAGCAAATGGGGCAGCTGAGCTTGCGTGGGTCAAGAACCTTTTGCATGAACTTGGACTACCAGTTAAAATGCCACCCACTCTTTTCTGTGACAATGCAGGTGCTACGTACCTATGTGCAAATCCTATTTACCATTCTCGTATGAAACACGTCGCATTGGACTATCACTTTGTACGGGAAAAGATAGCTGACGGCTCGTTAAAAGTTCTGCACATTCACTCGGTTGATCAACTTGCAGATATTCTCACCAAACCGTTAGGACGAGGTTCGTTTCAGCGACTTCGGTCCAAGATTGGAGTATCCGATGGATCCTCCATCTTGCGGGGGCGTATTAAGGAAATAAAATAAACATTACTTTAAATTGAATTATGTTGTATTTATAGTCAGGATTAGCTGCTGTATTTAGTCAGGATTAGCTGCTGTATAAGTCAGGATTAGCTGCTGTATTTAGTCAGGATTAGCTGCTGTATAATTGTCCTAGATTAGCTCCTTGACTAGCTCCTTGATTCTCTCTTATTTCCTTTTGGACTCTTCCTGTAATCTGCTATTTATAGCCAAAGGGTTTCAATACAGAAATGTAACTTTTCACACAAAATCTCTCTCTCTCTTATAGCGTAGGATAATACAACGGCAGGGCCAGCCTTGTCGTGACTAGCCGTGCCAGTGGCGACGAAGACACCGGCGCCGACCATACTTCCGACACCGAAACAGATTAGATCGTACCAACGGAGACTCTTCCTAATTTTTCCACCATAGTGGAATCTGGCACCGCTTGTTTCGTCAAAGGTGGTGGAGACGGAACCGGCACGACGGGCGAGCCGGCGAGGAGTATCGCGGAGGGCATAAATGTAGGAATTGAAGCTTGAGAAGAGGAACCATGGCTGTCATTAAAGAAATCAAGATCACCCATTTTTTGATCCGGCCAAGATAGATAGAGAGAGAGAGAGAGAGAGAGAGAGAGAGAGAGAGAGAGACGTGGGGGTGGGGGTGGGGGTGGGGTGGGGTGGTTTTTTATTTTATACTTATTAAAAAAATAAAAGGGTAAAAAGAAAAAGAAAAAATAAAATGAAAAGGGCAAAAAAAGTCTTTTTATATTGACCAGGGACCGATTTGTAGGATTTTGCAAACCTTGGTGACCCATATAGTGAAAATCGAATACTTGGGTTCTCTCTGTTAGTTTTGGTATATCTCAGGGACCATATCTGTAATTTTGTATTTTCTTATTGCTTTCTACATTTTATTTTCACAGGGTATTGTGTATGTTGTTGATAGTGGTTTCTCAAAACAACGGTTCTACAATCCGGTATTTCTTTTCTTTTCCCATCTTTTAGTTGTCTAATGGTGTTTATTAATAATAGTATAAAACATAAATTTAAAATATATAAACTTTTTTTTTTTTTCACAGATAACAGATATAGAAAATCTTGTAGTGGCACCAATATCCAAGGCATCTGCTAGGCAAAGAGCCGGAAGGGCTGGAAGAGTACGCCCTGGGAAGTGTTACAGGTGCTGAATATATTTTATACATTTTAATTTTTTTATATAATAAATTTAATGGTATTTTAAATGGGTATTGGTATATATATTCTTGTAATGTTTTTCATCACAATTGTTAGGCTTTATACAGAAGATTATTTTGTTAATGAAATGTCCTCACATGGGATTCCTGAGATGCAAAGATCAAATCTTGTTTCCACTGTAATTCAGGTATGCATTTTTGAAGTTATTTTTCTTATTTTAACCCAGTTCTAAGAAATAGCAATGTACTTTTATTTATTTGTGTATTATAGCATCCTACTTTGATTTTTTTTTAATTATTGATTATACTTTCATTATTTTCTTATTAAGGCATTCTACTTTGAATAACTACCCAATCATAGCATCATATTTTCAAAATTTTTTTGCTAATTATAGTTTACAATCGCTTTGAATTTGGATGATATTGCTATAGTTAGATTTTTCAAAAAACTATGATGTTATGATAAAAAATGAATGGAAGTATGTTGCTATTTCTTTCAACATTCTACCCATTTACAGCATTGAACCTTCATTTCTTTCTTTTACATCAGTATGCTTCCAATTCTTTCTCATCAACACATTGTACTTTGAAAAAAATCCACTTAACTACACCATTTTACTTTCAAATATTTTTTCTCATTAGGGTATTGTGTTTTGAAAAATCTATCCAGTTCTAAAATAAAAAATTGCTTTGTATTTGAATGACATTGTTAAAATTCCAAGATTTATTAAAGTACAATGTTAAAATAGGAAAAAAATGAAGGTAGGATGCTATAACAAACAAACCAATAAAAGTACATTGCTATTTCATGATTAAAGATTCTGAAAAATGACATTGTGGATTTGTGGTAATTGCAGTTAAAAGCATTGGGTATTGATAATATATTAGGGTTTGATTGGCCAGCATCACCATCACCTGAATCAATGGTTAGAGCTCTTGAAATTTTATATTCACTTGGAGTTCTTGATGATGATGCTAAACTCACTTCACCGGTTGGTTTCCAAGTTGCAGAATTACCATTGGTATGTTTTTCAAAAATAGCAACCTACTTTCATTTATTCATGGTATTACAGCATCCTACTTTCATTTCTTTCTATTACACCATTAGAAAGCATTGTAGTTTGAAACATCCACCCCATTATAGCATTCTACTTTCATTTATTTTCTAATTACAACATGACACTTTGAAAAACCTGAATTTCTTTTGGTGATAATAGGTAGAAATATTTAAGTAGAATGCTGTAATAAAACAAATCAATGAAAGTACATTGCTATTTCTGATTTCTCACATTTACATTGTTGTTTTTAGGATCCAATGATTTCAAAAATGATTATAGCATCAGACCAACTTGGATGTTCTGAAGAAATCATCACTGTTTCTGCTATCCTCTCAGTTCAGGTATATTTTTATTCGTTCTTATTTTGTTTAAATTTAATAAAATTATCCAGTCATATTATTATAAATGTAGATTAGGATTGTTTATAATCTAATAAAAAAAATACAACTTTTTCAGTCAATTTGGATTTCGGTCAAAGCACAGAGAGAGCTGGATGATGCCAAATTGAGATTTGCTGCATCAGAGGTTTGTTCAAAAATAGCAACCTACTTTCATTTATCTTTGTTTTATAGTATCCTACTTTCATAAAGAAATGAAAGTAGGATGCTATAATAAACAAATCAATGGAAGTACGTTGCTATTATTGGTTGCTAGATTAAATTTTCTTTTTTCTTTTTGATATTGTCACTTTCCACTAATACTGATTTATATTAATTTTTTTTTTAATTCTTGAAGGGTGATCATGTGACCTTCCTCAATGTATACAGAGGATTTCTACAGTCCAATAAATCATCTAAATGGTGTCACAAAAACTTTATTAATTACCATGCAATGGTAAGCTCTCAATGGCTTTAAAAAGAGTTTTTCAAGTTTTATTTAATTTTTTACTTTTTTGCAGAAAAAAGTAATGGAAGTTAGAGAGCAGTTAAGAAGAGTAGCACAAAGACTAGGGTTAGCCTTAAAATCATGCCAAAATGATATACAGGTATTTTTTCGTCACAACTCTTCTCATATTTTTTTATTTTATTATTATAAATACTAATATAGTTTGTTGGCTAAATCAATAAATATAATAGTTCGGTGACTAAATCAATGATATGGTGAAAGTACGTATTTTGGTCTAATAATAAAACCGGATAATTGGGAAATACATTCTTTTTTAAACGGTTAAAATATAAAATATTTACAGTGATTCTTGGTTTTTTTTAGGTACTAAGAAAAGCAGTGACTGCTGGATTTTTTGCAAACGCGTGTCGTTTGGAGGTGAGTTAACAAATTTAATTAATTCTATTAATTCGGTTTAATCAACATTTATAGTTTTATACAAACAATGTTTCACTTTTTTTTACTAATTTACACAACAATGTTTCACTTTATTTTTTACCAATTAATACAACTGACATGAATTATTCAACTGTCTTCTATAAAAAATTAAAAGACCACCTAGTTGCATAAATTGGGCAAAAAATGAAATGCCTAAAACTAAATAATTCACAAACATTTATTTGACTTTTCATGTTAATGACAAATTTATTTTATAATTAATTTGTGAAGCCATACAGTCATAACGGAACATACAAAACCCTCAGAGGTTCTCAAGAAGTATACATTCATCCATCATCCGTATTATTCAGGTAAGCCCATCCAAATTCAAGACTTTCATTTTCAACCCTTGTACTATCAAGTAAGTTACATATACACCCGTAAAAGTCATTTCTTTCGACAACACCTCATGTTTTGATCATGTATTGCATACAGTGTATCGATCCCATTTTTTAGTAAACAAAGAATTGAATTGACGATTTTGCCCTTGTGCAGGGTGAACCCAAAATGGGTTATTTATCATTCATTGGTGTCAACTGATCGCCAATACATGCGTAATGTCATTTCCATTGATCCTTCATGGTTAAGAGAGGCTGCACCCCATTTTTACCAGCTCAATCCTACTCACCATTAATACAAGATGTAAGGGTAAATTGGTCATTTAGTCTCGTTCAGACTCAGACGGTTTATTCATTAAAAAAAAGAGTAAAAGAAAGACTTTGTGTATACGATACGAAACATTTGCTGAATTAGCTGGAAATGTACGCGTTCTTTTTCGAGTTAACACTTAGATATTGTCTTATTTGGTGGCTTTTTTTTTTTATCCATCCACGTGTCAAATATAGCCATTTGCATTTTGCTATTTGTTATACTATCCATTTGTGCCAATTGTCTTTTGTATCTTACTAAATTTTGTCTTGGGGAGCGTTGTATATTTATGACTGCATAATGCCATTGCATTTAAGTATTTTTCGTATTTAGAATTTCTTTGATATTATAATATGCAAAAAAAAAAAAAAAAAACCTATGGAATTATAAATGTGAAAATTGTTTTGTATGATTGTAATTGTTTGAAGAATATAAAAAGCTTTTTGTTGATCTGGTCTAGTCAGTGGGAACTATTAAACGCGATTGACGTAAGCCATTTCCACGTTTGATTATTTGATTCATTTCTATGCATTGACCCAAATATATTGGAATAATCAAAATAACCACAACACTTGTTCAAATGTTATTATTTTCTTTGCGTAACGACATCTTCCTAAAACGTGATAAATTAAATAATTCGACGGAGGTTAAAAAAAGGTTCATCGTACACTTATTTTTTTATGAGTTAAAACTTAAAGCTGCTCAAGTTGAATGTAACCTTTTCTTTGAATATTTTGTTTCTGAAACTTGTGGGAATGTAAGAACATGTAGAAGCATTTGATTTAGTTTGATCAAATGACCAATATCGAAGGACATCTTAGTAGATATATTTTTTCTTTAACTTATGCGAATTCTTACTTTAGTTTTTTTTAACATGATTTTTTTTTGTTTTTTATTTTTATGTTTTAGGTTTTTATTTTTATCAAAAAAATCTAATATACCAAAATTTATTATTTTTTTATGATCCAAACATCAAAATCAATATATTAAATAGATTATTTGTTTTTTAATTTTTAACACTGCCACATTCGTTAATGAATAACATTTTTTATATGGGATGTGTTAAAAAAACTCTTTATAATGAGATATATGTGTGAAAGAGTCAATTCACACACACATATACATCCTCACACATAATAAGAGTTTATTTAAAATTATCATTTTTATATTTAAGCTTCTTATGTCAAAATCAATATATAGATACATTTTTTTTTTAAATTTTCAACACTGCCTCATTTAATGAATGGCAAATTTTTATAGTTAAGCATCTAGGGTGTGTTTGACAAAGCTAGTTGGAAGTTAGTAGCGGTTAACGGTTAGCTGGAACCTGTAGTTTTTAGTTTATATATGACTGTTCGGCAAAATAACCGTAAGCTTTTAAAATATGTAAAATTACATAAAAAAACATCAGCGTAAATATTTGTTATAGTTTTAAGGGTATTCTAGTAATTAATTATATAAATGGTAGAAGCTTTTTGTTAAACGCTACTTCAACTAACTTTTAAAATAGTAGTGTTTTGTTTAAACTAAAAGCATCAAGTTCCTGTCGCCAAACGAAGCTTTTGTTTTTATTAGAGTTATTTCCTAAACGCTAGAAGCTAGAAGCTAGAAGCTCTCAAGCGTTTTGCGCCGAACACGCCCCTAGTGAATATATATAACCATGAGATACTTTTTTTAAAGAAAATTTTGATACGATGAAAATTTTGTACTTTATATTCATACTTACTTTAAAATATACAAAATCGGCCATTCACTAATGAATACAATGATGCTGAAAATAAATCCAAAAAATTCATATTTATGTATCGATATGAATGTGCGACTGTTGGGCATTAGTGACAACGCCTAGTAATATCATATATTTTAGTCGTTGTTGAGCCCTATTCTTAGTGAAATTATATCATATATCTACTGGTATTACTCACTTTTCGTGCCAGCACTTGTTTGGAAAGAAATAATGAAAACAGGGACTAAAAGCGTGCAATTTGAAAGAAGTTTGAAGATCAAGGCAAAATCAGAAAATACGTACGCGCACCGCGGAAATCATCAAGGCGCGACGCGGTGATGAGGCGGTGGAACACATTCAAATTACGAAGAAACGGGGATAAACCCCTACGCGCGACGCGGGATCCATAAAAGCACGGCGCGGTCTCGAGATTTTTGCAACTATAAATAGAGGCTTTTAGGTCGAAAAAACTAGCGAAGACCTAGTGTAGAATCGACCCCCAAGGCTCTTTGACTCCGAGATTCAGCTTCAAGAACCATCTTTTGGTATTTCTATGTTTTTTACATTTAATTTTCATTTAGTTCAATAGTTAGTGTTAGTGGCTAGTATCTTTGGGAGTGACAACCATTGATATTTAGTTCTAGTTTCTGTTTTGGATTCTTTTGTCACTGTTTTGGAACCTTGGAATCTGTTTTGGTTGATAATAATCATTCAGTTTATGTTAAGTGTTGGTTTTCGGTATTTATGCTTGTTATTGGATTGTGTATGTTTGTTTTATGTTTGGATGCTTGAATGACCTTGATTGGACTGACTTCCCTTGATGATTTCAGTGACCAACTAGGGTTAGCTTTTGGTTTGAACTTAGCTAGTGACTGTTCATTTGGACTTTAGTTATTGGTTCAGTTTATGCTTGATTTGTGTTTAATGTTGAATTGCCTTTGTTTGCTTCTGAATTAGAGATGCACTTCTGATTTCAGCAAGTGACTAGGTTTGGTTAGTAGTTTTAGTTAGTTTAGGCTCTTTGGGATTGGTAGTCAAAAGCTAGGAACTAGGTCCTCTGATTGTAGCTGTGACACTGCAGTTGGTAATCTGTCACCTGTCTCGACCACGTAACTCCTGTGGATCAACCCTGACTTCCACTGTGCTAAATGAGAGTGAGGTTTATTTTATTATTTTTGACCGCATGACGACCGCTGCGATGTCAATTAGAAGTATCAATTTTGTTATATTTGTTTTTTATTTGACGAAAATAAGGTCCTAAGAAAATCCATTTTTTATTGGAAAATTATGTTGAGTATGTGGAGCCTAATCCGAACCGAGGAGTCACTACGACCGAAGAAGATCAGTTGTCTGAAGCAGCTAAACCGAGACGAGGAAGCCAATGCGGTTGATGGTCATGCTTCGTCCTGAGATCGGTTTTTTCATCCGAGTGTGAGCTCCGCTTCGAATGGTCATTGATGCGAAGCGAATATCGTCAAGTTGTAAAGTAGGTATCACGAGTCTGGTGTATACCTTATTGATACATACTACTTTAAGGTCGTTCGCAGGAAGGCATCATCTGGATCGAGGAGCAGCTCGCTTCGGTCCGAGGCTTTGTAGTAGATCCTTCTTATGGATCAGATGAAGAGAGTTGAGATGTTGATAAAGGGGCAAGCTACTTCCGGAGCGAAGTGTTCCTGTGTCACATGAAAGGACAACAGGTATCAGAAAGTAGGTTTGCACAGCACGTTCTTCTGACTGTATTTGTACACTGTTGGTCTAGCACAACATGTTCACTGTCCTGTCCCATCAGCTGGCCTATGTGCAGAAAGTCAAAGGCTAGAAGATCTGCCCAGATCCATCTCGGTTTCTTCGCCCTGCTATATATATCTCCCGACCCCATGAGTATTCAGGTGGCAAGCATGTGTAAATATTAGAGTGCATATATACTTGTAAATTGTATATCATTCAGTTATAATAAAACTCTCTCTAGTTCCACAATAGACATAGCTTGATCTCGTGATCGAGTGAATCACTTTATTTCTCTGTGTTTGATCTTTGCTTGTTCTTCTTGTATTTATTGTTGCAAATTATCGTGTGTCGAGTGCTTACCGTCGAGAATTGTTTGACCGTATCTTGTTCTTGAGAGGTTGAGTTACGATCTCGCTTGTTGTTTACCCCATCAAATTAAAGTTATGATTAGCAATAAATAATGACAAAAACAAATAACAAACACCCTATTTTTATGGATCTTTACAAAATGCTAGATGTCACATCATTTAGTCTTAGATTCTTTAATCTAGTGACATATATTTAGAGTAAATGACCAAATAGGTGTAATTTGAAAATTTATTTACCAAACAAGTGTAGCTTCAAAAATATTTACCAAATAGGTATAATTTTAGATATTTATAGTTTTTTCATTTTTTATTGTATTTTCACTGTTTAAATATTTATAATTTTTCAGCTTTTGTTTTATTTTCACTGTTTTTAATGTTTGTTTTTGACTTTTTTTTAAAACTTTTTGCAAGTAATTTTTATCATTTTTTTCAAAAACTATTTTTACCATTCATTTTAAATAAACATGCTAGATTGTTTATATTGTTCATTTTTAAATAACAATGCTAGATTGAATCGATAACCAATGTCATAGATATAACATTTTCCGGTACAAAATCAATATCATAGGTACAACGTTTTCCGATACAAAACCAATATCATAGACACAACGTTTTTGGGTACAAAACCAACGTTTTCTTACAAAAAAAAAATTCTAAATAGCTTGACGATAACCACTATCTGCAAAAAAAAATAATAATAAATAATAAGATATAAAATCATACCAATAAACCAAAATAAAAAATTATTGAATTTCTTTATTCTTTACCTTGGCTTAGACGGACATTTTTTTCGATTGTGACCACTTTGCTTACAAATTCCACAAAGGTATGCATTTCTTCCTTCTTTAATGTCCATTCCGTTTCGTAGTCTTGTTGAGCGGGGACGACATTTTTTATTCCGTAAGAGCTCTAAATTTGGAAGCAATTCTACAAACAATGATTGTGGCCAATACGCTTCATGGGGAAGTGGGGAAAACTCGGATGCCCACGCATCACAATACTTTTCAATTGAGTAACATTTATCAACATATTGCCAACTATTCAAAGAAAGGTTGGCACATACACTCAACACATGAGAACAAGGATATTTAAACACTTCCCACTTACCACATGTGCAAGTTTTTTGCTCCAAATTAACTACTTGCACATTTTTTCCTTTTTGAGTTATCAATTCAAATATACCTTTCAATCGATTAAAAGATCTTAAGGAATGTGCACTTGCTTTTGACATTAAAGCTACTTGTTTTGCAACAACATGTGGGGTATATGATTCTTCATCATCTTCTTCTCCAATGCCATCTTCTTCTAACATGGCATTTGCATCGGCTTCATTGTCACTCATGATTGAATTGTTCACAACAGCATCTTGAGAGATTCTATAGAAATCATCATTCTGAATCATCTCTGATATGACATTAGCATCCATCTATAAAAAAACAAATTCAGCATACAAACAGGAAATTCAAGAACGGGAAAAACAGAAAAAAAAAGTATGATGAAACAACTTCAGAATACAAACATCAGAAGATGGCATTGGATAACAAAAAAAAAAAACATTTACACCATTTGACAAACATCAGATTATGGCATTCAGACCAAACCAAACCAAACATCAGATGATGGCATTCAGAATACAAACATCAGTGGAACAACCGAAATCAGAAAAAAACGAAGATGGCATTCTGAATCAAGAATACAAGCATTCTGAATCAAACCCGGAAGAAGATGGCATTGCAAATTCAAGAACAGAAAAAAACGATGATAAACAACTAAAATTCGGACCTGGAAGTCGTGGAAGGCACGAAGCAGTGGAACAACCGAAATCAGAAGTGAAAATCGGAGGGTGGAGGAGGTAGCGGCGGCGGCTGCGTGGGCGGAGGAGGGTGCGCCGGTGGTCGGAGACGAGGAGGGTGCGCCGGTGGTCGGAGGCGATTGGAATGCGCTGGTGGTCGGAGGCGATTGGAAGTCATCGAAGCATAGGCGGGATTTAGGGGTTTCAATTTTGAGCGTATCCGATTTCATTAAAGATCAAATGACATTTACACCATTTTGGTAATTATTTTTAAAAGTACACCACTTTAGTAAATATTTTTAAAATTAACACCCTTTTGGAAAAAAAAACTCCATATATTTAAACCATTCAGTTATTCTAGATATTAAAAAAAATAGCTATATTATTAAAATTATCTATATTTTATAAATAGTTGTGTTTAGTTTCCACTCTTACATAATACATATTAAATACTTGACACAAACACGGCACAAAACGAGTATTTAATTTTAAAAACTTCATTAATTTTTAGCGCTTTGTGAATTTAATCATTTTTAAGACGTTGCCAAATAAAAAATAAGTATTTTACTTTAAAAATTTTATAATTTGAAAAAGTGTAATATTGGATATCATAGTCGGTTCTATATTTAATCAAATAAATTTCTATAATAATTTGTTAAAAAGGTGGACAAATTTTGAAAAAAAAAAAAACAGAGTAAAGGGATACAAACGATTTTGAAGCTAACTTTATTTCAAAAGAGCTTTGTCTTTCCTATATAATAGTTGAACATAAACGAACGTAACCAAATAAAAATAAAATAATGTAAACAAATGATTATAAACAACTCGTAAATTAATAATAATGAACAACCATAAATGAGCGTTAACGAATATAAACAAATATGGATATATAGAACTCTTAAATGATAATTAACAAATAAGAATAAATAAGTGTTAATAAACTCAAATAAAATAGTCAACCCATCATTCTTGTTTATTATATGAACAAAATACGCATTAATATACGTTAACAAACGTAAATGAATGAGTCAATCCATCTAATGATCTATGTTTCACAGACATTCATCATATTCGATCATTGTTCTTGCGGTCTTCAACGAAATTAAGATTTTCATCAAAACCGAACCCGATATATATATATATATATATATATATATATATATATATATATATATAGGGATGGGTTCAATGCAGAACCAAATTAAATCACCTAACTGCAGAACCATATTGTTAACCGTAAGATTAAAATCTAAGTAAAAGGGTACGATCGTCAAAAAACTTAAATTGCTATGTTCATCAATGAACATATGTTCTTCTATGAACATATGTTCATCAATGAACATATGTTCATCAATGAACATCAATTTATTATCATATTTTGTATCGTATTTTTTGATGTTCTGTATTTTCATCCATGAATATGTTCATCCATGAACATAAAACTATGCAATAACTTTTGCATTTTGTTTGTATTTCCGAATTTCACTTTGTTATGTTTTCTGTTCCTTCTTCAGATCGTGAGGTTCTTCTAGTATTATGTTCATTTCTAAATTATCGAGACTTGGAGCTCAGGCATCCAAGGGTTTATCCAAAGGTTTGCTCATAAATCTTGTGCGATGCTGTATGAGTTTTCATCACGCCTTATTATAACTTTCTTTATCGTTCATTTTCAAAGATGTTTAGATGATATTTAACTGTTCTAATTTCTTTTTCCTCTTCAAATTGCAGCCCCACTAACAATTCCATCAAGAAGGTCTTTTTTCCCTATAGTTCAGAATGACTCGTTAGATGCCTCGGTTAGTTCTTTTCCTTCTTAAATAATTAAAAAAAAACTAATCTTTTTACATGTGTTTCTACATTCATGATTGGAGATGTTACTAGCAATTCCTTTATAAATAAATTTTGTTACTCAAATTCATTACTTCTTTCAGAGTCGTAAATTATTCTCCACTACCAATTCACAAGAAGAAAATGAAGACAAACAAAAGTAAGTATACTTTTATCAATAACTCTAATCAAGTCATTCTTAATCTTTCTTCAATTATTTAAATATTCATGGTGGTTTAAGATTGAACCCTAAATTGTTAACCCACATATTCAGAATCTCTGTGACCTTCTTTGACAAAGATGGAGAACAAGAAAGCAAAGTCCCAATTGGAATGTCAATGTTAGAAGCTGCCCATGAGAATCACATAGAACTTGAAGGCTCTTATTTTCATTACTAATTTTATCAATCTTATTTAATCTCATAATTATTTAACTTATCAATTTAACTCTAATTACAGTAGCATGCGAAGGTTCACTCGCTTGTTCCACATGTCATGTCATTGTAATGGTATGCTTTTATTACTAACAACTCTTAAAAATATATAATTGGGCAATGATTTAAATATTTTAATTACATTTTTGCCATTGGTCAGGATGTGGAACAGTATAATAAGCTAGAAGATCCTACAGATGAAGAGAATGACATGTTAGACCTTGCTTTTGGACTGACAGAAACGTAAGTTTCTTACATTTGTAACTAATTTATATTTATATAATTGTGTGAGATTTTTAAATGCAAAGTTTTATTTTATTTATGTTGTGTAGGTCTCGCCTTGGGTGTCAAGTAATTGCAAAACCTGAACTTGATGGGCTTCGTCTTGCACTTCCTGCAGCTACTAGAAATTTTGCTGTTGATGGATACAAACCAAAACCACACTAATGATATTATTTATTTGGGATTAATGCCAATTTTGTATACACATATGTTCACTAATGAACATATGTTCACTAATGAACATATGTTCATTAATGAACATATATTGCAAACAAATGGTTATGAATCACGTTACCGACAACAAAAGCAGGAACAAATGGATCAAACACATATGTTCACTAATGAACATATGTTCACTAATGAACATATGTTCACTAATGAACATATGTTCATTAATGAGCATATATTGCAAACAAATGGTTATGAATCACGTTACCGACAACAAAAGCAGGAACAAATGGATCAAACACATATGTTCACTAATGAACATATGTTCACTAATGAACATATGTTCACTAATGAACATATGTTCATTAATGAACATATATTGCAAACAAATGGTTATGAATCACGTTACCGACAACAAAGCAGGAACAAATGGATAATTATAGATATGAAATCGGAATCAAACACATTCAATATGAGAACAATGTAATTTGAACTTTTGACGTTCAATCGATTGGAAAGTAATCAGAATTATCAATCCAAGGAATTGAATATAAACTGAAATCGAGAACATACCTGCGATAAACCCTAGAATCAAGAACAGTGGAATTGGGCGGATTCAGGGACTGTAAGATGCGCAATGGAGATTTCTGAAATCGATTTCTGCAATCGATTGCCGATGCGATATTCAAGTACTGTGAGAACTATAAGTTTGGTTTTGGGATCGCTAGGGCTGAAGATTAGGGATCGCTAGGTTTATCAATTGAGATCGATTGATCGATGGATTTGGGATCGATGGATCGATGCGATATTCAAGCACTTTGAGAACTATAAGATCGCTAGGGCTGAAGATCGATTTAATCCTGATTCAATCCTTCCTTCAAATCCATGTTACGATGATGAACTAGAGGTCTTTTTACAATAACGTGAGAAGATAATAATGGCTATGATGAACATTAGATTACGGTGGAAGGTGGAGATGAACACGGGTGAAGATGGTGATCGATTGGGAATGAACTGGTAGTACGCTAGGTTTGATTTCAAAAGATGGGTTAAAAACCCAATATACCCTTACTTAGGAATAATCCCCTGCATAAGGTGTATAATTTTATGGTGCATCCTTTTTAATCTAAGACGTTGATATAATGATCAAAGGGTTTTAAGGATGGTTCTGTGGTTAGGTGATTTAATTTTGGTTCTGTATTGAACCCATCTCTCTCTATATATATATATATATATATATATATATATATATATATATATATATATATATATATATATATATATATATATATATATATATATATATATATATATATTGCGGTGTGGTTTAACCACCGTTTTGTAATTATAAACAGCAAATTGCACTGCGAATGTTCAAACTCGCATTATGCAGTGCGGTGTGAGCGGTTTATGCGCTTTGGTGCACAACCCTACAACATACAAATATAATTACATTAGCAGCCCTCTAGTTTGAAGAAAATGTGGACATACATTGAAACAAGATAGAAAATCAAAAAAATAACATAGACGGTAACCCTTAGGTAAAAGTATCCACATATTGATGCGAAGAGGGGATATGAAGAACCCGAATATGACCCATGGCAACTAAGTCTCTCATAAAATGAATGTCGATCTCAGTATGCTTGGTTCCATGATGTTGGACGCGATTGGAAGAATGGGCCATGGTGATGGGTTGATGCCACACACGAAGTAAATTTGTCACCCAACTAGTCTCAGCAACAACATTAGCAACCTCACGATACTCCATCTCAATAATGGATTTAGAGATAGACTATCTTTAAAAAGCCCGATATGGATGGGCATCTTGCCCGACATGCAATCGAATACACAATGAGGCGCCAAGTGGGTGAGACAAAAAGTTGGAGCCTGAAATGTGAGGGTAACAAAGGCAACCAAATACCTGTGGGTGTTCTAGAAGTGTTTACGAAAAGGTGTGATGTTTTGAATAGTTGATGAGGTGAGCCAGAATGTGTAAGGCTTCGACCCCAATATATATGGGGGTAAGTGAGCTTGAAAAAGAAACTTACAAAAAGTGTTATTAATTATACATAACATTCTTTCAGACTTCCCATTTTGTTGAGAAGTGTGAGAGCATGAAATTTGAATTTGGATTCCATTCAATCATAAAGTTGGTGAAATTAGGCATTATCAAATTCTCTTCCATTTTTACCATTTTTCATATTGGAATTCATGAACTTCACTATGAAATTGAGTTTTAACGTGAGCTTTAAAATAAAGAAATTATGAAAAAACATCAGGTTTTAGATGCAATAGATATACCCAAAGAAATAAGGAAAAAATGATCAAGTAAATGACATAATAATTTATTTGACTAACACTTTGAATATAGTTGAAGGTAGTTGGGACAAGAAGCACAAAGTCAAGAGCAAACATTGCAGTTAGTTGACATTAACTACCAAATATGAGTACATTTGGTTTTGGATTTACCCAATGTTTTGAATCTATGAACCTTTTTGAAGGGTAATTTAGTATTTTGAAATGGTTTATGAAAGTTAAAAGCATGTCACGAGTCTTAGTACTTAATTATATTAGAAATTGATTATTTATCTTAGAAGTATGAGCAAGCTTATAAACATTTTTACTATGCAAAGTTAGTATTGTACTTTAGGCATATCATTACACATATATGTTTGAAATGTCAAAAGAACAGTGGCGATCATGTATATATTGGAACTTGAATTGCATAGTAAATAAAAAGAATAGTTTTCTAGCACATGATGAAGGGACAAGCAAGACTCTAATGGGGTGGTAACCCCCATTACGAAGTAGACGTCTATAAACAAAGGCCATGATGAGGTGTTTTGTTCGCCTATTTTGGAAGTTGTAAGGTGTCATGCAAGGTGATATGGTCTGATGAAAAGGACCTAGAGGTGGTATATAACCACAAGTTTAAAAGAATATGATAACAAGTGTGTACCGTAAGTTGGCGTTGAATGTGGTTATACATTGCATCGTGTCTTGCATGAGTTAAGAATATTGTAAAAGTTCTTTATCAAATGTTTTCATAATGTACTGTGTCTAAAACTCATGTAGCTTATGATACAACTTTTGTCTTAAGTATTTCTTTTAATACCATGTATCTTAGTGACAGGGATGAAAGGTTAAAAGTTGCCGAAAGGTTAGAAGATGCCAATAACTAGAAGTGTACTTGTGGAAGATGGAATATGAACAAAGATCATTTGTGTAAATCTATTGCTTTACTATAGTTTTATTTTCATAATAAGTTGTAGCACCCATTGTTGGTTGTATTTTGCAACAAACAAGGTTTTTTTCGTGGATCCGTATCTTGATAAGTTATGATTTTAAGTAATAAAATGTTTTCAAAACCATAGTATTTTGTCATTATAAAGGACAGGGTGTTACATTTTGAATCTCAAGAAATCGATGCATTTTAGAACTCAAAAACAACATATGGAATCTATTTTTGATTAAATTGTTTCTCATTCTTATTTTCTTTGTTCATGGAAAATTGAATTTATAGTCAACTAAGTTTTTTGGTTACAAAACCCAAAATTGGTTGTTTCTTTTATGTAATTGTTTATTCTGTTTTTTTAGCATCTTGATAGTTAATAAAATCTCGTCGTTCAGCAAAATAAATAAATTCGGGCCATATAATTTTACATTACATTTTAATTTTTAACTTTCATTACATAATGCAAAAATGTTTTCTAAGTTCTATGAGTCTCAAAATAGAATATTTAGTCTCGAAAATATCACCTAAAATCTATAAGCCATGACTCATTCACGACTTATCTTAAACACACATCGAACAAAATACTTAGATATCAAAATGTATGAAAGTAGCTCTATCCCCAATGTTATTGTTTCCTTATTTGTTAGGATTACTCAACCGAGTTTCTTGGTTACAAAACCCAAAGTTGGTTGTTTCTGTTGGATCCCAAAAATAAACAATATATGAAAACAATGGATTAAAATTTCATAAGTTTATATATTCAATGATGATAATTAGATCTTACAAGAAAAAAATGATGTCTCTCTACAAATATTCTTTCTAATCTAGAGAATACAAAGAGACTCTCTAAAAACAAAAAGATAAAAGAAAATCTATTTATAGTTGTGGGTTACCCAAACATTCCACTTAGACAAAATTTAATTCATCTATTAAACATTTCAATATTCAACATTATTCCTCTAAATGTTTAGACCGATAAACCAATTAAATTTTGAAGATTTTAGACACCGGACTCTGTTAAACAATTTACTAATGTCTTTCAAACAAAAAAACTATTTGAGGAGAGCATCAATCCTTCGGTGTAAAGCCAAAATCCACTAGCTAAAAATCCATATATCGGGTGTAAAACAAATAACCATCGGATAAATGCGTTAACTGTGGTGTTCAAAATCAACAATTGCGGTATCCAAGAAAATGAAGTCTTGGAGCTCGTGGACAACAATTGCGGCGTGTTGATCGGGAAAAGAAAATCTGCGGTTCTAAAATTTTGAGGAATAATATCAGAAAATTTGCGGGTCAAGCGAAAGTTTCTGCGAGGTAAAACATTTGTCCAAAAAAAAAAAAAACTTAAACCACTGGGGGCAAAATTTTTTGCAAGGGGGTATTGTAACAGAAATTGCGGTGCAAAGATAAATGTTGGTTAAAAGCTTTAACCGTTGGTTGCAAATTTTCTGCGGGGTCAAGACCAAAACTTGTCGGGGCTTGAGCAAATCCATACACCCAAAAGACCAGCAAAAATTATTTTACCACAAAAGATCATGTCCGATGTCATAAGCTACAGTATCTACATCTTTTCTAAAAATTTAATATCCTTGTACGAATTTAATACACTTGACTGCGACAATACAAAGACCACCTTTTCCCTCTTGTTATTTCCCTCTTGTTATGCATTCAATTTCTTGTGGACTTGACAGCGTATAGACGTCTTGTGTGACAGCAACTTCACAAGTCAGCCATCTTTTGTGATTCTCGGTAATTTAATGTGGGGATGAATTACATTTGAATAAAACATATTCGATTTCTCTCCATTGACGGCTCCTTTTGTAATGTCAACATGATGAGAACCCATGAGCATGTGTTGTTTTTTCTTAGGCCCTCAGGTGTGCCCTCTCACCATAACTCGCTTTTTGCCTGCCACCTCAGCATCCGGTCAGCATTTCTCTCTCTTCGCTTTATCCCGGAAATGCTCACCTCTCACTATCTCTCACTACCTCTCACTTTTTAATTTAAAAACTAAATTTAAATTAAAATAAAACTAATTATTTCTAAATAAGATAATATATTAATATATAAAAATTAAATACGAAAATTACATTAAAAATAAAACCTAAAAATTTAAAACACACATTAAACTTAAAATTAAAAAAAACTACATATTTAAAAAAAAAAACTAGGATCGTCACTCTCATTCTTCCTCCTCGATATCGGGCACCGGCCACGGCTCAACTCTAGCCCTATAGATATGCTCGACCAAATCCGCACGAAGGTTGTTATGAATTTCTTTACTTTGGACCTCGTTTCTATTCTCTAGATATGCCGCCGATCCAATTGGTAGCGGCTCGTATGTTGGCATAACTTCGTCCGGATCATACGTACATATTGCTTTCCCCTCGTCTTCCAAAATCATATTATGTAATATGATGCATGCGTACATAAGGTTTCGTATATGCCTCGGATCCCAAGCCCGTGACGGGTATTTGATCATGTGAAAGCGCTGTCGAAGAACTCCAAACGCTCGCTCCACATCCTTCCTAGCCGCTTCTTGTGCGACCTTGAACATTTTACGTTTTGGATCCATTGGACATGTGAATGACTTCACAAACACGGCATAATCTCGATATATACCATCGGCTAGATAATACCCGTGTTTGTAGTACGCTCCGTTGACCTGAAACGGACAAAAATGTGTAATGCCTCTATAAATATCGTTAAAAATTGGCGATTGGTCGAGCACGTTGAGGTCGTTGTTTGCACCCGAAACGCCAAAAAACGCATGCCAAATCCATAAATCGTGGGACGCCACTGCCTCGAGGATGATAGAAGGGTGCCGATGATCCCCTCGTGTGAATTGGCCACGCCATGCATTGGGGCAAGCGGCCCACTCCCAATGCATACAGTCAACGCTCCCAAGCATGCCGGGAAAACCATGTTTACTTTCATGCGCGGCGTACAACGTTTGAATGTCGTTTGGCGTTGGTTTTCGCAAATAACGTTTGCCATAAACATGGATGATAGTGGCCGCGAATTCGTATACACTTTGCCGAACCCTGCGCTCCGACATCTTCAAATACTCGTCCCATAAATCAAATGCGGTGCCGATTGCAATTTGACGAATCGCAGCGGTACATTTTTGTTCCGCCGTGAAACCCCTTCTGTTCCTACCATCGTATTGCAATCGCAATACGGGATTGACTTCGCTCACATCACGAACTATACTAAAAAATAGTCCATTGTTCATCCGAAACCGACGCCGAAACTGGTACGTCGAGTACAATTGGTGTTCCGCTAAATAGTCGCGGACAAGGAGATTGTGTGCAGCTTCACGATCTCTGTTTATTGTTGCCCGTCTTGATAAAGGACGTTGATTTTGTGAACTTTCTGCGGCGTCGGCGGTTATTTGCGCAGCTTGTCGAAGCAATGATGCCGCTTGAACGGTAGTTTCAAGCAACCAACTTTCGTCTTCCGACGAAGACGACGAATCGAAAAGCACCTCGAATCTTGGATCCATTTTTTTTGTAGTGTGTTGTGTATGTGTTGTGTAGTTGTAAAATGAGTGAGATATGTGTGTGTATATATATATATATATATATATATATATATATATATATATATATATATATATATATATATATATATATATATATATATATATATATATATATATATATATATATATATATATAATAATTTTTTTTTTAAATTGAAACGGCTATATAGCCGTTGAAGTGGCAACGGTCAAAAAACGAAGACGTCGCACGACGTCCACAAGCCGCACGAGGCCAATACTGCGACGCCGCCGCATAGGGGGGGGCGGTGTTCACCGCGAGCTCGCACGACGTCGGGCTCCCCTCGCACTGCACACCGGAAGGCCTTAAATACAAAATATTAAGAGTAAATTACAGTTTTGGTCCATGTGGTTTGGCCCATTTTTCACATTGGTCCCTGAATTCGAAATCTTACATTCTTGCCTCTGTGGTTAGTGTTTAATTTCACTATTGGTCCCTCCCTCCATTACACTTAACATTTTCTGTTAACTGGCAGGTAAAATGACTATATTACCCTCCGAGTTTATTTAATTTAAAATTTAATTTTAGAAAATAAAAAATCTGGGGAGAATGGGGAGAAATCAGATGGTGATTGTTAACTAAGATTAGAACAACGATAACTTTTCTCAAGACGATGTTTCAAACGACGAGAACATGAAAAACCACCAAACAAAGAGGTAACATAAGGACGGGTAAGTAATTCGAGTGAAGGCACCGGATGTGACTTGAATCGATGAAGATCAAAAACAGATTCAAACGGATATGGGACATGTGATTGTTAACCGACTGAAGATTATAGGAACTGCTTACATAAATTGAGGATCGAGATTTGATTATCGGAATCGACTATTGGTCCCTCCATCCGCCTATGTCTCCCTCGGGTCCTGATTTGTTCAATTCCAAGCATCGTCTGTGCTCTAGTGTCACCTCTGCTAATCCTTTGGTAAGCCCGACATCGGTTCTTGTTTGTGGAATTGTGTCTTCTCCTTCCTCTGTTAATGAGACCTCTATTCCAACTTATAGTACTTTGGTTGATTATGGTGAGTTGATTGGAACTGTTAAGGGGTGGGCTTCTCCTCCGGCTCTCAATCCCTCATCCCCTGGAACCAATTTTTGATACCCATACTACCCCCCAAATCCCTGAACAAAAGTCTCTTCCACCTTGATCCTTGTTGCTTCACGGTGGGTTGATGTACCACCGGTTTCAATGGTGTGGTTTCACCGGAATTGGTCGTCGGTCTCGGTGCTCTTCCCCTCCTGTTTAGACTCATTCCCGCCGGTTTCAATGGTGTGGTTTCACAATTATGAGTCTGATTTCTCCCCAGATTTTTTATTTTCTAAAATTAAACTTTAAATTAAATAAACTCAGGGGTAACATAGTCATTTTACCTGCCATTTAATAGAAAATGTTAAGTGTAACGGAGGGAGGGACCAATAGTGAAAGTAAACACTAACCACAGGGGCAAGAATGTAGGATTTCGAATTTAGTGACCAATACGAAAAATGGGCAAAACCACAGGGACCAAAACTATAATTTACTCTAATATTAAATCCCATCATATGATAATTGAATTTCTTTTAAACCATCACCATGTTACTGGCCATATTTATGTTGTACAAAATCAACTAATACCAATGACCATGTATTTTAGTGATCACAATATCTTCCTTATATTTGTGAAAATTAAGAAATGTGTTTGAAATTTTCAAATAATGGATTGAAATTTCATAAATTTCGCTATTCAATGATGATAATAAGATCTTGCAAGAAAAAAGATGATGAAGATTCATAAGTTTTTCTCTCTACAAATATTCTTTCGAATCTAGAGAATACAAAGAGGCTCATTAAAAATAAAAATGAGAAAATCTATTTATAGTGGTTGGTTAAAAATATGGAAACTCAAAAGTTCCACTTGGACAAAAGTTAACTTATTTATCAATCATTTCAATATCCAACAGTTTCTTTTATGTAATCGTTTGCTCTGTTTTCTAGCATCTTGATAGCTAATAAAGTCTTGTCGTTCAATAAAATATATAAGTTAGGGCCATATAATTTTACATTACATTTTAATATTTAACTTTCAATACATAATGGAAAAATGTTTTCTAACTTCTACGAGTCTCAAAATAGAATACTTAGTCTCGAAAATATCACTTAAAATCTATAAGCCATGACTCCTTATTCACTTCTCTGAAATGCTCATTGAACAAAAATGCGTAGATGTCAAACTTGGGACAAATCATTATTTACCAACCATCAAAAAAAGGGAAAATGCTACAGTAACCAATCGACTTTTTTATTTTGCATCTATTTGGTCCATTAAGTTTTTCCTTTTAGGGGCTTAAGGTTTAAAAACCAAGTAATGGGATTGTTGAAACCGGTTAGTGTCCAATTTTGATGTAATCTTACAGCTCCCAAACCATCGTCTGTCCATTCCAACATCATTCCCACATTCGCAGCCCTGTGAAATTCAGATTTCATCAATACAATCGATTGATAAACGACGATTGGGTAAGAAGAAGTGACGACACGAGCCTTTGTTCATATATGGTTTTGTCATTTGTGGAGAAGGTTGAGTGTCAGCCACAGCCGACTGGCGACATAGGATCATCATCTCTGGACATGATGCTTGTGTACAACAAAATGCCACCTTCTAATCGCGCAACGAACGCATGGTGATTTTTTCATCCTTTCATACACCATATGGCTCAACACAATTAAAGTTTCACCCCCTTTTTCTGGTTCCACTTCACAAAACAACAACAATTTGGAAGGAAACTCGTGGCCTGTTTAAATTAGGTCAAATTTGTTCATAAGTTTGAAATTTTAGAAATGGAAATCAAGAAGAAATAGAGATGAATCGATTACGTAATCCATCTCTTATTTGATATGGGGAGTGGATTCGGGTTGGGTTTTGATGAATTTTGAGGTGGGTGATGAATCTTTCTTCTGCTATTGATGGACGAAGAGTAAGCCCTGCTGGTTGCGACGGGGTAGAGGGATTTCAGTAGGTTTTTCTCATTGCGTTAAATTAGAATTTGTAGCTTAAAATCAACAATTTATCGGTAAGTTTTAAATTAGGTCAAATTTGTTCAGTGACATGGAATAGCCTTACTAGGCCACTCATCCTCAAGTGACCAATTAAACTTTATTTTCGTAACCTTAAGCCCCTAAGCAGCAAGGAAAGATCTTAAGGGACTAAATAGATGCAAAATCAAAACGTCGATGAGTTAGTGTAGCATTTGTTATAAAATAAATATAAAATATGCCATGATAAACATGTAGTGCATAGCTTACTACAACAAAATGCCATGTAGATTCGGTCAATACTAAATAATAATAATAACAACACCATAACAATAACGATATAATATTCATGCATGCGAATTCATAGGTTTTGACCAATGCATATGTGTTTAACTCAACTATTACTCGAAGAGACAAAAAATATGAGAATCCTTAGCATTGATGAGTAAACGAGGGAATTATTAAAAAGTATAAAAGGTATGAAAATAGCTCTATCCTCAATGTTATTGTTTCCTTATTTGTTACATACGATGACAAATATGTGAAGAATAATAAGAATACAAGGATTTTAACACGGTCTACTTGATCAAAGTAATCAAGTTATGTCCATCAAAAAAACTCGAGAGAGATTTGTTGATAATCAATGTTATACACTTTATGTATTTACTACATCTTCTTTGGTATGTTATAGTTACAAACAATACTCAGAGATCTACAAATAGTTACTGTTTGACCTAATTTATTTATGGGCTGAGGACTATTGGTCCATGACATAAGCTACCCCATGATGACAGACTTGCTATCTAAGTTATTAGCTCAGACCAAAGCTTAGAGTCAAGAATCGCTTCTCGATCGTTAAAAGGCCAAACCAAAGGAAAATCTCAAGTAATAAGCTTTTCTTCTCCACAGCTGTGCTTTCATGCTTTCATGCTTTCATGCTTGGCTTCGCTGCCAATTCTCTCACTATGCTTCTTACCTTCACTTCAAAGCTCTACATTTGTTTCCAAATTTGTTCGTAGTTTGCTCTTGGAGTTTTTCCCATTTAGCAGCTTCACAAACGGTTTGGCTTTCTTTTAAGCTTCGCCTTACATCTTTGCTCTTGGTTGGGGCTTTTATCATGAAATGTCACCCTTAGACCAACCTCCACTACTCAACAATCCCCTACTTGGAGGCTGATCAATCAAACTGCTGCCATTTAAACTATGGAACCCTCTTTCTCTTTAGCCTACGCCTTCACTTCAAATCTTAGGAAGGCCATTTGAAGCATATATAACTTTATCTTCTCTATCAATACTGCATTGGTAAACATGTCTGTTAGATTCTTTCTAACAAGGATCCTTTTTAGAGTAAGAGTACCTTGCTCATCAACTCTTGGATAAATGGTACCTAATTTTGATATGTTTCCTTTTACTGTGAAACACTAGATTCTTCTCCCAATTAGCTATGGTTTTGGACGAATTACTAATTGTTGTGACCGTTCTAGACAACTGTCTGACGATGAAGATAATAATATAAGCGTTTGGACTTCTTCTTCAAGATTAACGTCACAATATCAAGATATATATTATTGATTTAAACTCATTTACATGATTTATCATCGAGTCTCCTTCCTTCATCTACGTGTTTACCAACTGTCTGATAAAAAAACCTTGTTTGTCGTCAAGGGTTTTTCATACAGGTTAGACAATGCCTTGATATGCCCAAACACTGTTATCTCGTTGAAAATGTTGTATGCAACATTCTTGGCCAATAACAACCTGACCGCACCAAGAGCTCGCCGTGTGCTGATGTAACAGATCTTAATCCTCCTGCATCATTGCTTCCGATTTTCTTTCATTCAATGGTGGGTTTAATTTCTTCTGGTATAAATAATCTTCATTCTGCATCTTTCAAAATCAAAAGTCGTGAACTTCGAATTTATCAACCTTAATATTTCCATCTTTAATCATAGCTTCGATACCTGTTATTAGGATTAATAATAACTTCACAAACACAAACACAATTATAAAAAAGTGAAAAATAACGAGAACACAAGAATTAAACGTGACTCACTTGATCACAGTAATCAAACTACATATATCGACAAAACTAGAGAGAGAGAGAGAAAGAGAGACTTATTGATCATTAATGCTATACACTTTATGTATTTAATGTATCTACTTTGGGATGCTGGGGTTACAAACAATACTGAGAGATCTATAAATAATAGTCCTTTGACCTAATTTCTTCCTCTGCTGGGGCTTATGGGTCCATGACATAAGTTGGCTTATGATGACAAACTTGCTCTCCAAGTTATTAGGATAACCTAAAGCTCATATTCAAAGACCGCTTCTCGATCATTGAAAGGCTAAAACATGATGTACACCGAAAGCGAAGCTCAAGTGATGAGCTCTACTTCTCCGCAATTGCACTTTAGTGCTTGGCTAATTCACTGCTAATTCTGACAATATGCTTCTTGGCTTCGCTTCGAAGCTCTACCTCCGCTTCAGACTTTGTCCCTACCTTCACTCTTGGAGTGCTGCCCATTTAGCAGCTTCACAAATTGTTTCACTCACTTAAGCTTCGCCTCACATCTTCCCTCTTGGCAGAGGGTTTTATCTAGAAACTTCTTTCTTAGATCAGTCTCCATTGCTTAACACATTTTTATCCCCCGATTTGTGAGTTGTTGTTGGCTTCTTGCTAGCACTTTGAAATATTATTTTACACTTTTAAAATAAATGACGACTGCATAGTAACGTTGCCATGTTATATTGTCACAACTACACTTTTTATATATCTTTAATGAGTATTATTAGCTTTATACATTTTAAATTAAGTTTGTATTGGATACTTAGTACAAGGTATAATTAACACTCGTACGTCTTGAACAAAGCCAGCTCATATCTCAATTATCTCACATGGTTCTATGCAATCTTTTAATAAAGGTAATGACAATAGCCTTTGTAATAAAAATACTCAACTTCAAAATAAGTTAATAAAAATCATTTTATATGAATCGAATCCCTAAATTTAAAATTTCCAATAATAAATAAAGATAAAAAGATGGCGGAATCTCATCGATCGCATCTAATAATCGTTAATGAATAATACTTATATCAGTAAACAGTTATTTAAAAATATAAGCTTTAGTACTACTTCAATAAAAATTGGTTATATATTGTGAAAATTTTGGGAGTAATTAAGAATTGTCAACTGCTTGGCAGCCCTATTTGATCACGTTGTCATCTCACCTGCCCACACTACCTTTGAATTAATATAATAACAATTCAACCCAAGCTTCTCATTTTTCCTTATACCAAGTTGGCATGTTTTGCTTTTATTTTAAATTTTCTCGTGATAGAATTGAATAATTTGTCTAAATTTTTTGATTGTCGTTATTATTTTCTGGCAACAACTACATATAGAAAACAAAAAAACACACACATAGTGATTCTTGTTTTAAGTTAATTACTTTACTAGGTGAAAATTTCATCGACGATCCATTAATGTAATTTATAAGTAGTTAATAATTATGAGCATGATTCAGCTGCTTAATATATTAGTTGATAAAACAAAATTGTTATTGCGAGTCAACCATTGTGACCTTCCATCAAGGACACTCTTAGGCAGCCTTCTCCGAAAATGATGCTTCAAATAAATCTCTTTAAAAACCCACAAAGATTCTAAAAGCCCGCAAAAAGCTTTCACCAACGTTTTCATCTGTATCTTATTCATCGCCCGACCCGATTAGCTTGCTTCCAGAAAGATTCATTGATCGAGATTCGCGAGTTCTCTTCAGAAACAAATCTTTAAATCTTATAAATTAACCCCATTGTTATCTTCATCTTCTTCAGCTTACCTCTACCAAGCGCCTAGTCAATAAAACCAAAAAGAAAGATGAATTTATACGGGAAAAGTGGGAGCTTTATCATTTTCTTGGCGATATTGATGGGTTTTTGTGGGAAAATTGTGGGTGCAACAGTGACATGTGAACCTCAATACGGGTTCTTGCCATGCACAAGTGCTCCTTGGGGAAGCCTATTCTTGATCGTGGTTTATCAGTATTTGATGTCTGTGGGTCAAAGTTATATTTCGAATGGATCGGATAAGTTCTTCAGCCTTATCGGACCGGGTATCTTCGGTGCCAGTTTGTTTCATGTTCTTGCAAACTTCCCTATGCTTTTCCTCATCCTTGGTACGCTTCATTCCTCTCATTTTCATTTTATTATTATTATTATTATTATTATTATTATTATTATTATTATTATTATAATCCTTATTATTTTAAGGGGCAGGTGGGTATTTTTTCTTGTTGGTTTCACAATTTTGATGTGCATACCTAGCCATGTGATACTTAATTATAATAATAGTAAAGATTACATAATTTGTGGGTAAGTGTTGTTCTTTCTAAATTCTTGTCATTTTCAAGGTTTTATTTGATTTTTAAAAGATTAGCTACATTTCAACCCTGAGCGTTGATGGATAATAACTATTTCATAAGTATTAAACCGGATAATTAGTGGTTAATGTTGCCTTTTTAGGGTCTTAATTTGATGAACAAGTTTACTAAATAAAATATTTGTATTTTTTTTCTCGTAAATTGATATTTGAAACTTAATTCATCTTATATACTTTCCAAATCAAATAGAGAGAAAACAAAAAAATAAAGCATATTAAAGTTTTACTCACAGAGTGTTTAATAACCAGTGAGTATACATAGATATGTATGTTAAGAGCATTTTTATTAGGGAAAATGACTTATAAGGGTAATTATGTTTCAAAAATGTTCAAAAAACACCATCCAAGTTTGGTTTGTTCAAAAAACACCATCCAAGTAAAGTCTTTGTACAAAAAACACCATCCAAGTAAGGCCTTTGTATAAAAAACACCAACGAACTACATGTTTTGTTTAAATTTTACCCGATGGTAACCGGCTCTAGCAGGTTAAATTGTTCATATGTTATTATGTCATGTCACTAAATATTAGGCCAAGTCATCCTTTAACCTACAAGAGCCGGTTACCATCGGGTAAAATTTGAACAAAACATGTAGTTCGTTGGTGTTTTTTGTACAAAAGCCTTACTTGGATGGTGTTTTTTGTACAAAGGTCTTACTTGGATGATTTTTTTGAACAGATCAAACTTGGATGATGTTTTTTGAACATTTTTGAAACATAATTACCCTTATAAGTCATTTTCCCTTTTTATTAAGAGCTTATTGGGAATCTTATTGAGTCAAATAAATTTGTAAACGTAAATAATTATTACTATATATAATAGCTTTTTAATCTCGAAGATTTTTTCATTTTATTTGTAAATTTACTAAACATATATTTTTTGTAATCATAATAATATTAAACTCATTTTCATAGCTCTTTTATATTAGTGAGACTCATCTTTACTATAGAGTGAAGAATACATGAGCTTGTAAATGCTCAAGAGCTTATTTATACTACCTTTTTGTCTCTGTTTTTTGTAGCAACGTGTTTAAAAGCAAATAAGATATAAAATCATAATAAATAAGACATGATATTCTGTTCAGTTAATTGTTATTTTTAAAATAAATTTTATTATTATAATTTCATCAATATAACTTTATAAATTACTTTAAATATAATAAAAAGTTTATTCTCTGACGGAATCAATGGAAAATGAAAATCCGCCATCCAATGAACCTAGAACACAATATTGTGAGTTGATAGAACTAGTTTGACAACCTTCTTGGTATCATGTAACAAGTTGACCAACTTAAATATCCATTTCGTGCCGTACTTAAACAAAAAAGAAGATCCATTTCGTACTCGACTTTCGATTCAACTTTTCGGTTGAATAAATTACACTAGATATGTATCAAATTTTCTCGTTTAATAAATTTCTAATTTTAGTAAAAAAAATATGATTATATATTTGACGAAATTACAAAGCAAAAGCACTTTCATGAAATAAATATGTGAAAATAATAATATGTTTGCAGAGATGGGATTATCAAGCGACGACCAAGGTGCATCTTTTAATGCGGCAATGGGAATGAACGTGCTAGCAGGATCGGCAGTCATGAGCCTAACACTGATTTGGCCTTCCGTCATAGCTTTCGGGAGCTATGATCTTGCGGATGATGATGACACCATTACACCACAACCTTCTGAAGAAGAGCCATCGTTTTTAACGAAATTAACAGGTTTTAACATCGTACACAATTAACATTTCATAGATAACAAACAACCAATAAATTTCAAGCTCTTTATATATCAAAATATTAGTTTAGTTTTAGATTTTTATGTCTTGTTTTTGTTACTTTTTTAGCATATGGGCTTACAACTGATAATGAAACAAGCTTCACTGCCACAATCATGCTTATTTCAATGATCCCATTTCTCATTCTTCAACTCCCAAAAATCATAAATGTGGACTCTGTAACCAAAGTGATAGAGCTAGTCACCCTCATCATCACGCTCGCTTTCTTCGTTGCAAACGTTGTGTATCAGGTTAGCTTTTAGTAACACGCAAAACATGAAATAAGAGTTGTTTTTACAAGATAACAAAATTTCACATTTCATTGAAGATAACTGTTTTTCATTTACATACAGGTATTCCAACCATGGATTCAAAATAGAAGATTTGATTATGTCAGACAACAATTTGTCAAGAACAAATTACTTAAACTACTCTCTACGAACGGAAAGGCAAATGTGCAGCTTATCAGAGAGTTAGTACCCGTCTTTTTTTTTTTTTTTTGAATTCGAAGAATGAACGTATTCCTTATGAAAAAAATATTGATATGCAGCCTTTATAAAGGACTAGACAAAAATCACGATACTAAGGTGACGAGTGCCGAGTTGAAAACTTTACTTATGGGGATACAAGTACAAGCAGATGGTGATTTAAGCGAGGATCTAGTACAAAGAGTCATGGATCAACTCGATCTCTCAGGCGATGATTCTATTCAAGAGGAGGAGTTTGTTACAATTATTACAAAATGGCTCCGTGATGCAAGGAAATCACTCTCCAAGAACGATTATAACCCTCTTAGCTTCTTCACCAAACCTCAAGTACCTGTAAGTTTCCATTTCAGAAAACATAAACAATCTTTCGTTTTGTTGTTACACATATATTGTTTTTAATCAAGACTCTTTAATTTTGATCTCAAAAAAGGCCTTTGAGTGTTGTCAAACAGAAGAATAATGGACATATTACACATTTGTATATATAGGTTGCAGATGAAGAACAACAAGAGGCTTTGATACCTAAGACGACAAACGTTACTGCTCAAGCCTCCATTTGGGAGTACGTGGAGGCTTTGGCTTTGGTATTCCTTGGGACTGCTGTGACTGCTCTCATTGCGCTACCACTCATAATGAATGTTGTGAGTTTTGCTAGTGCCGCAAGCGTTCCTTCCTTCCTCATTCCATACTTTATAATTCCATGTGCCATAAACATACCACGTCTCTTATCAACAATTACTTCAGCAAGCCAAAAGACTCAACGAGCTGCATCTTTAACTCTTTCTCAGGTATTTGCATGTCTCCATCCTTCCGCTTATTGAGGTTTCGTTCACTTTTATTACTTATCAGTTCTCACCATTTCTTTTAAAACCATGCAAACGAGACTTGCAGATTAATGAAAATAAGCCTTACTGGTTTTTTTTATCGTTTTGCAGATTTATGTAGGAGTATTCACGAGTAATATGAGTAGTTTGGCGACATTTCTGTTAATTGTGTACTTACGAGACGTACCATGGGATGTATCTGCTGAAGTTTTGGTTGTGTTGGTAATTTGTGGAGTGATGGGTGTTTTCACAAGTACGAGGACTGTTTTCCCGCTTTGGACAGGTTATGCGGTTTATCTGTTGTACCCTACATCGCTAATTATGTTGTATCTTCTTACAGTCGTTTGGGGTTGGGCATAGGTGAGATCGATGCTATATCTTGTATACAGTTTTTTGAGTCTATTACATTGTATTCAAAGTTTTTCTAGTCATTTTTTAAAAAAAAATGTTGTTTTTGTATGCTATAAATTTAGAATTGTATCGTGTAATATTAGGTGATGAATTTTATGTATTTAATTAATTCTAAATAAAGTTATGAATATTTATCTTATTATTTGATAATTAATTCTATAACAAGTTATGAATTTGCATAACTTTGTGTACACCATCTCTGAAATTTAATGGATTTCACATTCCAAATTTCATACAATTTTACTTTACTTGAAAAAGGTAATTCTTCTAATATTCATTTACATAAACTTTTGACTTACGTATTCATAAATAGGAAAAATACAAACTCAAGGCTACAACAACGATCGCATAAAGCCACACCTACCACCACCAATTTACATTGCGAGAATGAATAATAAAATAGCAAAAACAGCAACTCAAACCATATTGAGTTGAGAGAACCATTTTCAATTAACGACAACTAAAGTCGACCAAATATGCAGATTCTAAACACAACAGCCACCACATTGTAGGCACGCCCATGAAGGCAGTGGCAGATCCAGGAATTATTACTAGGGGGTGCATCCAAAAAAATTTCCCGGATAGAAACCCTAGCTTGAACATCTTTTGGTAAACTTTTCTGATTTTGCTGCAATCTGTCCTTATTTTGTAAAAATCATAACTAATTCTAGAAAAGTCGTATGAGGTTGAGGATGGTGCCAAAAGTTCCGTATTGGAGTTTAATATATTTGGTTAGTTGAGCCCAAAAGTTGAATATGAACATAAGTAGTGTGAAAAGATCCATTTCTCACTGATCATTTTGGGTGAGCCTGTTTTGTGGTCATAACTTGTAAAAGTCATATCAAATCAAGGAAAAATCATTAGAAGATGAATTATATATCCACACGAAGCTAAGAGTATGAACTATATGATAGAGTCGCCCAAAAGTTGAGCCGGTGCAAGGGCACACCCTGGAACCCCCTTGAATCCGCCCCTGCATGAAGGTATTCTTAAGATGATAACAACTCGACAATCCGTGGAATGCAAATTCAAATTATAATCATACTAACAGTAATTGAACACCCCTTTGATAAAGAGGGAGAAAAAAAAGTTCTTTCTGATTTTTTAGAGCAAAAAGGCTGAATTGAGCGGATTCGTTTAAATTTGAACAACAAATAATGAGACCATTGATGCAAGGATTGTTAACGGTTCACTAGCTATCATTATTTTTGCGCCTCGTGCGTAAATCTAAAAAGCAACAAGGAACCGAATCGTTTTTATTTTTCCCGAAAGATTTCTGATTTTCTAGCACAATTTTCTTGAATATCGCAAATAGAAAATAGGGAAAATAATTAAAAGCTTCCTGTGTGCGTTGCTGATTTGCTGCTTAACGCCTTAACCTAATTTGATTTTGGGCCTTGGACTTCACATTTACATGGGCTAATATTAAGATAGACTAAACAAATTTGGGTCTTAGGATTTAGTGGGCCCTGTTCATGGGCACACTCTGCACACCCCTATACAGGTCGACCCTATCATTACTGTCACATAATGTATATGTGAGATTTATATACACTACTAGCAAAATCACCTGCTAAGATGAAAAATATCATCACTAAAAGTGAAAAAATTTGCTACGTATGTACAGTGGTGATGGTCGTTGTTATAGTTTTTTTAAATGTTATGACGACAACCGGTTGGTAATTAAAAAAAACTAAAAATAGGAATTCATAACCTTTTGGCAACGACATCTCGGACCGGTAGGCAATTAAAAAAACTAGAAAATGTATATGTGTGTATGTGTTTGCGTGTATATGCATGAGTATGTGAATTTGTATGTGTGTATGTGTATGTGTATGTATGCGTATATGTGTGTATATGTGTATATTTGTGGATGTACGTGTGTATGTGTATATGTATACGTATACGTAGGTGTATGTATGTGCATATGTTTTTGTGTATATGTATTTCTGTATGTGTATGTGTATATAACATGTATGTGTAGATGTATGTATATGTGTATGTGTGTATATGTATATGTATGCATGCATATGTGTGTATTTATATTTGTATGTGTATGTGTATGCATATGTCTTTATGTATTTATATGTATGTGTATATGTATGCCTATGTGTATGTGTATATGTATATGTATGTATGTGTATGTGTATGCATGTACTTGTGTATGTGTTTATGTACATATCCATGTGTCTATGTGTATGTGTATGTGTATGTGTATGTGTATGTGTATGTGTATGTGTGTATATGTGTATGTATGTACGTGTGTATGTGTAGGTGTATGTATGTGTATTGGTGTATTCAAAAGCAAATGCATTTATAGACCTTAAAATGATAATGCATGAAATAGATAACATGTTCGGATGGTGTACACGTTTATACGAATGCCAATTTTGCGTACAAATCAGTGAAAATAAAGAAATTAATGTATAATAATGTTTTTGAAAAAATGAAGCTAAAAACGATGTTTAACCCTAGAAGAATGAAAAATACAAAACATCAATGACAAAATGTAGATTTTTCGATTGTCAAACATCATTTTTTTGCTTGTTTTTTCTATAACTCTAGTATATATTTATTTCTTTATTTTCACCAATTTATACATAATATCAACATACGTACAAGTGTGTACACCATTCAAACTCATCACTCATTTCAAGATTTATCCTTTTAAGGATGGGGGCAATCCATCTTCTATAAGCCACTCAACCCACAATGTAACATCAGTTTTTCTCTCACCTCTCACTTCCATCTTTCCCAACTCCTAATGTACAAGTACTAAAGCATAATATACAAGCTAAGGAGTGGGTTAAGGGACTTCATGAACCTACATCATCTCCATCTTTTGCGAACCTACAAACGGCAGAGTTACGGTGCCTCCAACACTGCCCCCACCTTTCAACCATCTATCATCGACTCTGCTCACCCTAAGGTCTATAAATGCATATGATTTTGAATGGGAATGACTAAATAAACACCCCATTATACTTGTTATACACCCATACTTAAAGTCAAACTTATTTTTGTTTGTTAAAACTGCATTGTTTGCTGTGAAAATTAGATAAGATTGATTGATAATAGTTTGATTTTTGTTAAGGGTTTATATGGGATGTATATTTAGCAACACCCTTTTGAATGCACTAACTGTAACACCCATCAATTTCCATTTCTTTAATAAGAAAATTTTTGTCCCAAAATTTTTTTCAAGTTTCAAAAGTTTCAGAATTAGGTCCCAATTAGTTTACCGAAAACATAATTTTCAAGTATTAATAGGGTACAATGATATCACAATAAAAGGTTAAGCAACCACACAATTTGTGGACTTCCAAATATCCTCATAATCTCTGCTCCAAAACATCATCTGTGGATACATAGACTAAGGAGTTTAATTAGTAAACCTCGAAAAAATGACTCTATAGTGAGATTGTATAAATATGACAATCTAAATCAAACTCAATTTTCCCAAAAACATTTTTATTATATTTTTCCACGGCTTTCATAATTTTCAAGGATTAAATGATTTCATTATGCAGGGTCATGATTTTGAAATGCATATGCATCTAACCCCATCCCATGTTCTCTACACTTTCATAAACCTTATCATTTTATGTCCACGGTGCTCATAACCCATAACATCACACACAAAAATTGTTGCCTCCAACTTTAACAAGGTAATAACATTTCACTCAAAGCCCATTATAGTCTACAAGACCTATATGGCTAATATCTAGAAACATGTGCCCATCACTTATGATCTCATGGAATGGAGCTGCAAACTCCACCCCCAAGCTGCTATAGTTTGACAACCACATCCAACAATAAAGGAAATCGTTCCCATATATGCCTATTTAACACACAAGTCCAACCCCATGCACAATCACAACTTCAAGCCAAAATTAGTATTTATAAGTGTAAAATTTGTCAAGCAATACTCCATGAAATGCATCATAATATGCAAGTTTATAAAACAATCTAAGAAGTATTAGTTCCATTTACAGAAAAATAAAGTATGTTGTTATTATTGATAGAAAAAGGTAAAATACATTGCTATTATGATGAAAAATAAATTTTGTTACAATTACGGATAGTAAAGGTAAAATGTAATGCTATTATGGATGAAAATCAACATATGTTGCTATCATGGATAGTAAGGTAAAGTACATTGCAATTTATGATTGAAAATAAAGTATGTTGCTATTATGGATAGTTTTAGTAAATTATTATGGATAGTTTAGTACATTGCAATTATGATTGAAAATTAAAGTATATTGCTATTGCGGATAATTTTAGTAGATTGCTATTATGGATAGTTTAGTACATTATTGTTATGATTGAAAATTAAAGTATGTTGCTATTATGGATAGTAAGGGTAAACAACATTGCTACCATTGGATGTAAATGTAAAGTATAATGCTATTACTGATAAAAGGTAAAGTATGTTGCTATTATGAATTGTAAAAGTAAGGTACATTGCTAATATGGATGAAAAATAAGGTATGTTGCTATTATGAATTGTAAATGCAAAGTGTGTTGTTATTATGTTAAAATGTAAATTTACTCCCTATAATGGATAAAAAGAAAACTATGTTGTTATTATATATTAATTTGATAATATGCTCTCAGCTCTTATAATAAAGTAAAGTACATTGTTATTACCGTATTAAAGTGAAATACAATTACTAATTATATATGTTTTTCTTACCATTTTTAGGTAGAAAAGTTGCGTGAAGAAGTGCACGACATTGAAGAAGCCATGAAACAAAAGCAAGTTGATTTGCAAAATGTGATCGCACGACAAATCCATGGAAGGCAAGCTCAATTGGATTCGCAAATGCAACAAAGGCAAACATAATTGGATTTGGAAATTCAATAAAAACAAAAGGAACTTGAAGAACAATTAACGACGTTTATTAGACAATACTAAAGACCCGTTGATTCTAATTCTTAATTTTATGTTTTGAATAACTATGTTGAACAATTATAATTTATGTTTGACACTTTAATATAGTGAACAATTTTCGTTTTAATTGTTAATTAGTTTTGTGTTTTAATGAGTATTATTATAGGTTTAATGTATTGGGGTTTTTTATAGTATTTTGGACAAAAAAAAATTCTGAATTTTTTTAAACAAAAACATTTTGTGAAAAGAAATTTGTCATTAAAAGCATTTGTGTTTGTTAGTAATTTGTTAGTAAATGGTGAAAGAAGGTCAAAAGGAATCTATCGATATTCTAGTTAAACCTCGTCAATCGCAAACCGTCAGCATTCTATCGGTAAATTATTAGGTCAAACATGGTCAATCGAAATCTGTCTGCATTCTGCTGGTAAACAGGTCTGTCGGTGTTTTGTCAGTAATTTACCGACGGCTATATCTGCTAGAAATATGTCTGACAAACCGTCGGTTTGAATTACCCACGCCCTTTTTTCTGACAAATTAGGTTTCGGTAGTCTGCCGATGATGCGATTTAGCGACGGTATACCGACGATTGTCTCGTCGTAAATTCCCCACTTCTCTTGTAGTGAACCGTGGGAAGTTTCCAATGTATTTCATCATCATTTTGAAATTCTTTGTGTACTATAACCCTAGCTTGATACTTTTCTAAACCTCTGGAGAAATTTCGATGCTAAATTTCTCATATATATCTGATGAATATTGCATCAACTCATATGTCCAATGGATATTGCATCAGCAAAAAATATATTTATTTTTAAATACCAAACAAACACTCAACGAACAAACCAACTACTAAAGAGTAAAGCCTGCATTATGAAAAAATTAAGGAACAAACACCTAAACAAATTAAGCATCATGTCTCATAACCCATTTTTTGCTCTTGGTAGTCCGATACAAAGGCAAAATCAAACATTTAAACTAACCAATCAAAGTTTGAGAAAAAGTTTACCTACTAACTCATGTACGAACCAATCAACCAACAAAAGCCTCGCATCCATTTGGAAGTTGGAACTACGAACCACATGCTTCTAGATTGGGCCATTTTACAAAAAAAAAAAAAAAAAAAAAAAAAAAAACATTTTAAAATGTATATTTAGCTCGTGGTATTGGGTCTCTTGAAAGATTGGGCCCAAGAATATTGCCCAGGTTGCACCCTTTTTAGGCCGGCCCTGGGTGAAATTAAATAATTAATATCGTTAATTATTTGGATATGATGAATGATTGAGTTATGAGATGAATATTAGTCAACTGTTTAATTCCATCCCAACTTTCATGGTGGTGAAACGTAATGAAGGCCGTCAAATGAATCATCACTTTACTAAGCAAAATAAACACACACGTTTGCTATAATATAATACAAGCATGATAGATCGATACATATTAATTATGTTGTATTATTTTTTGAAACTCAAGAACTAAACTATATATGGGGTCGAATGGAATTCCAAAGGAGATTGTCTCACACGCACATCCTGACACACCAATTTTGGAATCGGGTAAATCAGACTTTGGGTCGGCAAAAAACCTTGTTCCCCTTGGCTGTTTTGGCCCATTCCCAAGAAATTGGGCTAAATTTCCTTCATCTAACTTGGCGGCCCACACCCCGATCTTTAACACTAGCACTGGTCACAAAGTCAAACCCAAAAAGAGAAAGAGAGATAAATCTAGAAATACCTCCCCTATTATTATCACAGCCAAAAAACGCTTAAACACTCAGCCACATAGCTCTTCAACCCCCGCCACACCTAATTCGAACACACTCGTAGTAGACGACTTAGTAGCTACGACGACACCTATTGAGCTGGTGAGTATCTCCTCTTCGGATCAGGAAGACGCTACCAGCAAATCGATCGAAGCCAAAAAGACAGCTGCTGTTGGCAAAGAGGTAGGATTTCAAATCGAGTTGGACAATCCCTTGCTGACTGAGATTGTAGGTGAATCAGGTGTGAACACCGGTATCCAATGAATTGCTTATCACTGAATGTTAGGGGAATTGGACTAGAGGTAAAGGTAGACTAGGTGAGGAGACTGAAAAGAAAACACAGAGTAAATTTCATCGGGTTACAGGAAACACAATTAACGAATCATGAGAGAATAGATATCCGTGGATGTTGGGGAGATCAAGACTACGACCGGGAAGGAGTTGATTCTGAAGGGAGATCTGGGGGAATTGTATCAATCTGGGACAAATCTTGCTTTCGGAAATCGGAAATTATAAAAGCGAAAAACTATCTAATTATAAAAGGAACATGGGTAGACAATAATCAAGACATCGTGTTTGCTAACATATATGGGCCGCATGAGCTTACTGACCAGAAAAGATTATGGAGAGACTTAATCACGATCAAAAACAATTTGGAAGGAAAATGGATCTTCTTTGGCGACTTTAATGCGGTTCGAAGATCGGGGGAAAGATTTAATTCGAATTTTTGTCCAGCTAGTGCTTCTGCTTTTAATGATTTCATTCATGAAATTGATCTTCATGACTTCACAATGGGGGGTGAAAATTTTACGTTTATGTCTCGGGTTGATGCTAAGCTAAGCAAACTAGATAGATTCATGGCATGCTCGGGCTTCACTACTCTCTTTCCCCATCTGACTGTTATCGCACAACCGCGAGAACTGTCGGATCATTGTCCGATCACGTTGTCTTCTTTGCGTCTAGATTTCGGACCCCCACCTTTCTGATTTTTTAACTCGTGGATGCTAAAAGAAGGTTTCGGAAATTTGATTCAAGACGTTTGGAATAGCTACAGTGGTAGGGGTAGGGCTGACGCCTACCTGGCAAACAAGCTAAAATATCTAAAGGATGAGATAAAAAAATGGAAATGGGACCTAGATAAAAAGGACATGATAGAATGTAATACCATCAAAAATATGGTATCACACCTGGAAATTATAGGTGAATCTAGACCTCTCACGGATGACGAGTTACAGACTAGAGGTGCGGGACTACAAAAAATATTGGAATTGGAAAAGCTTCGGGTCCTTGATTTAAAGCAAAAGCTCGAGTGAAGTGGACGGTGGAAGGAGACGAGAACACCAAATTCTTTCACGGAATAATTAATGGAAGAAATAGAAAGAACTCGATAAACGGCTTAATGATCCATGGTAGATGGTCCACGGATGTGGATGAAATAAAAACAGCGGTACTTGAGTTCTTTCAACAAAAATTCTCGGAATTACAGCCTATCAGGCCGAAGCTTAGCAGCCCCTACTTCAAAAAAATATCGATGATGGAAGCAATAGGCTTGGAAGCTCCGTTCACAGTTGAGGAGATCAAATCAGTGGTGTGGGCATGTGGATGTGAAAAAGCTCCCGGTCCAGACGGATTCACTTTCAAATTTGTTAAACAATTTTGGGATACAATCAAGGTGGACGTGATGAGGTGCGTCTCGCACTTTGATCGCCATGGCACTCTCGCTCACGGTTGCAACTCCTCCTTTATAACATTGGTCCCTAAAATTAAGGATCCCACATCATTATCAGACTTTAGACCGATCAGCCTAATCGGAGTGATATATAAAATTATATCGAAGACCCTTGCTCTTAGACTTAAGAGAGTGGTGGGTGGCGTGATCAGTGACGTTCAATCGGCATATGTCGAAGGTCGTAACATACTCGACGGCCCACTAGTGATCAATGGACTATACTCATGGGCAAATAGAACCAAGAAGAAACTCCTATTATTCAAGGTTGATTTTGACAAAGCATTTGACTCCGTTAACTGGGGATACTTGGACTCAACAATGGAACAAATGGGCTTTGGTACTAAATGGCGGTCATGGATTAGCGGGTGTCTAAGATCCTCTCGTACATCGGTCATCATTAACAGATCCCCAACATACGAGTTTCAGATCTCGAAAGGAGTGAGACAAGGAGATCCACTATCTCCTTTTCTTTTCATAATAGCCATGGAAGGACTGAATGTGGCACTTGAAGCGGCTAGAGATAAAGGGCTGTTCAAAGGGGTAAAACTGCCCAGAAATGGGCCGAATCTAACTCATTTATTTTATGCAGACGATGCGATATTTGTAGGTGAATGGGACAGAACAAACTTGAAGAACCTGGCTCGCATCCTAAGATGCTTTCACATTGCATCGGGTCTCAAAGTCAACTTCAACAAATCTCGGGTGTTTGGCATCGGTGCACCGGAGGCTGAAATAGCAAATTGGGCAAACATATTCGGCTGTGAAGTTGGCTCATTCCCGTTCACATACTTAGGGGTGCCAGTGGGTGCCAATATGAACCTGACAAAGAATTGGAAGCCCATCGTCAACAAATTCAAAGCCAAATTATCGAAATGGAAGTCTAAATCCTTATCTTTTGGTGGCAGATTAACTTTAATTTCTTCTGTGTTAGGTAATCTCCCGACTTATTATTTTTCTTTGTTCACAGCTCCCATAGCAGTAACGGAATCATTGGAGCGCATTAGAAGGAGTTTTTTATGGGGCGGTCACGAGGACAAGAGGCCGATTCACTGGGTGGCTTGGGAGAAGGTTACGGCATCAAAATCTGCAGGTGGCTTAGGAGTTGGGAGCATCAGATCCTTAAACATCGGGTTGATAGTGAAGTGGTGGTGGCGACTGAAACAGGAGAAGGACTCACTTTGGGGACGAGCCATAACTAGTATGCATAACCTATCAAACAAGTCCTTTGATAACATTTCAAACAGGAGCATCTCGGGCACTTGGAACAACATCGCAAATATAACCAAAGACTTAAATAGAAGTGAGATTGATCTCAAGGACATTTTTGGTATTAATATACAATCGGGGGAACAAACATTATTTTGGAAAGATCCTTGGCTGGGGACAACTGCCTTGATGCACAAATACCCCGACCTCTACGAACTGGAACAACGAAAATCTTGCACAGTGGCAGATCGATTCTATGAGGGCTGTTTCATTGGTCACTGGATAGTGGACTCACAAACGATTCAGGAAAACATCCATTTCCAACAATTCAAAGATGACATGGATCTGGTACTATTATCTGAAGGTGAAGACATTTGGAAAAGTAAAATAGACTCTGATGGGAATTTCACTGTTCGAGCACTAAGGCGGTTCATTACTCACAAAAAAGAATCACAACTACAACTACCTGACTTTACATGGTGCAAAGAGGTTCCAATCAAGGTGAACGGTTTTGTTTGGAAGGCGATGCAAAACCGCATTCCCACTCTCACAGCACTAATCACGAGAGGGGTAAAATTGGAATCAACACTATGCGGTGCATGCATAAATGAGCAAGAACACGCAGATCACATACTCATCTCTTGTCCTTTTGCTAGACATATCCGGAAGGAGATTTTCCGGTGGTGTGGAATCCCTTACCAGAATTTCAATACTGTCACAGAACTCCTCACTTTTATTGACAATTGGAGCAGATGCCACAGGAAGACAAAGCGATTGCGTGCAGTATGCTATGGGCTGATTTGGTGTATCTGGAGAATGAGGAATGATAGACTGTTTAACAATACATTTTCGAGACCTTCACAAGGAGCTGGGCAGATTCAATCAGTGGTACATTTATGGGTCAAAAGCAGGGGCAAAATGGGAATTATTGACTGGCCTGGCTGGATAAACTATCCATTTGATGGTCTGTGATTTCTTGGTTGATTTTAAGTTAATAGGCGTATTTTGGTCATTTAGTTAGTTATTGCTCTTTGTCAGTTTGTTTATTTCTCTGTTTTGCTATATCAAGACTTTCTATTGTTCCCTTTTCTGCCCTCCTAGCTGCTTGCTAGTGTTGTGGCTTTTTAATCCAAGTTGCTGTTTCCAAAAAAAAAAAAAGAACTAAACTATTTCCTAGAAAGCGAGTAAAATAATGCTTACACAGGTGAAACATTAACCAATGCAATAAAATGCGTGTACGGAAATTAAAAGTTACGTTCTAATCAGAATGAAATACACAAACTAACAAAAAAAAACTAAATATAAGTGATCTTAAAATGCCATAAGAAAACAATAACCTAAACATGATTACTATTAACAAATCCTAAAACAAATTAACCAAACAATTAACTTCGAACAATATGATTGTAATTGGCACTAATTGAAACAGAGATATTTATGGATAAAAAATAGAGACATATGAATGCTAAAAAAGTTTAGGGAAGGACGATAGATGATATTGACTAGGAGCCATTCCAAATGTGTACGATTGTAATACAATACAAGCCAAGTCCCCGAACCCAAAATCTAAGAAAAATAAAATTATGAACACAGTGATCCTAAATCTAAAATCTACAACTTAACTCAAAAGTCGAAATATTGAAGAGTAGCCATGAAGCCCAAGGCATAGTTCTATATATAATGAAGAGAAAAACGTTTATGTTAGATTATCCCTAAATAAGAAGGAAGGGTAAACAAAATATATATAGCTCAGCTAAAAAAGAATAAAACACATAAAGTCCTTGCACTATACATATAATGCTAACAGAACAGATGATTTTGTTATTTACTGCCCATAAGTTATATAGGGGATTACCAACGGTTTATCCATTGTCATTCACATTGCTACTTGTAATTTTAATAAATTATGTTGCATTCTATTGTCAATACCATTTACTATTCAAGGTCATAAAAGTATTTTTCTATCGGGCCCAAAAATATACAAGGTGTTCTATCGGCAAAGCCGAAAACTAAAGGTCCCGGTTAATTACTAATTAGAGATGCACAAATGAACCGGTCCATCTTTATAGCATAGAGACCGTATCAGTCCTAAACCGGTCCATGCCTGATAAGTCTTAAACCATTCTGAACCGGCAATGCCGGTTCAATCCTAATTTTTTGTAATTTTCCGGTCCTTTCCCAGTCCTTAAGGTATCCAAGACTGGTCCAATCTTTCACTTAACCAATCTAAAAATTTTTAAAAACCGGACCAAGCCGAGCAAAGGCGGTTTGGTCTATTCTTAGGAACGATATTATAAGAGACTTGCACGTGGCTTTTTGGCTGGCATTTTACTCATGTCCTTTAATCAAGACTCTAGTGCCCTTTGTATAATTAGTGAACACCTCTCATTTTGTTGTGCTATGTCAATGTGGGAGACCAAAGTACCAAAAGTCAGGGAATATGAGTTTATAGATTTGAGAAGCAATGGCTAGAACTATGAATTTACTGATTTCTATCATTTCTCTCTATGGCAATTTATCTCTATAATAGAATCCTATAAATATACCTTTGACACCTAATCAATTTTTTCAATCCAACTTCTAATTATAAATTATGTCTCAAATATCAATTTTTTCAATCCAACTTCTAATTATAAATTGTGTCATAGTTACAGGTGAAAAAACAATTTTTATCCTGGTTTTCTCTCGTTATATGGCTCGTCTAAATAGTTTTATTTTATTGTGATTTTGATATTCTTCCTCTGTCATCGTTCATCTAAATAGTTTTATTTTATTATGATTTTGATATCCCCCTCTTCTAACACCGTCAGAGATGTTGGGGATTCAGTAAAACAATTGTCGTTTGCCGGCAAACTATAATATTTCAGCATGCTTCTCCCAAGTCTCTGTTCGTGTTGTAGCCGTCTCTCCAAACCAACAACGGCCTTCTTCCAACCTAGGATCTTCCCGATCTGTTTCTGCAACTTCCGATCTGTTTATGCAACTTCCGGGTCGGTGTAGATCTGTTTCTGCAATTTCCGATCTCTCTCAAATTTTTCTCCGATTCTCATAATCTCGACTGGAATTGACAAGCGTATCCTATCGCTTCCCTAAGCTTCACCGATCGGATGTTCCTTCTCCATCCGATTTCATATTTTCTTGGTTCCAATTATCTTAAAATCCAGGTGAAGAACTTTTTTAATCGACGAGGACCGACCGAGAAACTCACCACATTTAATTCGTAATCATTCTATATCGGTTCTCCTCTCCTCCCATGGTGGATTCTTCCTGATCGTTCCACTGATTTGCAACTCATCGTGATTAAAATTGGTTCCAGATCGGCTCTTTAATTGGAGGCCTGTAGTGGTCATTGGTGCTGAATTGAGGCAACATGGATGCTCGCAGGAGTCTTTTTGATAGGTTGGGACCGAATAGAAGGAATGGAGGTAGGGTTTCGGATGAAACTCTTAATGTTAAAGTGTCTCACAACATTTTTATCACGAATTTCCCGTCCCATTTTTCTGTTCGAGAACTGAGGATGACATGTGAGAAGTATGGAGCAGTCAATGATGTGTTCATTCTGAAAAAACTTTCAAAAGCCGGTAAGCATTTTGCTTTTGTTAGATTTATCAAGAATGGTGATGTGCAAACCCTTGTTAATAATCTGAATTCAATTTGGATTGGGAAGATTAGATTGTTTGCCAAGGTTGCAAGGTTTGATAGGAGTGTGGGTTATGCTACTAGTAAGAATGTTTTGCCTAATAATGTTGCATATGTGAGAAATATGGGGCCACATTTCCGTAACAATGGAGTTAGGAATTATGCTGATGTCCTTCGAGGGGGGTCTAAGGGTGTTGTGCAGGAAAAGGAGGTAGGATCTAAACCTGTGATTGTTTTGGATCAGGAGTGTGTGAATGACCAATCTAATTTGTTTACTTTAATGGCTTGCGTTAAACATTTTGGGTCTATCACAAATATTAAGTCCATATGTTCAAATGAAGGTTTCGATGGGCTCCAGTTCATATATTTAGGTGGTTTTTGGATTGCTATTACATTCCAGTCGTTGCATGCATGTGATAGCTTCAAATCTCATCAAGGTATTGCTTCGTGGTTTGTTGAAGTGAAGGATTGGTCTGATAATTTTGAAGTCAAGGAGAGAGTGGTATGGATTGATGTGGAGGGTATACCGTTATTCTTATGGACCACAAATACGTTTGTAAGAGTGGCAAGGCAATGGGGTGACCTTGTTTATTTTGAGGATGCGAAGGGTACTAATAGATATAGTGTTCGCATGTGTGTTAAAACGATCTTAACAAACATTATTTCTGAATCTTGCAAAGTGGTATTTGAAGGAAAGGTGACAGAGATACGGGCTAAGGAAATTACGGGTTGGGTTCCAGAATTTATGGTGAGCGAACATGTTTTAAATGAAAATGTGGATGCTGAAGGTGAAGATGATGTTTTCATGAATAATGATGAAGACGATTTGACGAAAGATGGAATATCAGAAGAGGAGGATGGTGAATCCGTAAATGTTCCTGATTCGTTTGCTAATGATAACAGGGAAGGTGTAAAAACCCCATTGGATGACGACCCATTTGGTCTAGATGATTTGATTCGCAAGGAGGGAGATGTTAATGATTGTTGTTCAAAGGAGATGACTAATGACACTTCTTTCCCACCTGGTTTCACTCCACCTTTTGTTGCAAGGGAGGGGGCTGTACTGGTTGAGTGCCAAGAGAGGCCGACCCAGCACCATTCTCCACATGTTGTTCCTTCCCCCGTGAATTTGTCCGACCTGCATTCCCGTCAGGACATAGCGTCTGATGATGAACAAAAATGTGGGGTAAGGAGAGTTGCTTCTTGGCAGGACTCAGTTGGTGATTTGCGAACAAAACAACACGTTACACGCAGCTCGATGAAAATTAGAGACGGTGATCAAGACGATGATTTTCAATCGGTAATTGGTCCATTAGATGGAGTTGCTACACAATCTGCAAATGCTGACTCTATGATTCCTCCTAAACCTCCTGTTGATTCTTTGTCGCTTATGGATCAATTTAACAGGTTTATTGAAATGGGTTAGGCGAGCGGCTTTCGTATGAATGGTTGTGAAAAAGATTTGAAGATTTTTCTCAAAAGAATTGGAGTGGGTAACGCTTTTAAATGAATATTTTGTCTCTAAATGTTCAAGGCTTGGGAGGTAAAGGAAAAAAAATGTGGGTTCTTGATTTGTGTAGTGTTCATAAGGTGAATTTCATGGCTATTCAAGAGACGAAGATGGGTTGTATTTCTCCTTTGTTGGCAAGAAGGTTATGGGGTAATTCGTTTTTTGATTATTCCGTAAGTCCGTCGAGGGGAGCTTCGGGCGGAATTGTTTGTATTTGGGACAAAGGGGTGTTCAAGTGTAAAAGACAAGTTATAGATGATGCTTTTGTGATGTTGGAAGGTTCTTGGGGAGGAGATCAATTTCCTGTTTTGATTATTACTGTTTATGCTCCTCAAAGTGCTAATGATAAAAAAGATTTATGGATTAAGATTGGTGGGTTTTTGGATTCGTGGGAAGGGGAGGTCATCGTGATGGGTGATTTTAATGTGGTTCGGTTTGAGGCTGAGCGACATGGTTCGTGTTTTAATAAAAGACAAGCTGAAGAATTTAATGATTTTATTCGTTCGGGTAGTTTGGTTGATGATCAACTAGGGGGTATTCTTTTACATGGTCGGATAAGGTGGCGGGGAAGATGAGTAAACTGGATAGATTTTTGGTATCAGAAGGTGTGTTGTCTTTTTTTCCTAATTTATCGGGAATTATTCTTGATAAGCATCTTTCTGATCATAGACCGATTTTTCTTAGAGATTGTGATCTTGATTATGGCCCTACTCCGTTTCGTCTTTTTCATTCGTGGTTTTTGGAGGAAGATTTTGTGCAGGTGGTAGAAGATTCTTGGAGTAATGATGGTTGTAATCACGCGAATGCCATGGTGAAGTTGAAGGAAAAGCTAAAGATCTTGAAGAAAAATTTAAAGTTATGGAATTATGATAAGTTGCAAAAACGAAATAAAAGGAAGAAGGAAATTCATAAAGAGATGGTGGATATAGATAAGAAAGCTGATATTGGGGGTGGAGTTAGTGGAGATATGGAGAACAAAATGTTATTGGCTAAAGAATTGGCGGATATAAATAGAATTGAAACTCTTGATGTGGCTCAAAAAGCCAAAGTAAAGTGGGCTATTGAAGGGGATGAAAATAGTAAATTTTTTCATGGCATTCTTAATAAAAGAAGAAGAAACACGGCTGTTCCTGGTGTTTTTTCTGATGGTCGATGGATTGAAGAGCCAAACTTGGTGAAAGAAGAGTTTAGAAAGCACTTTGCGGACAGATTTGCTAAACCTGACTGGCTTAAACCACAGGTGGATCAACCTTTTTCTTGTGTTTTATCGGTTGAGCAATCGAAGGAATTGGAGTCTGAGGTCTCGATGGAGGAGGTAAAAAGGGCTGTCTGGGATTGTGGTTCTGATAAAGCTCCGGGGCCGGATGGATTTACCTTTGAATTTTTCAAAAAATTTTGGTATTTGGTTAAATCTGAGGTGGTTGATGCGGTAAAGTGTTTTTTTTAAAATGGGGAGTTTTCCTGGTGGTTGTAATGCTTCTTTTATTGCCTTGATACCTAAAGTGCAGCAGCCTAAATTTGTTCAAGATTATAGACCTATTAGCCTGATCGGTTGCCAATACAAAATTATTGGGAAACTTTTAGCTAACATGTTAGCGAGTGTTATTGATGGTATTATTAGTATTGAGCAGTCAGCTTTTATTAAAGGTAGGCAGATTTTGGATGGTCCGTTCATTCTTAATGAGTTGGCCACGTGGTGTAAGTATAAAAGGGAGAAAGCTTTTGTGTTTAAGGTTGATTTTCAAAAAGCGTATGATTCAGTTCGGTGGGATCATTTGGATGAAGTTATGTTGCAACTTGGTTTTGGTGAGCGGTGGCGTGGTTGGATTTCTAGTTGTTTGCATTCTGCCACTTCGTCGGTGTTAGTGAATGGTTCCCCTACGGATCAGTTCCAGATCGATAGGGGTCTCAGACAGGGAGATCCTTTATCTCCGTTTCTTTTCATTTTGGTGATGGAGAGTCTTCATATTATGGTCCAACGGGTTTTAGAGAGGATTGATGTCTGGCTTCACGTTTGGCAGGTCTAATCAGATTTCTATTTCTCATCTTTTCTATGCAGATGATGCTATCTTTATTGGGTCATGGGATAAGCAAAATGTGGACTCGTTAGTCTCTCTTCTGCATGTTTTCCATCTGGTGTCGGGTCTTTCTATAAATCTGCAGAAGAGTAAACTTTTGGGCCTGGGCGTTTCGTTTGAGGAGGTGCAACATATGGCGACTAGTACAGGATGTGAGCCGATTAAATTACCTTTTGACTACCTTGGCTTATTGGTGGGAGGTAATATGAGTCGGTTGAGCTCATGGAAAAAGGTGGTTGATAAGGTTGATTCTAAATTGTCTAAGTGGAAAGTTAAAACCTTATCTGTTGGGGGTCGACTTACTTTAATTAAGTCGGTCCTGGGCGTATTTCCTACTTTTTTCATGTCCGTTTTTAAGGTGCCTGACGGTATCTTAAAGAAGTTAGAGGCGATGAGAAACAAATTCTTTATTGGGGCGGATGTTAATGAGAAGAAAATGTCATGGGTAGCTTGGAATAAAGTTCTTGCTTCAAGATCTCGGGGTGGTTTGGGTGTTAATAGTTAGTTTGCTTTGAATCGAGCTCTTCTTTTTAAATGGATCTGGCGTTTCTTGACTGATCCGCAGTCTTTATGGGCCAAGGTCATTTCTGCAATTCATGGTTCTAGAATTGGACTTAATATACCTAGATCTTCTCATAATTCTATTTGGAAATACTTAGTTGGTGCAGTTGAAGATTTGAGGAAAAGAGGAGTGGATCTCTTTCAATACTGTGCTATTAGGGTGGGTAATGGTAAGCATACTAAGTTCTGGACTGATGTTTGGTGTGGGGATGTTCCTTTTCAAGTTAGATTCAAAAGAATTTTTGATTTGGAAGATTGCAAGGAGGTTACGGTTTTCGACAAGTTAGCGCAAGATGGATGGGTTACCACGTTTCGAAGACTTCCTAGGGGGGGGGATTGAGGCCTTGCAATGGAGTGAGATTGTAGATGCTGCAAACCAAGTGGTGCTTAGTAATTCTCAAGATAGATGGAGGTGGACGAAGGATGGATCGGGATGTTTTTCGGTGGCATCGGCTAGGGAAACTATTGATGCGGTATGTCTTCCGAGTGACGATTCGGTGGTTAAATGGAGTTCACTTGCTCCGATTAAGCTAAATGTACTTGCTTGGAAGATCGCGGTTAATGGGCTTCCTATAAGATGGAATTTGGCGAGAAGAGGTTTTGATATTCCGTCCATTGCGTGTGTTGTGTGTGAGAAAGGTGGTGAATCGATTGACCATCTTTTCTTTGGATGCTCTTTTGTGACGGATCTTGTTACGGCTGTGGCTAAGTGGTGGGGGATACATATTCCTTTTGTTGCAAATCATGCAGATTGGTGCTTTTGGTTTGACAATCTTTGCTTGCTGAAACATAGGAAAAGCTGTCTTCATGTGGTTTTTATGACAGTGTGGTGGTGTGTGTGGAATTTCAGGAATGCTTCAATTTTCTCTTCTGAAAAGCCTAAGAAGTCCATGTGCTGGGATAGTGTTGTTTCTTACTCGTTTTTGTGGATTAGGAGTCGTTGCAAAAATTTGTGTCTTAGATGGGATATTTGGCTTTTAGATCCCAATTTAGCAATTTCTGTTATGTAATTGTTCTTTTGTACTTTTGCCTAGCTTCTTGCTAGCTGCTTTCTTTTGCGTTTGTCAATATATGGATGCCGTTCTAAAAAAAAAGAAATGTCAGGAGCTGAAGGAAGTAGCTCTCGTCCTGCCAAGCGCTTCGTTTTTTATCTGAACCTACAATTTGAGGAAATTAGCAAATCAAATCGTACGTCTATTGACTTGGAATGATTGTATGCAACTTCGACAACAAATCGATTATTCGATAAAAGCAATCGTTGTGGCCAAGTTATATCGGCTCAAATAGCATGCTAGACCGGCATGATGTAATATTTCGTAATTTTTTTTATCGTTTTAATAGTTTGTTATGTTAAGTTATTCTAATTTTATTGGTTAGCTTATAATTTGTTATGTTTAATTAGCTTAGTTTAATTTTGAAGTAGTTTTTAAGTACTTTAGGCTATGTTTGGCAGACTAACTGAAAAACTAGCTGCTAGCTGAAAAACTAACGGGTAGCTAGAAAATTAGCGACTAACTGAAAAACTAGCTGAGCTGAAAAACTAGTTGATAATAAATGATGTTTGGTAAAAACTAACTAATAAAACTAGCTAGAATTCGTAAAATGACATAAAAGGACATGCACAAAATCAATCCAATATTATAAGAAAAAACATAATACATTAAATTAAATAAAAGTAAATACTAAATAAAAGATTTCAGATTTTAAAATAAATTTCTTGCATCCCATATCATATTCGCAATATTATCACGAAGTTCTCGCATTGCGTGACGTGACTCTCGAATGTTCACATGATTAGATATTGAATGGTTGTTTTGTTGGAGGGAGTCTGCGCTTATCTCTCGCGTTAGATTTGGAGGAAATCAAATTTCTAGATAAACCATGCTTATCACATAATGAATATCATGTTGTAGTTTGAAGGGTAAATCTGGAATATTTTGTAAAAGCTACTTCATACGTTACTCTGATTAGCGTTTCAAAATAGTAGCTTAAACGCTAGTTTAAAAGCTAGCTTTGGGTCCGCCAAACATGTATAGTGGAAAAAGCTCGAGCTGAAATGCTAGCTTACAAGCTAGATGTGGCGTGCCAAACACAACCTTAATCTAATTCAAATATACTTTAGTAATTTTATATTAAACTATACTTTTAAAAAGAGTACTTATAAGCTAAAATAAAGTAATGTCTTAGGCTTACATTTATTATTATTAATCATTTATTTTACTTTGAAATATTTAGAAACCATGTGCTACACAAAAATGCCGATGCTATGGGTACTCGCACACAAGTAGGTAGTGATGGACAATGTTGGCATTACGATACTGATATACCAGGTAAATTATATATACAACTAATCATACAAGAAAGTCTTCCATTTGATTTCTCCAACCGGCTTAGAGTAATTAAATTCATCAAGAAAGTTTCATTAACCACCGATGTTTGGAACGCTCCATATGACACCGCTCTATCATGTATTTGTATCACGGTACATCGATCCAAAAACATGGGTAATGCAAAAAACGAATACTCTCTTTTGAACAAATTCCTCACCCGCACGGTGGTGAACAGATATTTTAATTAAAATGATGAAAACTTTTAGCATAAAATACAATTTTTTTATAACACTCAACAATGCTAGTAATAATACAAACACAATGATTCAAACGAAAGGAGCTTTGAATCCAATATATGATGGAAAGTTTTATCATGTATTTTTGTTGTCATATTTTCAACTTGACCGTTTAACATGATGTTTCAGTAATGGAAACTTTCAAAATGTAGATATTTAAATACTATCAATTTTTAGAAGCGGACCTTATGAACAACAAAAATACAAACAATTTTGCAAATTAAAAGAAAAAGAGGTTTAAAATTGGTAACATCTATGCCGACTAGGTGGAACTCTCTTTATCTAATGATTGAACGTCTATTAAAACAACAACCATTATTATCTGAAGATTATAGAAAACACATTTCCCATGCTCCCTGAGCGGATATTACCCTGCTCGATTGAACTATTCTCCTTAAGTTACATACGACTTTAGAAGTATTATATCAAGCAACGTTATATTGTCACATACATATTTTCCAATATCTAACGTTGCTTTGATTAGTATTACTCAAATAATAAAAACATTGTCGGAATTTGAACGTTTAGATCCGCGATGGGAAATGAAAATGAAAATAAAAAACGGTTTGGAAAAATGAACAAAATTGAAACCAAATTGGAAAAAACCTGAATCCGAACCGAATAAATTGAAAATAAAAACTATGAGATTGGATTGATCTAGAACAAGATCGACCGAGAAAAGACCAGTCCGAAAATAGTTTGGTCCAAAAAAAGGACCGTAAAAAGACTGGTCGAAGATCAACCGAGACCGATTCGAAAAAATATCGGTCCAACTCAAGACTAATCTTAAAAATAATCGAACCATCTTAGGACCGACCTAGAACCGGTCCTGGACATGTTTGGAATCCTAGGAATGAAAACATATTTTTGATTTAGCTCATAAGAAAATTATTTAAACAGCGTATTATTGCCTAGAATCAAACCCTTTGTCTAGTTGGTTAGTTCTTTTCTTATATTTTTCTCTAGGGTGGTGTTCTAGTAATGTTAAGGGACACTCTTTTTAAATTACTTCAAAAGAGAAGATATAGCAACTTTTAATTCATTTATAATTAGAAATTTGATGTATTTATTTTATTTTTAACCCAAGATTTTAGGCTCGGTCATATTAATGGTAATTTATTTAAATTTAACTTAAAGTAAAGTAGCCAATCCTTTTATTATTACAAATCAATTTGGGGGCCTTTTCATAGGGTTTAGAACGCGTTTGGACCGGCCTGTACTTTTCCGCCTAGTGTACTTTTTCCTCAGAATTTTTATGGATCATATTGCAGAAGTCTCCCATGTTTTCCATGAAGTACATTAAAGGTGCACATAAACCGGTTTTAACCGGTTTCAGTTTTTTTCCGAACCGGTTTTTTGGATAACGGTTTTCCTTCAACCGGTTTCGGTTTAAACCGGACCGGTTTTAGCCGGTTTTTTACCCATGGAAATGCTAACCGGTCGAACAGGTGCATGTTATATATAAAACCGGTTTTTTAATAACCGGTTTCGGTTAAACCGATATAAAAACCGATTTTTTTTAAAATACTACAAAAATACATAATAACCTCTATTGTATTTGGTTAGGATATAAAATAAGAAACAACTATCTTTGAACTTTGCAAAACATAGATTGAACTTCAAATCACATAAACAAACGTAGACGACGAATTACATAATTATTAACTAGGAATTATAGTCTTCGAATAACCTAGATTGAACATCGAATAACCTAGGTTCATCTCCAACAAATTACATAAACTAGAAATTATAGTATTCAAGTTGGTCGTATTCAAATCTTCCAGAATGCAAATGTTTTTAGTCTGATAATTCTTCAACCTCACCCTCATCAACTTCTGTCAATGGAGGTGATATCCCCATTGCAACCTCTTCTTCGTGGATATACTCTTCCACCGGCGGTAAAAGCTCCCTTTCAAGCGAAACGCAGTGTTTGTATCCTTTCGAGCCCATCCAAATAATCCTTCAAGCACACACATACTTCCATCGATTCGGCGCCAAGTTTGGACTCGTTTTGTTATGAATCTGCCACTAAAAGAAAAGGCAGATTCTGAAGCTACCATGGAAGCTTGGACGGTTAGTAAATCGCGGGCCATGACGCCTAGAATCGGGAATTGAGGTTCCTTTTCTTTCCACCAAACCAAAATGTCAAAAGTTATGAACTTCTTCAACGGAAAAGTAGGCTAAAAAGTTTGATGTCATATAATTGCCCAATTTGCTACTTGGGGCCGAAGTTCGTCGACGTTTAGTCGGGTCCTCCATTAAAGGTGTTATATAGTTGGATATTAGCGTTTATTTCCATTGAATATGATCCCACCATCCCTCTCCGAATATGATCAACTATTGGATTAGTTGGTTGACCATATTTGGTAGTGTAATGGTGGAATAATTTTGTGAAAGAATCATTGAATTTAAAATTTTGATTTTCAACGAAATGTGGTTTGACTTCATTTAACCCCAAGTTTGTGGCAATTTGTCCCATTAACGTTCACACCACCTACATTTATAATCGGATTTAGGGTCGCGGTACATGTAAAAACTAAAGACATTTCCCGAAAATATTTTAAAAACTTGGTTTTCATAACAAGAACCATGTTAATAAACATTGCATTTGGTGAAAACTCATAATTTGCCATTTTTCTGTCATAATAAAATTTTGATTTAAAACCAACGGACTAAGGATAGTAAACGCCCGATAACAAAGTTCTTGCCTCTTTAAAAACTTGTAGAATATGTGTTAGTTCTTGAATCATTGCCCAATCCGATTCGAGAATTGGATCGCTTTGCATGCATTATCTTTGTGTCTTCTCAACGTTGAGTTGCTTGTGGCCGCATAAAACTTCACACATCGTTTGCAGCGAGCTTTCTTCACCCCATATTTCATAATGCAAAAATTGATATTTGACCAAACTTCCGCGTTTCACGTTGTTGGTTTGATTTCCAATATATCATCGTTGGTATAGTTTTTTGTAACCCAGAAGTACCAACGGAAGCGGAAGATGAAGCCATCTTGAAAATGCTAGAAAATAGATAAGGAATGCAAAAAACGTCGAGATTTGTAAAGCCCGGAACCAGGTACTGAAGAAATAACATTTAACTGTTTAAAATAAAGACAAAACAATGAATTTGGGGAAATTGAAGGTTAGCGGCGCTAACTTTGCAGAATTCCGTATTAGACGCGAGCCAGTCTGAAACAAGATGTTGACCTTGCATGGACTTGCAGTTAGCGACGCTAACTTCGTTTGAGCGGGAAAAAGTCCATAATTTCGTGATCTGGGCCATTTTAAACTCATATATCACCCCAAGTCCGTTATTTTGCTCCTAGAACTCCAGAAAACACTTATAAACACTCTCTTAATCTTCCATGGTTGTTTGAGCTTCATTTGTGGGTTTTTGAAGGATATTGGAGGAAGAAGCAGGTAGTAAGGTGCTCAAGAGAGAGTGATGCTTAGAAGGAGTCAAGTTCTTGCTGTCCCTGGACCATTGTAAGTGTTTGGAACCTTATCTTTCCTTAGTTCTTATTGTTAATGAAGTTATGGAGTCATTTCCAAGCTTTTCAAGACAATGGTGGCTCTATATCTTCGATGAGGGTGGGATTTAGAGGCTAAGGATGAGTTCTTCTCCTTTTAGTCTCTGAATCTTTGAGAAAAACCCTAGCCTAATCTTAATGTGGTTTTGGATGAAGTTTTAAGTTGTTAATCTGTATTTTAGAACTAGATTAGTCACCATGAGCTTGTTTGGCTAGGATTGGTGGTTAAAGTTATGTTTTTATAAGTTAAGGGACTGTTTGCGGCAACTGTTGGAAGTTGTGGCTTCTGACTTAACAGATTAAGAACTTAATGGAGAAATAGGCTAAACAGCCCATTAGCGACGCTAATCCTAAGGGATTAGCAGCGCTAATTAGCCTATTTGACTTTTGTTGACTTTTGGTTGACGTGTTGAGTTTGACTTCTTGGTCAGTGGACTTTTAAAGTCAAAACCTCTGGAAAACCCTAGTATTGGCTTTAGTTAGAGGTTTTGGAAGTAGAAACCTTGTTTGATGAGATGTTTTACTAATAGGAAGCTTGGAGGATTTCACTAACCTTCCTTTACATTTATTTAGCTACGGATCAGGCGAGTCTCCTCACTGTCTTGATTATGATGTTGATGACGATGTTTGCCGGCGATGGCCGATGACGATGTTTACCGACGAAAGTCAATGACGATGATTTCCGACGGATCGGGACAAGCCAGAGAGTCGAGTGATGATTGTTAAATGATGTTTATGAATTATTGGAAAAATCTGGCGAACACACTAAGCAATGCGCTTACGGTTTTAAGTTCAAAATGTTTCAGGTACTCATGGCGCGGGAGGCTCGGGCACGGCATGATCGCGGGTATTGACATCTATTTTGTGACTTCCGTTGTGATGTTATTTGACTATGGACTATTAAACACTTATTTATCTTTTGATGAACTGAATGAATGAATGATTTGGACGTATGCTTTATTCCATTTGGGCTTAAAAGAAACTTTTTTATATGTGTTTTTGGGACGTTACAAGATCAGTGAGCGTTTTTTGCGAGGTGTTGAAACCAAATGAACCAATACCTATATATACTAACCAAAGAGGGGTAAAATGAGAATTTTGGGGTTTAAAACGGCTAGAAATCGAGCACAAAACAACAAATTTTCGAAAATTCTCGTTTTTTAACGGTCACATTAAAAAAACCGGAAAAAACCAGTTAAAAAACCGGGGTCAAAAATCCGGTCAACGCATTAGGTTGGAAACCGGTGTAGAACCGGCGGTCCGGTTAAACCGAAACCGGTTAGGGGCAAACCGGTTATAAGAAAATCTGGTTCGGTTTTTTTGTCCGGTTTTTTAAAAAACCGGTTACGTATGTGCACCTCTAGTGCACATGCAGAATCCATTTTTTTAAAACCGAAAAAAACTCGAGACCCGTTATTTATTAAATTAACCGGTTTTCTAATAACCAGTTTTTTATTAGGTTTTTTTATTACGAACCGAACCGATTTTTTATCCTGATTTTTTTTCGAATAATCGAACCTGACAGGTTAAAAAACCGGAAAAACCTGATTTTTTACTTAGTTTCGTTTATAAAAACCGACCAAAACTGATTGGATCATAACCGGTTTTAAAAAAACCGGTTCCACCGGTTTAAACCGAGAAATGTGCACCTCTAAAGTATATATTGAGCAACTTTTTATTGAGTTTTGATCAAGTAATGCAAAAAAAAAAAAAAACAGTTGGATGCATTTTTAAGTTATTGAAATAAGTATATAAAATATGACTAAGTTTGAGTGTATCATGTAAGAAAATGTATATCATGGTAGAGTAAGTTCGAAGTGTCGAATCAAAGAAGTTTAATTCGATCTAAACCAAATCGGTTTTGCTTAATTCAACTTTGAAGTAAGAATACCTGTCTCGAAATTTAGAAATCAACGAGCTTGTTTTGTGTCGTGGTTTCTTGTACTGAATTGGGACCAACTTACCCATATAAAATCAATATATATTGTATAGTTGTATCACAAGCATTTGTCTATTTAAATAATTTATACAAGTTGTGTTTTCTAACAAGTTTATACCTTCCAATATTAATTTTAACAAGTTATAACCTTTAAAATAATTTATACAAGTTGTGTTTATAATCCAACTATTACTTCATCTGCCGCGTACTTCTTCTCTATAACGAAGTTACCTAATAAAAGAATTTCATTAGGATTTGCAAAATGTTTTAGATAAAACAAAAACAAAAGGTTATACGGTGGAAAACGTGAAGATCCATTTTACCACAAAAGCCTTTGGCATAGATGAATTGTCTTTATGTTAAGGGTAGTATTTAAGAGTAGATTAAGATTGTCCGTGTGTTGCCGTTCTAAAAAAAAAAAAAAAAACCGTTTGATTTTGTTATGAATATAAAATACGTGGTTATTTGATGATAAGGTTACTTACATTTAGAAATTTTATGATTATGCCCTAAATTTTTTTCCTTACAACTTGAATATAAAATACGTACGTGGTTATTTTACTAAGCTAATTTGATCGCGCCATCTCACGTTTCAGTAATTACTATCACGGTACGGAATTAATATCATCATCCAGGCAAAACCTCAATTTTTTCAAATTTTCTTTAACGTAATAATGGTTTAGGGTATCATAAACGATATACTATTCAACTTAAAAGCTTTAAATATTTGTGAGAAAGTTTTATTTATTTAATCGCAAGTTACATGTCAACCATTGTCATCTCATTGGTGTCTATAAATACTCATAAGCAATCTAAAAGCTCTTCATAAACTTTTGCCTATCGTACATTCATTTTCATATTCCTTATTATCTCTTGCTTAATTTACCAAGTCAGCATATATAGCTAACCATAAGGTTAGGGTTCTGAACTCCTCATTGTTTGTAAACTTTGAAAGCGTATAGACACTCAAAAAACGAAGAAGAAAGATGAAAATACACGTGAGAAATGGGAGTTTTATTATTTTCTTGGTGGTTTTGATTGAGCTTTGTGGAAAAACTGAAGGTACAACAGTGACATGCGAACCGAAATACGGGATCTTACCATGCACAACCGAAACATGGGGAACACTTTTCCTAATTGTGGTTTATCAATACTTGATGGCCCTTGGTCAAAAGTATATTTCTGATGGATCTGATAAGTTTTTTGGTCTTATCGGACCGGGTATATTTGGTGCTAGTTTGTTTCATATTCTTGCAAACTTCCCAACACTTTTCTTCGTCATGCGTAAGCTTCGTTTACCAAAATCTTCTTTTTTGTCTTTCTCTTGCAAAAGTTTTTGTTGTTATTACTTTTATTCATTTGTAGGAAAGGTTAATATTTATTAGTTTTTTGGGTTGAAACTTTTTTTTTCTTTATTTCTTTAATTGTTTATATAATAGCTCACACATAACACATATTCTAACTTGAACATGTGGCATCCATTATTTAAAAATTCATATATTCTTCAGATTTGAAAAGTAATACCATTTTAAAAAGATAATAATTCACGCAAACGATCAAAATATAATATTACGATTGACGTGTTTAATCACATAAGTTTGTCTTTTAGAAACAATTAGCTATATAACTGTAAATACATTATAGTCGTTGAATTATATGTGTTATATTTTTTTAAAAAAGGAAAGTTTTGTTGAGATACTAACAAAAAAAATTTGATAAGGAGTCGAAGGAAAACTTGTCATGCAGACCATACAAAAAGAACAATGAAACCGTAAAATAAAAATGCGGAAATAATTAAAAGAATACAGACAAAAACTTAATATATTACTTAATTGATTTGCAGAGTCGGGATTATCAAGTGACGATGGAGGTACTTCAGCGAGCTCCGGAATGAACATGTTAACAGGATCGGCTGTCATGAGTCTAACGCTAATTTGGCCATCTGTCATAACTTTCGGAAGCTATGATCTTTCAGATGATGACGACTCCATTTCATCAGAAGACGAGCCATCATTCTTGAAAAAATTAACAGGTACGACAATTTTCAAGTTCACTAATTGACTATCAACACTGAGTAGGGTAGAAGCAATCATTAAACCATAAGATCTTTTAGATGTTGAGATATCAACTTGTTTTCAGTTTCTTATGTCTTTTTTTTTTTCTGTTATTTTTTAGCATATGGAGTTACAACTGATAACGAAACAAGCTACACCGCAAGAATCATGCTCGTGTCAGTAATCCCTTTTATCCTTCTCCAACTACCAGCAATCATCGGTTCAACATCAATAACCCGAGTGATAATTTTAATCACTCTCATCCTTGTGTTATCTATGTTCATTACGTACATTATGTATCAGGTTAGCCTTTGATATTAATTTCAAATGAGTATTCTCAAATAACTTTGCTAGGCTATACATGGAATGAGATGTATTCTTTCATATTTTTGTGAAAATAATTCCTTTTAATCTACATGTAGATCTTCCAACCGTGGATTCAGAACAGAAGATTCGAGTATGTGACACAAAAATTTGTCAAGGACAAATTACACACACTACTCTCTACAAACGGGAAGCCAAACGTGCGACTTATTAAAGAGTTAGTATCCGTCTCTAAATTCTCTTTTTTTAGAAAAATAAAAAATCATTAATTATGATTGAGAAAATATTGACGTGTAGGATTTATAAAGGACTTGATGAAAATAACGATGGCAAAGTGTCCAATGGTGAATTAAGAACTTTCCTACAAGGAATACAATTGGAAGTAAATGGTGCAACAAACCAAGATTTCGTAGAAATGATTATGAATCGATTCGACATCTCTGGAGATCAATTTATTGAAGAGAATGAGTTTGTTAGAGTTTTAATCAAATGGCTCCGGGAAGCAAGGAAATCAGTCTCTCAAAACGATTATAACCCTCTTAGCTTCTTCATTGAGTCTAATGAGGTAACTTTCTTTTTCCGGAAACCTTAAAGGATCTTTCGCTTTGATTTTGAGCACCTATTCTTGTAACTTGCAAGGCCATTTTAAAATTAAATTAAAACCCATAACAAATTGACAGGTTGCATGCATTTAGAACTATTTTTATTAATGCAAGTTGCCTATTTATCATGTAACGAACAAGTAAAGCGACCTTTTTATGTGTTTATATAGTCTGCGGATGAAGAAGAACAAAAGCCTTTGATACCTAAGGAAATCCCTAAGGCTGAAAGCTTAATATTGGAGTTCCTAGAGGCTTTGAGTCTGATAGTCTATGGGGTTGTTCTGTCTGGTCTTGTTTCATCACCACTTATATCGAATATTATGACTTTTGCTAATCATGCAAACGTCCCTTCCTTCCTCATCCCATATTTTGTAGTACCGTGTGCCACAAACATATCACGTATCTTATCAACAATTCGCTCTGCAACCCAAAAGACTGAACGAGCCGCATCATTAACGTTTTCTCAGGTAAATTTTTTTCTCTTAATTAGGTTTCACAACACATGACCCAGTATAATATCTTCATACACGCTATATGTGTAAAGATAAAAAGGAAATTGGAGTACTTATTATTTATTTATTTATTTTGCAGATTTATTCCGGAGTCTCCATGAGTAGTATGAGTAGTTTGACCACATTTTTATTAATTGTGTACATAAGAGATTTATCATGGGATGTATCAGCTCAGCTTTTGGTTGTGATGATAATTTGTGTAGGGATGGCAATTTTAACAAGTACAAGGACAGTTTACCCCCTTTGGATGGGTTACGTGATTTACCTGATGTACCCTGTATCATTACTAATGTTGTATTTGCTTACCGTTGTTTGGGTCTAGTCATAGGTTAGTTTAATGCTATCTACAATACTATCGAACTTTTTTTGATTATGTGCCATTGTAGTTCAGAAAAATAAAAAATTCTCATTGTATTTCAGATTCCTTCTTGTAACTTATTATATTGTTTTTCTGTATAATAAATTTGCTTTTTGTATCATGTAATGAATGTATTGCTAGCTTTTTGCTAGTTTCTTTATAGTATATTGTTTTTCTAAAATACAAACTCATCATGGCCTCTAGATAAGATTATGGTTCCCCATTCTTTGACAACAAGAAGTAGTTTGTGATGGAGAATATCAGGATGTATGTCTTCTTTCTCTAATGGATCTTTTGGTGGTGGACGTTTCTGTTTCTACTTCCTTTATAATTTCATTTTCTGAAGTCTTACTATCTTTAGGTTCCCCAACTCATCTAAGCTCCCATTGAACGTTTACATATCTCAAAAGTATTTATAGGTCTTATAATGTCTTTTTATGTAATCCCTTTAAACACATCCTAATATTTCCCATGTGGTTTCTGCTTCCCTTCAACATCCACTCTAAGCTTGTATTTATAAAGGTCATTCTCGTTAAACATGACATCCCTACTTTTGATTACCTTTTTACGCTAGTCATCCCATAAACGATATCTCATGTCATCCACCACATTGCAGTGACAATGAGGTTAAAAGGAAAATCGGACTCCACAATTCAACAATCTTATCCAGAGCGCTACAAAGACTCAACTTGTGATATGGCGTTCTATTGGGCATTAACCCCATTGTCTGTAAATTCCATGGAAAAATCATATTTATATTCATCAAAGACATGATCTCCATTGCAATATTTGGCAAAATAAAAAAATGGGTTACTTAAACCAAAAGCAGTACATTAATTATTATAACTTTTGTTTTTGTAATGTGATGCCCTTCTATGTATATGAATTAGTTTAAGAACCAGTAACTTTTACTATTTTTCCAAAGCATATAAGAACCCAAATTTTACTCGATTTCTCATTAATACAAGTAATGCTGTCTTTTATGCTCAAATAAATTAACAAAAATCTTTTTTTCTTTCGTCTACTATTGGAAGAGATTGTGGTTCAAAATGGTTCGTACAGAGGCTCGAAATTGTAAGAAATATTAATTCCATTTTCACGAAATTGCTAATATATGTCACTAAAATTTTAGAATCTTACAAGAAATAATGATTTTGCAAACTACTCTAAGTGTTGGCTTAGACTTACATAAGAAGTTGCACTCGGCACAAAAGAACTATCTCACTAACTATTATTTTTCGGAGATACTTCAAGACAATATGGTTTATATTCTTCATTCCGTATGTGTATATCTTTAACCCATCTTTATATTATTGATCCATTTACATCTATTTTACTCTATAATTTTTGGATACTTTTCGGATTAGGATAAAGATAAATTGAACTAGAAGTTTGAATAAGTAGTTATACCACTATGTCGACACATATTAGTTAATCTAAAAAAATTAATAACAAAAAGCATGAAATATGGTTTTCAATTTTGGAAACCATATTCTGTGAAATGTTCTTATATAAATTTTATAGCTTTTTTTCTAAAAAAAATGATAAACTGTACCATCTGAGTGATCCACGTTAACCCGTCCCAAAGCCCAAAGATAAGTATTTGTCGATCCTAAAAACACCACCGGATTCCTCGTACCGCCATAAAAAATATCCATCAAGCACTTGTTAAATATAATCTCTGTTCTGATGTCGGGTGGTGAACAAGAAACAAGTGTAGCTGTTTTGAGTTTGGATTCATCTGGCTCACAGTAGGGAGGAAGAAGACGCGAGAGAGAGAGAGAGAGAGGGTGTTGTGTGTGTGTATGTGTGTGTTAATGTGAGTGAGTGAGTGAGTGGGATCAGATTGGTGAGGGTGGGGGATTTAATTTAGTTTTTTATTTATTAAAGTTGGTAAATAACTAAAAGTAATAGGAAAAAGAAATTAAAAGGGTAAAGTAGATATTTCAACTTGGACAGGGACCAATTCCACAAAGAAACCACTGAAAAAGGACCTTCCATACAAAAATGCAAAGGTTTGGATCAAAATCATAAAAAACAGCAAACCACAGGGACCATTATTGCAGTTTTGTCTTTAATTTAACTCATAAGAAAATTATTTAAATAGCCTAATATTTCCTAGAAGCAAACCCTCAATGTCTATTGGTTAGTGCTTTCTTATATTTTTCTCTAGAGTGGTGTTCTAGTATTGTCAAGGATAATCTTTTTAAATTACTTCAAAAGAGAAGATATAGCAACTTTTAATCCATTCATAATCAGAAGTTCGATGCATTTATTTTATTGTTGACCCAAGATTTTAGGCTCGGTCTTATTAATGGTATTTTATTTAAATTTAACTTAAAGTAAAATAACCCATCCTTTTATTATTACAAATCAATTTGGGGGCCTTTTAATAGGGTTTAGAACGCATTTGGACCGGCCATTACTTTACCCCCAAAATGCATATGGATCATATTGCAGAAGTCTCCCATATTTTTTCATGAAGTATATATTGAGCAACTTTTTGGTGAGTTTTGATCAGGTAATGCAAAAAAAACAAAAAACAAACAGTTGGATACATTTTTAAGTTATCGAAATAAGTAAATAAAGTATGACTAAGTTTGAGTGTATCATGTAAGAAAATGTATATCATGGTAGAGTAAGTTCGAAGTATCAAATGAGACTTGGGAACACAGCGTTAGAAATCAATGAGCTTGGTTTGTGTCGTGGTTTCTTGTGTTGAATTGGGACCAACTTACCCATATAAAATCAATATATATATTGTATAGTTGTATCACAAGCATTTGTCTGTTTAAATAATCCAATAAAAATTTATGTGGATTATAACACAACTTTATTGTGATCTATAAGTAAGCAATGATTGATGTCTTTTATCATTTTATGGTAAATAATAACACAATCTTATTGAAATGACATGATTTTAATTAATAAATCATGCTACAAAACCTAATAGGTAAATCAATTTGGCATGGTTTGATCATAAAAGGCAACTTTTAATGATACACGACAACTCCGAAAATCTCGATTAAAAAGATTGGGTTGAACCAATAGCAGTAATAAGATGGCACAATTATACAATTATACATAATAACCTTGATGGAATCTTTAAAGTTAAAATACCTTTATTAATAAGATGGCACAATTATACAATTGATGTCAAAATAATGACAAACAGAAAACCTTTAAGAAAGGAAAATTATATTGAGAAATTTAATCAATTGGAGTTAAATACTAAATAAATGTCTAAACTTTCTCTCGATTACAAAAAAGTAAAGAGGACGGCCGCTTCTACACCTCGGTTTGGAACTTTTTAATAAAAATCTTTTAACGACGTCGGCATAGTTAGTATCATTTCTTTAAATCAAATAAGGCATTTTGGTAAAATGGAGCCTAACTACATAAATCATTTCAGAAAAAACCACCTAATGTAATACGCAAACAATCTTGAGATAATATTGGGGGAATCTTTGAGCATGTTGGTCCCGTAACTCAGTTGGTTAGAGCGTTGGTCTTATGAGCCGAAGGTCGCGGGGCTCGGGGACCATTATTCGACTTGCTTCTGTATCAATTTTTTATCACCATTTTGATCTCCCTGAACTGGATTATTTTGAAAGTTCTCTCTTTTATCTTTTCAACTTTGTGACCCTTTTAGTTTAGTTTATCAAATTTGCTTCCTCAAACGTCACCCTATGCTATAATTTTCATAGCATCTTAATCCAAATTATTATGGCCATAAAACTCAATGAGCGAATTAAAATTCTTGACCAAATAATATAAATGATTATTGATAAAATTAGCCATGGAAGTATTAGGGTTGTCACCATTTGACAACCGGACATTAAATTGAGCTAAATTAAACATTAAAGTCTCTAAATTGTTACCATATAGCCATTGAATCATGTTTCATCCGGTTTCCTAGTTGCAACTTGCCACGTCGCACAAGTGTGTCGTCATACGAGGGATATAAGAGTCATGTAATAGCAGGAAGGGGCATAAATGATGTTTTGAGGTTGTTTTGCATGGGGAATAAGCAGATAGTTGGTTCTCCTTTATAGTCATACCCACACAAAAACCCTATTGTCCTTTCTCTATAACAATCAAACCTAGGATCGTTTTGCTAGTGTGTTCAAGTATGGGTTTGCTACTTGAAGGGTTTTTGGTGAAAAACCTATTTATTTGGTTGTTGGAATCACTAATCATCCTAATTTCGGAAAAAAATGAAACCCGAAAGTAACAAGAAAGGTGACTTTGTAGTGGATATCAACTATCACGATGTTTTCATTCCTAATCATCTATGGTATTAGAAGATATGATGGATAGAGTAGCAAATGTCCACTTTGAAGAACTTATCATCGATTATTTGAAAGATGGTCTAAAATGTGATTATGGATATGTGTGAGGCTATATACCATTGTGTTCATGTAGAAACTTTATCAAAGTGGTTAAGAAAACTAGAAGATGATGTGGGTTACATTCGATTTGTTAACGATGGTTATACCACTGGAAGTACGATGTCAATTCATGTGGATTAGTTTAACAAGCCTATGTTTGACTAGATTCATGATGAAGTAGTACCCATAGAGGCTGATGATATACATATATTGTCTGAGGAAGATGATGACTCAAAGTATTCGAGTTCAGTTAAAGACAATCCCTTCAACCATGTCCTAAAAAGATGAGGCAAATCCACATTTTAACAACATAATGTATGATAAATTTTTAAGTAAACTATGTCCTAATGATGAAGCCAAGGAAGGTGTAGTTGAATATGATATAGTTAATTAGTGAACATGGAAATTCTGAAAAGCCATAATTTCTCGTCTATGATCCTAACCAACATTAGAAGCTAATAAAACCAGTGTTGGGATTGAGATTTGAATTTCCAAATCAATTGAAGGAATGCTTATAAAATATATAGTGGTTAATAGTTACAGACTTTGGTGGCAGAAAATGAACATTGTAGATGATTAGTTAGACGTCATGTGGTAAAGGGAAAGATAAAATTGAAAGGTTTTTTGCAAACCATGAACTAAATAACCTAAGTTCACATGCAACCTATGAGGATCTATGTTTTCTACTATTGAACATATAACAAGCTCCTAGAGGCCAATAAAAAAAACTAAAGATTAAAATAGAAAACCAACCTTAAGTTTCTTGGAAGCAAAGCAGCAAAATAATCCTGCCTCAAGTGAAGTCACACCCAGGGAGCTAGAGGTTATGTGGATCGAAAATTCTAAAGAGAATGTGTAGCAAAAAATGGCACAGAATAAGGGTTCCCTAGGACCCCTATTTATAGTTTCCAGAAGACCAGTTGATAAGCCTTAAAGATAAACCCTTTTGAATTCAAATAAGATAAACCTTTTCTCTTACAATTCAAAATTGATATATATATATATATATATATATATATATATATATATATATATATATATATATATATATATATATATATATATATATATATATATATATATATATATATATATATATATATATATATATATATCGATTTCCACTGGTCACTCTTACTGCCACTTACTCAACTATTGAATAATTACAGTTTCAGTCCCTGCACCTTTAATTAATTAAATTAATCACCAAATTATATCCAATTAATTCCAGATTAATTTCTAATTAATTAATATAGTTTCTAATTAATATATTATCACTTTAATATATTAATAAACCATATATTTAATTCCTGTTGATTTATTAATCACATAATAAATCAACCTTTCTCTCTACCGAACTTTCTACCAAACCTCCAGTATGAGGGCAACCCAAATGGACTATGCTACCATTAATTAGGTAAATAGTAATTATTAGTCATGGCTTAAACACCTAATCCAACAGTCTCCCACTTGGATAAGTCTATGACTATAATTACCAATTTAACCTCTAATTAACCAGCATCTTAAGCTTCCTAGAAACTGTTGCGAAACTCTGACCCAGTCAGTTCTGTCCATAGATAAGTGATCAGATGATCCTCCGTCCAACAAGATATTTTCAGACTCAAGACATGGATTAAATCAATCCTGGTCTGATTCACTGTTTCTCGATTTCTGATTTGTATATGACTCTTAGACTACTAATTGACCATGTCAATTTAGTCCCGGTTGGCCAACCCTTTTAGTCAACTTCAAATTCATCGAGAGGCCAACAGAAATCTGTTCCCCGTTAGGGTCAAGGGACGAATAAGCTTTGACTCATATACTTATGTCTTTTACCAAACAAATTACTCACAATAACACGTTTTATAACACCGACTTACCGATGCGTTTTCATATTATCAATGAACAACCGCCTAGTAAATCATAACTCATATATCTTAGCTTAAAGATCAAAAGATGGTGTCGTCTCAATATTGCTCGTGATATAATCCATGAAGCAATCCATTGAGCGCGGGTTTATCCAATACTTAAATCGCCATTTCCAAGTACTCATGAACGTTGCAGCAATCTTATTGCAATGTCAAACTCCTTAGACAATCTACAAACCAATTCATGACAGTCTTACTTCATACTTACTCCCTAAGAGTATGAGTGACTGTGGACTTTTGAATAATCCAATTATTCAGGAAGTAAACATGCAAAATGAAACACAATGATAAAGTATTGACAAAAGTAGTAAACCATTACTCATTAATAAATCTCCATTATTAAATCACAAAAGTCAAATACAATTACATTGTTATAAGTTTCAAAAACCTATCTAATTACAAAAACTTATATCATCTCTTAATCTAATGCTCCTAGCATGCTGATTATGCTTAATCCTACTCAGAGCCTTTGTCAAGGGATCTGCAGGATTATCTTCCGAAGATACCCTCTTTACAAAGAGGTGGCCTTCTTCTACTCTATGTCTGATGTAGTGGTACTTTCTGTCGATGTGCCTGGACTTTCCATGGTCTCGCGGTACCTTTGTCAAGGCAACCGCTCCTTTGTTATCGCAGAACAGTTCCATGGGCTCCTGAATACTCAGGACTATTCCAAGGTCACCGATAAAGTTCTTCAGCCAAGCCGCTTCCTTTGACGCTTCACTTGCCGCTATGTACTCTGATTCGCATGTAGAATCAGCCACCGTCTCTTGCTTGGAACTTTTCCAAGTTACAGCTCCCCTATTCAAAAGGAATACCTAGCCCGACTGAGACCGACCATTGTCTCTATCCGTCTGAAAGCTGGCATCTGTATATCCTTCAACTCTCAAGGTATCGCTACCACCAAGGACTAACACCATGTTCTTTGTCCTTCGCAGATACTTGAGTATATTTTTCACAGCTATCCAATGTGCCCTTCCAGGGTTCCCCTGGTACCGACTGACCATGCTCAAAGCAAAGGCCAAGTCAGGGCGAGTACACGTCATAGCATACATGATCGACCCCACAGCTAAAGCGTAAGGTACCCAACTCATGTCAGCTATCTCCTCGTCTGTACTCGGACTTTGAGTCTTACTCAACTTTGTATTACTTTGGATAGGCAGCTCTCCCTTCTTGGAATTTTCCATACTAAACCTTTTTAGTACCTTTTCCAAGTATGTACCCTGACTAAGTCCAATTAGTCTATTCTTCTTATCTCTCAATATTCTTATCCCGAGAATATAGGCAGCCTCTCCTAGGTCCTTCATAGCGAAACACTTCCCAAGCCAAGACTTGACATCTTGCAAGGTTGGAATGTCGTTTCCCATGAGCAGTATGTCATCAACATATAGTACCAGAAAGGTGACTATACTCCCACTAGCCTTGACATACACGCAGGACTCATCCTCGCTTATAGAGAAGCCAAACTCTTTGACTTTCTCATGGAAACAAAGATTCCAGCTGCGAGAAGCTTGTTTCAATCCGTAGATCGATCTCTCAAGCTTACACACCTTATTGGGATACTTTGCATCGACAAAACCCTCTGGCTGATTCATGTAAACATCCTCAGTCAACTTCCCATTAAGGAAAGCGGTTTTGACGTCTATTTGCCAAATTTCATAGTCATGAAATGCAGCTATGGCCAGCATTATCCTAATAGACTTTATCTTGGCTACTGGTGAGAAGGTCTCGTCATAGTCAACCCCTGGGGTTTGAGTAAAGCCCTTCACAACCAGTCTTGCCTTGAAAGTGTGTACCTTTCCATCTATGTTGGTCTTTTTCTTGAAGATCCACTTGCACCCGACTGTCTTTCGACCCGGTAAGTTGTCAACCAAGTTCCAAACTTGATTGTCATACATGGACTTGATCTCGCTATCCATTGCCTCTTTCCACTTGGCAAACTCAGGGTCTGCCACTGCTTCCTGGTAGTTAGCTGGCTCATCCAAATTTATCAGTGTCCTATCACTGACAAACGTGTACCCATCAGTAGTTATATGGAAACCATAAAACTCGGGTGGCATGCTAACTCTACCGGAGCGCCTAAGAGGTAAGGACACATCAGTCGGACCAATAGGAACTTCTTCCTCATGTTGGTTGCTAGTTTCTCCTAAGGTCGCGTCATCTGATGACTCTTGAATTTCTTCAAGATCAATGGTACTCCCACTGTCCTCTTTGAATATGAGCTCTCTCTCTCGAAAGACCGCTCGTCTAGCTACAAAGACCACGTCCACGCTCGGTCTGTAGAATAGATATCTAATGGACTGTTTATGGTAACCAATGAAGAAACACCTTTCGTTTCTTTCTGTGAGTTTGTCTTGAGTCTCTCGTCTAACGGAAGCCTCACAACCCCAGACTTTGATATGTGCCAACGAGGGAACTTTCCCCATCCACATTTCATGAGGTTTTTTTGCAACCTTCTTAGTTGGGACAAGATTGAGGATATGGGCGACAGTCTCTAAGGCATACCCCCAGAAGTGAATGGGAAGTGAAGCTCGACTCATCATGGAACAAACCATGTCTAACAGGGTTCGGTTATGCCTCTCGGCAACACCGTTCAACTGTGGTGTTCTGGGAGATGTTAACTGCGAAACTATTCCGCATTCCTTTAGATAGTCTAGGAACTCGGTACTAAGATACTCTCTGCCTCTGTCGGACCTGAGCATATTTACCTTCCTACCTAATTGATTCTCTACTTCGTTCTTAAACTCTTTGAACTTTTCAAAGGTTTCTGACTTGTGCTTGATTAAGTAGATATAATCGTATCTACTAAAATCGTCAGTAAAGGTCACGTAGAACCGCGTGCCATCCTTTGTGGTTGATCTGAATGGACCACACACATCCATGTGAATGATGTCCAACAGACCCTCACCTCTTTCAAAAGACCCTTTGAAAGGTGATTTAGTCATCGTGCCCAACAGACAAGATTCGCATACATCATCCGACTTGAGGTAGAATGATTCCAATACCCCGTCCTTTTGGAGTTGGGCGATGCGTTTCTTGCTGATGTGCCCAAGCCGACTATACCACAGGCATGCCTTTTCTACACCACTAGTAGAATCAATATGATTTACACTATGTCCTAAATTATCAACACAGTCAACAGTTTCATACACACCATCACAAGGATAAGCAGTAAAAATCAAAATACCATTTTTGAAAACAGAAATTGAACCAATTTTATTATCAAACGAAAATTGAAATCCTTGTCTAAATAATGCGTGAAATGAAATAATGTTTCTTGCCATTTCTGGCGAATAGCAACAACTAAACAACTCTAAGCTAACATCACTACTAAGCACTAAACTATATACACCGATCTTGGTAACAGGGGACGATCTCCTATTGCCCATGATCAGGTTCAGTCTACCGTGCTCCACCTCCATGCTTTCCTTTAGGCCCTGTAGATCAGAACAAATGTGAAAACCACATCCTGTATCAAGGACCCCAAGAATTAGAAGATGGTGAGTTTTTAGAGATAGTGTATATACCTGCTGTCGATGGCTTTACTTTCCCATCCTTGACGTCCTGCAAGTATTTGGGGCAACTTCTCTTCCAATGGCCCTTTTCTTTGCAATAGAAACGGTCGACTTCATTGGGGTTGGCCACACAAGGAATGTGGGAAGACTTGGTTCTCGAGCCATTGCTGGATGACCCGACCTGAACCTTCTCCCTCTAATTTTGTTTAGGAGGGCCCTTACGTTTCTTTCCTTTGCCACTTCCAATGGCTAAGACGGGCTGATTAACCGAGGATATACGTTTACCCTTCATCCCGTCTTCAACAGTCCTAAGCATGCGATGCAATTCAGCCAAGGTGGTCTGAGAATTGTTCAAATGATACGCCAGCGTGAACTGGTCATATGAACTCGGTAAGGAATTCAGCACTCTGTCTACAGCTAAATCCTCATGGACTGGAATCTCAAGCTTCCTAAGCCTTTCCACGTACCCTTGCATTCTTTGTACGTGGCTGCAGATGGACTCTCCATCCCTAGGCTTGCTGTTGGTGAAGGCTTTTACCACCTCGCGCCTCTCGATGCGCTCCTACTTGCGAAACTTTTCCGCAAGCTCTTTGTGCATCTCGTAGGGCCAGTAGTCTTCATATATCCTTTGCAATGCAGGGTTCATTGTGGCGATCATGATGCTGGCCACTTTTGTCGCATCATCATAATGTTTTTGGTACGAGGCAAGATCCTCGGGAGTAGCGGTGTCAGGGTCAATGTCAACGAGCTCGGTTTCCAGAACATACTCTTTATGTTCAAACCTAAGAGCCATCTTGATGTTACGGATCCAGACATTGTAGTTAGTGCCGTCCAACATCACTTTGGAGCACAATGACAATATAGAAGTGGCATTGTTGGAGTTAGAGCGGGGAGCGGATTTATCAGCAGAAGACATCTATAAAAGAAGGTAAGTTTAATTAGATACTTGTCGGTCCTTATAATAACCCAATATAAAATAAGGCTAGGATCCAACTATAACAATTTACAACATAGAAGAGGGATGCCGTAATCTATTTGCAAATTTTATAAAGGTAGGCGAATGACGATTCAGCCAATTCCACCGCGGAAAATAATCTTATTATAATGGAATTCCTAGTTTCTTTTGAGATTTATTGAACTGTTCAATAGCATGTTTAATCTCGGATATGCCCCACCGTTTGTGACTGGGATGCCGAGGATCACAAACCGGGTGTGAATAACCATGCAAATTAGCTTGGTACTCTCGGGGTCCATTATTATCTCAAATTGATGTGTCGGTAAACCACACACGCTCCATCAACAATGATAACACCCGAGAAACCCATTGCCACTCTTTATGAACTCCTATTGGTGTGCCGGTAAACCACACACGCTCCACCAACGTTTCATAAAGTGCAATGTGCAATTTCATGGATTAGCATCAAATTCACATTTTTCCTAAAGTAACTAGATTGGGATTTTGTAAAGTGTTCTAGTACTTTGGTCATTATACTTTTAATGATTTAGCGGTCCTATCAAACCCGTTCGGCTAACGACTCTCCACTGATCAGGCGAGTGGTGGATGAGAGTGTTCACCCATTAGACCGCCATTTTATAGGCAGTCTCCTTATACCCACTTTATAGATCAGCTTCGTGAATGAGGCCTACTATTGATTTGACTAACCAATTTATCTTATACATATAGTATTAACTTTTAATAACATATATAAGATATATTTTAAAACCCTTTAAAATATTCAAGGTTTATCTTTTAATTTTTTTAATTTAACTATTAAATTTAAAATTAAATTAAACCTATAATAAATCGATTTAACCATCTTTTAATTAACAATTAATTAATTAAATCTTGATATTTTAAACCTTTTAAAATATTTTAGGATTTATCCTTTAATTTTTCGATAATTTAAAAATAAATTAAATCCTTTGAATTATCTTTTAATTAACAATTAATTAAATTAATTCAAATGTAGATAGGTTTTACCAAATTAATCAAATAAATTTTAAACCTATCTTAAACCCCTAATTTTCGAATTCAAACTATGGGTTTACGGTTATCCATTTAATTAACCAATTAAAGTTACCAAAAATAGAAAACCTCCTAAAACCCTAATACCAAAATCGAAAATACTAAGGGGGGATTAGGATTTCCAAAACCCTAATCCTAGAAATCCATCCAACATATAATTAGGGTTTATAAGCTTTAAACCCTAAAACAGTTATAACTCTTCAACAAGAAAACAAGAACAGGCTCTGATACCACTGAAAGGTTTTCTACAAACCATGAACTAAATAACCTAAGTTCACATGCAACCTATGAGGATCTATGTTTTCTACTATTGAACATATAACAAGCTCCTAGAGGCCAATAAAAAAACTAAAGATTAAAATAGAAAACCAACCTTAAGTTTCTTGGAAGCAAAGCAGCAAAATAATCCTGCCTCAAGTGAAGTCACACCCAGGGAGCTAGAGGTTATGTGGATCGAAAATTCCAGAGAGAATGTGTAGCAAAAAATGGCACAGAATAAGGGTTCCCCAGGACCCCTATTTATAGTTTTCAGCTGACCAGTTGATAAACCTTAAAGATAAACCATTTGAATTCAAATAAGATAAACCTTTTATCTTACAATTCAAACTCCTATTTATCCTTATATATCAAAATCGATATATATATATATATATATATATATATATATATATATATATATATATATATATATATATATATATATATATATATATATATATATATATATATATATATATATATATATATATATATATATATATATATATATATATATATATATATATATATATATATATATATATATATATATATATTACTATATATATAAATCGATTTCCACTGGTCACTCTTACTGCCACTTACTCAACTATTGAATAATTACAGTTTGAGTCCCTGCACCTTTAATTAATTAAATTAATCACCAAATTAAATCCAATTAATTACAGATTAATTTATAATTAATTAATATAGTTTCTAATTAATATATTATCACTTTAATATATTAATAAACCATATATTTAATTCCTGTTGATTTATTAATCACATAATAAATCAACCTTTCTCTCTACCGAACTTTCTACCAAACCTCCAGCTATGAGGACAACCCAAATTGACTATGTTACCATTAATTAGGTAAATACTAATTATTAGTCATGGCTTAGACACCTAATCTAACAAAAATTCATTCTCCAACTAGGTTGTGTGCCTCTTGTACTAGTGAAAATGAAGAGGAATTTCAACTAAAATCCCTTATCAGTATAGAAAAAATGACTTTGGTTGCACAAGACCCTTTATCCTATCCTTAGTTCCGGCTATAGAAAAAATGAATATTTAAAAGGGCTATTATATTCTCATCCCTTCCATTTAGTTTCCACACGCCCATCTTATAAAAATATATTTTATTGGTTATATATTGTGGGTAATGATAGGATGGTGATTGTGTTAAGTTATAATTGATTAGACTGAAAACATATATAAATAATATATATATATATATATATATATATATATATATATATATATATATATATATATATATATATATAAAATTGATTATACTGAAAACATATATGATAAGATGCCTAAAAAATTTATCACCTATAAGGAGAGTATGTTTAATATGATCATTATAATTGTTTTTAACTAAAATATGGTCATCTTAAATAAACTCTAATGAGACATATATATAGGGTCCACCACACCCACATCTCCTCATTGAAGGTTTATTTAGCATCCTTAAAATATCATATCAATTGAGAAAAGTTGTTAATTAAAGTTGGAAATATTATTTTTTTTATTATAATACAATTATAATTATTAAAATTATAGGTGACAAATTTTTAGGCATCTTTTTATAGGAAGAGAATCAATATAGAACCCATTTTTATCCATAGAACCATAGAACCCCATTTTAAGCCATTGGATCATTAAATCAATGGATATGATTATTCCTTCTAAATACAATTAATTTTAATCAAATAATAAAGCTGGAAGGGTAATTTCGGTAATCCATATTGTGTAACTAATATTAAATACCATTAATTATCCCTTTAATTTAGGAAATCATTAACAATCTTACAATTAAACCATCGAAGAACACGACTAGATCGTCGACCGATTGCCTCATCCATACGCTTCTAATCAAAACCCAAACCTCCTGATTTTTCAGTTCCACAAAAAAGGTAAACCTACATTCTTGTGTCATTGAGAAACGTTGCAGATTTGTTGCTAAGGTTCTCGACTATTTGATTCCACATATGTTCTTTTCCTCATTTCACTTGAGATCTAACAATTAGTTTGAACAGAGAATTAATATCTGCATAGCCGATTAGAGAAGTATGAGAAGGCTTGGAATGAACGATAATTAGCTTGAGAATTTTGAACACATACACATTTCATATATTTGATATTCATGTTTGATGGTAACAGTCGTATATGTTCACTACTAAACCTATATGAACATGACCAGTTTTATAGGTTTTAGAACAGATGTTCATAATTGAACATATATGTATGTTCACAAAAGAACATTCATATATTTTGATAATCATGTATGATTGTGATGGGTCCTATGCAAACAATAAGCTTAAATCTTCAGTTCACATGCACCTTAATATGGGTCTATGTTTTTCTCAATTGAACCTATAACTAAAGCCAAAATAAAATTCATAAGGAATAAATTTAATACCTTTGACCTTTGGAAGCTAGCACCACAAGTGTCGTGCCTCTAATGGCTCACACCCAGAACTTAGCAAGCAAGAAGGACTAGAGAGAGGGAGGAGGATCCCTTGTAGGAGGCGTGAATAATAGGGTGCAAGCGTCTCTATTTATAGTCTCCAGGTGATAAGCAATAAGGAGTATAACTGCCTTATTTAAATTCCTGATATGATAAAGCTTTTATCATATAACTGAATCTGCTTATCACTGCCATAAATAATATCAATACCCATATATGGGTTTCAAAATCCACCAGGCTCCAATCCTGTGATTTCGTCCAACCCATTAGGTCAGCCTAATTGTCTATTGCTCAACTATTGAACAATTACAATTCTGCCCCTGTACTATAATTAATTAATCCTAAAATTAATTCCAATTAATTTCTGATTAATTATTAATTAAATATTATGATTTCTAATTAATATATTATTCTTATAATATATTAATAAAGCATTCTCTCTCTCTCTCTCTTAATAAGTCATCTTGTCCTCTGCCAGTTATGAAGGCAACCCAAAACGACTGTGCTGCTATCAATTCAAGTATATTCCTAAATTATAGTTATGGCTTAGACACCTTAATCCAACAGATTGTTACATTAATATATGTTCCTTATTGAACACGAACCAATTTCTGAGTGTTTGAAGATATGTTTAATTTTTAACATAATCAGATTACATATTTTTGATATTTATCTCTGGATACATTCATAAATGTTCACTATTGAACAGACGAATAAAGCTCGTTACAGATGGACAGAAAAAAAGGAAAATGCATCAGGTGAGAGAGAGAGAGATAGAGAGAGAGAGAGAGATTGAGGTAGTAGGTCGGAGAGAAAGAAAATGGTAGATGTTCAATAATGAACATTTGAGTTTTTGTTTTGATATATGAAGATTCATACATGTTCAGTACTGAACATGTGAACATGAACAATATTATGCAATGTTCACTTATGAACATGACCAATTTATGAACAAGATATTTTCTGGGATTTTGAACACAACGTTTATTGATAAACATACATATATGTTCATCAATAAACATACATATATGTTCATCAATGAACATACGTATATATTCATCAATAAACATATAAGTGTAATTTACCATCCAACCATTATCATCCTAATTTGATCTAATAGTCAAGAAGATGGTTCTATGGTTCTATGCCTAATTTTGGTTCTATGTTGATCTTACCCCTCTTTTTATAAATCATATGTAAGAAGTTATTGTGATATATATATATATATATATATATATATATATATATATATATATATATATATATATATATATATATATATATATATATATATATATATATATATATATATTTCCACTTAATTATAATCCACAATAAAAATAATAATATATAATTGTTATATTATGTATTAATTTTAAAATAATTAATGACTCTGTAGATACTTAAATAAAAGATTATTCTATTATTATATATTCAAACAATCTAAATATATCCAAACACTCTTGTGCAACTCATTTGTTAAAGTTGGTTTTTTGTTGTTGTTATCTAGAAGTACCAACATAAACCGAACAATTATCCTTTCATATTCATGGTTTTGGGTTAACTGAACAGACAAACGTATATGAATGCATAGACGAACTAAAAAAATTTCTCCGTGTTCATTCGTTAAAAATTGCTTTGTTCATGCTCCTATGTTAAGATGTTAAACAAACATAAATGACCAAAAAAAAGGAAATAAATAGATATATAAACGAACAAATATAAAATGATGATTTATGAACCTAAATGAATATAAACATCCAAACAATGATAATTGTTCGTCACTTTGAGCCTTTGAGGTGTTCCAACTTACAACTACAGTGAATATTTTAATTTTTTATGTTTTTGGTCTTTCATCCTGTTTTGGCTAATACATATTTTTATAAAGGTTTCCATCATAAATGAAAGTAAATGTATAAATAAAAACGAACCACATAATAGATCATTAATAAAAATATTTGAATATTTGAATTTTCTTAACTAGTAAGAATCTAGCAAACTAAGATAAAACATATACAAAGAATTTAAAACCAATATTGGAGTGTGTAACCTAGAAATCCAATAAACTTTAAAATTTATCTATGCAAGCCAAAAGGATGATTGAGATAATATTCTATCAGACATGGTATGTTTTCTATGTTTTAAGATCCAAACACCAATTGCTTTTCAAAGTTCCAAAATGTTTATGAACAATTTACAAACAAGACCACTATACTTGTTCATTCGACAATTCACCACACATTGAATTCATTTACAACCCTAATATTATCATATAATGATCTTTAAATCACGCATCAATACACCCTCTTCATGTCATGTTGTATTAGTATTGAATTTTTTTTTTGAGCCATCCAATGATGACGTTTGTGGGATCCAAATCCATAGCAACTCTATTTTGAAATATTTAAATTTTAAATGATCACCATTAAATTCTTCAAAATTGAACACAAATATACCAATCGTTCACCATGCTAACCCAAGTCTTTTTTTTTTTTTTTTTTTTTTTTTTTTTTTTTTGTAAGCGAGCATGTCTTCCCTACAATAGTCATGCCGATTACCGACTTTCATTTAGACACATACAATTGCACTTCTTGAAGATAAGAAAAAGCATATTCGGACCTATAATATTATTTTCTAACAAGTTTATACCTTCCAAATATTATTTTTAACAAGTTGTAACCTTTAAAATAATTTATAGAAGTTGTGCTCTATAATCCAACTATTACTTCATCTGCCGCGTACTTCTTCTATATAACGAAGTTACCTAATAAAATTGTTCTTTCAATTTTGGTTTTTGACGATGTGCATGCTTATAACTATATTTATATGTTTATTTAATGCATTTGATCACCTCATCATCGAGAGTTCTTTACAGTTACGTTTTAAAAACATGTTAGAAGACTATTTAAAATTCTTAAATTTACAAACAATATTATTCACTCTCTTCTAGGCTGATCTTACACGTTCAATGCATTGTTATATTGTATGCATCATGCAATTATATACTTACAATTGTCAATTGTCCATATTAATATAATATCTTTTATTTATTTAATCGCAAGTTACATGTCAAACATTGTCATCTGGAGACGATTAACACCGGTGTCTATAAATACTCATAAACAACCTAAAAGCTCTTCATAAACTTTTGCCTATCGTATTCATTTTCATATATATTCCTTATCTCTTGCTTAATTTACCAAGCCAGCATATATAGCTAACCATAAGGTTAGGGTTCTGAACTCCTCATTGTTTGCAAAATTTGAAAGCGTATAGACACTCAAAAAACGAAGAAGAAAGATGAAAATACACGTGATAAATGGGAGTTTTATTATTTTCTTGGTGGTTTTGATTGAGCTTTGTGGAAAAACCGAAGGTACAACAGTGACATGCGAACCGAAATACGGGATCTTACCATGCACAACCGAAACATGGGGAACACTTTTCCTAATTATGGTTTATCAATACTTGATGGCCCTTGGCCAAAAGTATATTTCTGATGGATCTGATAAGTTCTTTGGTCTTATCGGACCGGGTATATTTGGTGCTAGTTTGTTTCATATTCTTGCAAACTTCCCAACACTTTTCTTCGTCCTGCGTAAGCTTCGTTTACCAAAATCTTATTTTTTGTCTTTCTCTTGCAAAATTTTTTGTTGTTATTACTTTTATTCATTTGTAGGAAATGTTAATATTTATTAGTTTTTTGGGTTGAAACTTTTTTTTCTTTATTTCTTTAATTATTTATATAATAATAGCTCACACATAACACATATTCTAACTTGAAAATGTGCCATCCATCATTTAAAAATTTATATATTCTTCAGATTTGAAGAGTAATACCATTTTAAAAAAGATAATAATTCACGCAAACGATCAAAATTAATATTATGATTGACGTGTTTAACCACATTAAATGTGTTATATTTTTTAAAAAAGTAAAATTTTGTTGAGATACTAACACAAAAATATGATAAGGAGTTTAAGGAAAACTTGTCATGCAGACCATACAAAAAGAGCAATGAAACCATAAAATAAACATGCGGAAATAATTAAAAGAATCCGGACAAAAACTTAATATATTACTTAATTGATTTGCAGAGTCGGGATTATCAAGTGACGATGGAAGTACTTCAGCGAGCTCGGGAATGAACATGCTAACAGGATCGGCTGTCATGAGTCTAACGCTAATTTGGCCATCAGTCATAACTTTCGGAAGCTATGATCTTTCAGATGATGACGATTCCATTTCATCAGAAGACGAGCCATCATTCTTAAAAAAATTAACAGGTACGACAATTTTCGAGATCACTAATTGACTATCGCAACTGAGTAGAGAACAAGCAATCATTAAACCATAAGATCTTTTAGATGTTAAGATATCAACTTGTTTTCAGTTTCTTATGTATTTTTTCTGTTATTTTTTAGCATATGGAGTTACAACGGATAACGAAACAAGCTACACCGCAAGAATCATGCTCGTGTCAGTAATCCCTTTTATCCTTCTCCAACTACCAGCAATCATCGGTTCGACATCAATAACCCGAGTGATAATTTTAATCACTCTCATCCTTGTGTTATCTATGTTCATTACGTACATTATGTATCAGGTTAGCCTTTGATATTAATTTCAAATGAGTATTCTCAAATTAACTTTGCTAGGCTATACATGGAATGAGATGTATTCTTTCATATTTTTGTGAAAATAATTCCTTTTAATCTACATGTAGATCTTCCAACCGTGGATTCAAAACAGAAGATTCGAGTATGTGACACAAAAATTTGTCAAGGACAAATTACACACACTACTCTCTACAAACGGGAAGCCAAACGTGCGACTTATTAAAGAGTTAGTATCCGTCTCTAAATTCTCCTTTTTTAGAAAAATAAAAAATCATTAATTATGATTGAAAAAATATTGACGTGTAGGATTTATAAAGGACTTGATGAAAATAACGATGGCAAAGTGTCCAATGGTGAATTAAGAACTTTCCTACAAGGAATACAATTGGAAGCAAATGGTGCAACAAACCAAGATTTCGTAGAAATGATTATGAATCGATTCGACATCTCTGGAGATCAATTTATTGAAGAGAATGAGTTTGTTAGAGTTTTAATCAAATGGCTCCGGGAAGCAAGGAAATCAGTCTCTCAAAACGATTATAACCCTCTTAGCTTCTTCATTGAGTCTAATGAGGTAACTTTCTTTTTCCGGAAACCTTAAAGGAATTTTGAGCACCTATTCTTGTAACTTACAAGGCCATTTGAAAATTAAAATAAAACCCATAACATATTGAGAGGTTGCATGCATTTAGAACTACTTTTTATTAATGCAAGTTGCCTATTTATCATGTAACGAACAAGTAAAGCGACCTTTTTATGTGTTCATATAGTCTGCGGATGAAGAAGAACAAAAGCCTTTGATACCTAAGGAAATCCCTAAGGTTGAAAGCTTAATATTGGAGTTCTTGGAGGCTTTGAGTCTGATAGTCTATGGGGTTGTTCTGTCTAGTCTTGTTTCATCACCACTTATATCGAATATTATGACTTTTGCTAATCATGCAAACGTCCCTTCCTTCCTCATCCCATATTTTGTAGTACCGTGTGCCACAAACATATCACGTATCTTATCAACAATTCGCTCTACAACCCAAAAGACTGAACGAGCCGCATCATTAACGTTTTCTCAGGTAAATTTTTTTCTCTTAGGTTTCACAACACATGACCCAGTATAATATCTTCATACACGATATATGTGTAAAGATAAAAAGGAAATTTGAGTACTTATTATTTATTTTGCAGATTTATTCAGGAGTCTCCATGAGTAGTATGAGTAGTTTGACCACATTTTTATTACTTGTGTACATAAGAGATTTGTCATGGGATGTATCAGCTCAGCTTTTGGTTATGATGATAATTTGTATAGGGATGGCAATTTTAACAAGTACAAGGACAGTTTACCCTCTTTGGATGGGTTACGTGATTTACCTGATGTACCCTGTATCATTACTAATGTTGTATTTGCTTACCGTTGTTTGGGTCTAGTCATAGGTTAGTTTAATGCTATCTCCAGTACTATCCAACTTTTTTTTTATTATGTGCCATTGTAGTTCAGAAAAATAAAAAATTGTCATTGTATTTCAGATTCTTTCTTGTAATTTATTATATTGTTTTCTGTATAATAAATTTGCTTTTGTATCATGTAATGAATGTATTGCTAGCTTTTTGCTAGTTCCTTTTTAGTATATTGTTTTTCTAAAATACAAACTCATCATAGCCTTTAGATAAGATTATGGTTCCCCATTCTCTTACGACAATAAGTAGTTTGTTGATGGAGAATATCAGGATGTATGTCTACTTTCTCTAAGGGATCTTTCGGTGGTGGAGGTTTCTGGTTCTACTTCCTTTTTATAATTTCATATTCTGAAGTCTCACTATCTTTTGGTTCCCGAGACTCATCCAATCTCCCATTGAACCTTTACATATCTCAAAAGTATTAATAGGTCTTACAATGTCTTTTTCTGCCTTTAAACCAAGGTTGTAGAAGTCGCTAAGCGGTAGGCGGGCGGTCGACTGGGCCTAGGACTAGTCGGTCTAAGCGAGGACTAAGCGGACGACTAGGTGGAGAGCATTAATTGTAATAAAATTTATTTTTTAAAATGTAAATATTACCTATATCCCTACAAAATTAATAAATAAACATAAAAATTGACAGATTTAGGTGTTTAAATATGTAAGTAATCAAAAATCAAAATGTTTCAACTAATTAATGATATTTGTGACAATTTTAATCATCAAAATCGTAACTTAGCCACCGATTATAATATATATATATATATATATATATATATATATATATATATATATATATATATATATATATATATATATATATATATATATATATATATATATATATATATATATATATATAAAATAAAAAATTCGAAAATTTTGGAAATTTGAAAATTTTGAAAATTTGGAAACTTTTTAAAAATTTGGAAATTTTTGACATTTTGAAAATTTTAAATTTTGAAATTTTGAAAATTTTGAAATTTTGAAATTTTGAAAATTTGAAAATTTGGCCGCCTAGACCCGCCTAAACCCGATTTTGACCGTTGTTGACCAAATCCGTCTAACTTGACCGCCTAACACTAATCGTAGACAGAACCGTCCGCCTAGCGCCTAGACGCTGCCTAGGCCGACTTTTACAACACTGCTTTAAGCACATCCTGATATTTCCCATGTTGTTTCTTCTTCCCTTCTACATCCACTCTAAGCTTGTATTTATAAAGGTCATTCTCGTTAAACATGACATCCCCACTTTTGATTACCTTTTTACGCTAATCATCCCATAAACAATATACCATGTCATCCATCCCATTGCAGTGACAATGATGTTAAAAGGAAAATCAGACTCTACAACTCAACAACCTTGTCCAGAGTGCCACAAAGACTCAACTTGTGATGTGGTGTTCTATTGGGCATTAACCTTATTATCTATAATTCCATGGAAAAATCATATTTATATTCATCAAATACAGGATTTCCATTGCAATATTTGGCAAAAAATGGGTTACTTAAACCAAGAAGAATGATCAAGTTGCATAATATAAGAAAAATCTATTATGGCAATTGATGTCTTGGCAAAAACTACGGGGATTGACGATAATATGATAAAGGAAAGGACGGAGCATGTTGCAAAGATTCAGGAAATTGAATCCTCTAAACTTCTCGACATAAGGCAAAACGCTAGAAATAGGTGGATCTTGGAAGGCGATGAGAATTCGGCTTATTTTCACGGGCAACTAAACACAAACTTCAAAAATTCGAGAATCATCAGCCTCAATATAGATGGTGTTTGGGTGACGGCTACGAATGTGATAAAAGATGAATATGGAGCTTTTATAAATAAAAATATAAAGAAACCTTCCCGAACAGACCTGCAACACTCAGGAGTAGAAAATTCAAACCATTATCTAATAATGATAGGTATTGCCTAGAAGCCCCTTTCAATAATGACGAAGTCAGATCGGCTGTTTGGAGCTGTGGAAATGATAAGGCCCCAGGCCCGGACGGGTTCAATTTTAAATTTATTAAACAATTTTGGGACATTATTGGGGACGACATCGTCCAAGCAGTATAAATTCTTTGGAGAGTACAAAATCATAAACACCGGTAACAACGCTTCCTTCATAACTTTACTTCCAAAAACCTGTGATCCTCTCAACCTTGCGGAGTTCAGACCTATAAACTTGATAGGATGCATTAATAAAATCATTTCCAAAATGCTTGTTGCACGGATAAAACCGATGATCAGCAAAGTTGTAAGCAATAAGCAAACAGCTTTCGTCCCTGTAAGGAATATTTTAGATGGGCCACTGATCATAAATGGGACTATCTCTTGGGCTAAACGGTCCAGAAAGCGGTTGATGTTGTTTAAAGCATATTTTGATAAAGCCTTTGATTCAATAAATTGGAATTATCTTGATGACATTATGAGACAGATGGGGTTCGGAGTTATTTGGAGATCGTGGATATGTGCCCTTCTCAACTCTACCAAGGCGTCGCTTATTGTTAACGGAGCTCCCGGAAAGGAATTTTTAATGGAAAAGGGGATTATACAAGGAGACCTGCTCTGTCATTTTCTCTTTATAATGGTTGCCGAGGGCCTGAGAGTTGCTATGGCAGAAGCCATAGAAAAAGGCGTGTTTTGTGGTATCAAGTTGGCTAATGGTGGTTCATTTCTTTGTATGTTACAATATGCGGATTATACCATATACCTAGGTGAATAGTAAAATCAAAATGCTCTAAATCTCAAGAGAATTCTTACTTGTTTCTACACCTCCTCGGGGCTCAAGGTCAATCTAGGTAAATGTAAGGTCACAGGGGTTGGAGTTACCACCAACGAGATCGCTGGCATGGCTGCATGGATGAAGTGTGGGGCAGGGGCAATCCCGTTTAAGTATCTTGGAATGCTTTTGGGGGGTAGTATGTGTAGAATTTCATGTTGCTTGCCTCTGATAGAAAAGTTTCATGAAAAGCTTTCCGTGTAGAAGGCTCATACTTTATCTATAGGTCAGGGGCATGTTAACGTTATGCAAGTAAGTGCTAGGTAGCTTAGGTTCTTATTTTTTCTCTCTTTACAAGGTCCCTCAGAAAGTCCTTGTTATGGTAGAGAGTATTAGGAATAAATTTTTCTTGGGGGGAGCCGATGGTGTAAGGAAGATTACTTTGTAACGCCAAAACATAGTTAATATGTAATTATTGTAAAAAGGGCAAAATGGTCATTTTACCTCAAAAGGGTAATTTGGTCTTTTGGCCAGAAAAGGACTTGTATTGTAATAATATTTTGAGTCTTGGACTTAAAATGTTATAAAAATCTGATTTGGTCATAAATTGTGCAAATTGTAGCAAAAGTTTGAGAAATACAACTTCAAGGACCAAAGTGTAATTTCTGGAAGTATATAAGAAAGACTTGTGTGCAGATTTTGGGAGTTACGGGACTGAAATCCTTGAACGATTTCTGCAAAAATTGTGAAGAGTTCTTGAAGATTTGGAGTTGCAACTTGATTTTGGCTTCAAAGGGTATAATTGGAAGCTTTGGAGGTAAGTTTCTTCATGTTCTTGATTTTTAATCTTGATGAGTTGTGTAGGACTCAAAAACTGCAATTGCAGCCATGATCATGTGGTTAAAATGATGAAATACTTCCATTAAGTCATGCTAGTAAGAGTTTAAGTCAAGAAAATGGAAGTAGGATGTTATATTTTGATAAATTTGAAGTTTTGGGTTGTTAAAAATTTAGAACCCTAAATTGATTTATTGTGTTTTGGAGGTTAAAAACCTTGTTAAAATGTAAGGTTTTAGCCTAGGAATAAACCCCAAATGATTAAGTCGTGTATTAAGGGCTTAATAAGAGAAATTGGGAGTTTGTAGCATAAAAATCGCAATTCTGGTCTGTCCAGCAAAGATCGGGTCCCGATCTCCATGGAGATAGGGTCGCGATCCGTAGGGACGCGATCCCCATGGAGATAGGGTCGCGATCCTGCGCTGCATGGAAAATGATCAGATTTTTCATGCTCTCTGTTAAGGTTTGGCTCAATTTTGAAAATTGATGCTAGGCTTGTCCGTTTGACCTGAAATTTTAAACATAGGTCTAATATGGTATGAAACTTCATACAAAATTGTCGGAATACGTATACGACCTCCCGAAAGTACTGTAGCAGAATACGCGTATTTCGGGACGTATTTTGGAAATTTTATAAGAATGGTTATTGCTTGGAATTGGTTCTATATTAGACTCGTATGCATTAGAATCAATTAAAATGATTATTAACCTATAATCATTGTGGAAATGAATGAATTATAGGTACGGGACAAGATCTCGAGAAACACATTGAAAGGCAAGAACCGCTAAGAGCTAGTTGTAGCAAACCTTCAGGTGAGTAATCTCACTGTTATCCGATGTGATATTTGTTAAAAGAGCAGCTGTAAGTGGAAATGATTTTGGGGACAAATTTTGATTAAATGTATGATTTGATATACGACAAGACCAGATAAGCCGTGAGTCTACGATAGACAAGAACGGAGCTGTGAGTTAATATATCTATGTAAAATGTGACATGACAAGACCAGATAAGCCGTGAGTCTATAATAGACAAGAACGGAGCTGTGAGTCAAACTTATACAGACAAGACCGGATAATCCGTGAGTCATTGTGATGGCAAGAACGGAGCCGTGAGTCTAGGCAACAGCGGGCTAACCCGTGAGCCATGTTTGATTTTGTATTGTGTGATAATACATATTTGACTTTGTATAGAGAAATTTTATTCTTATACATGTTATTATTGGTTTGATTACTCATTGGGCTTTATAGCTCACAGTTTTGTTGATATGTCCCTGCAGGTGAGCGTGACCCTGCCAAGGGAAAAGACAAAGTCCGTGACTGAGGACTTAGCATTTGAAGTAAAGACCCGGCTTGAAGAATGTATAATATTTATGTATTGTACTTCGTGATACACTTGTACTCGTATTTTGTTAACTAATACCCCATACTCTTGGTTTTTATTGTAAAATATTTGGTTTGAAAAACAAAAATTTTTGGGGTGTTTTTGTTAATAAGTCGGGTGTTACAAGTTGGTATCAGAGCCGTGGTTTAAGTGAACTAGGTGTCTTAGATTAGATCCCTGGACTTAAACCTTGAGAGAAGCACATATAAATGGACTGTTATATATATATAGGTTGTTACTATATATGTAATCTAATGGTTTGTTGAAATCTTGAAGTATGAGAAATACACGAAGCAATCCTACTGGTGTGAATTCGCGTGGAACTGCAAGAAGTGGACCAGCTAGGTCACGCGGCTCTGTTGGGCGAAGAGCACCAGCAAGGGAACCGGTGGGACAAAATCCACCTGATATACGAGCCATTGTGGAAGAAGTGGTTAGGCAGATGATGCCTGCATTATCGAATAATCCCAACCCGAGTGGCAATCCTAATCCGAGTGCCAATCCGGATCCTACTGAAGAGGCTGCAAAAAGTGTTCATGACGGGCAGCCAGAAAATGAAAGCCAGGGAGAAAGTCGGGCCCGGGCAGTGAAGGAAACACAAGGTGGGGAAGCCTCTGCAAGGAAAGTTGGGTGTACGTATAAATCCTTCCTTGGTTGTAAACCAAAGGAATTCTCGGGGACAGATGATCCAGTCAAAGCTATGGAATGGATCATGCATATGGAAAAGGTGTTCCGAGTAAGCAAGTGTGCGGATGATGATAAAGTGGAATTTGCCACGAACCAACTTACAAGCGGTGCTCTACATTGGTGGCAAACCTACTATAAATCACTGGACCTTGATTCATCCCAATCAATACTTTGGGAGCAATTCAAGACAAAGTTCAATGAAGAATATTGCTCGGAAGTAGCTATTCAGAAGTTGGAGGATGAATTTCTGCATTTGGAACAGGGTTCCCGATCTGTCCAGGAATATACTCTTAGCTTTCTGGAGAAAGCTAGGTTTGCGGAACATCATATCTACACTGAAAAGAGAAAGATCGACAAGTATGTTCGGGGGTTGACAACCCGAATTAGAGAAATTGTGCAACCGTTGAAATTAACTACTTTCCGGCAAGTGGTGGATCGAGCCACGGAAAGAGAAACAGAACTGAAGCGACAGGAGGACGAAAAGAAAGTTTTGGAAACGAAACGAAAGGCGGAAGACCAAGGTTGGACGCCTCAGAAAAAGTCGCAACACTCCGGGTCTAAGGGAAAAAGTCAGAGGGACGAAGGCAAGTGGTGTGAAAAATGCAGAAAAAGGCACACGGGCAGTTGTCGCAGTGATACTGGGTCAATGGTCTGCCGAAATTGTGGAAAAACGGGCCATTTTACACGAGAGTGTCGGGCGGAAAGAAGGTGCTACCAATGTGGAGCTACAGATCATCTTCGCTCGAACTGTCCACAACTGAAATCTGGTGTATACAGCGAAAGGCCCAGGGATGATCAAGTGGGAAAGAAAGAAGAGCCGAAGAATAGGGGACGACCAGTGGCCTCGCGAGCTTTCCAGATGACTGTGGAAGAAGCCCGTGAGAAGACGGATGTGGTGACAGGTATTTTCACTCTCAATACCATACCTGTATATGTTATTTTTGATCCGGGAGCCACTCACTGTTTTGTATCGGAATCTTTATTGCCTCGCTTGAATGTACCTTTAACCCCGATGGATGAAAGCTTAGAAGTAGCTATAGCAGACGGCCGATATGTCTGGGTTTCTGAACATATGGAAGGTTGTCAGCTTAAAATCTACGAGACCGTTTTCCCTATAGATTTGAAGCCGATGACTACCAATGAATTTGGTGTGATTGTGGGGATGGATTGGTTAGCAACGAACTATGCTAATATGGATTGCAGAAATAAAAACATCATAGTGTTATCACCGGAGGGGGAATGGATGAAGATTCAGGGTGAACGACCTCGGTTGAGAATGCCAGTTATCTCCTTTGCTCAAGCCCGAAGCTGCATCAGTAAAGGAGGGATGTCCTACTTGGCTTATGTATCGGTGGCTCAACCAACTAAAGTGGGGGTAGCGAATGTGAACGTGGTGAACGAGTTCCCAGATGTGTTTCCAGACGAACTTCCAGGGTTGCCACCAGATCGACAGGTTGAGTTCACGATTGAACTAGTCCCGGGAGCTGCACCTGTTGCCCGAGCTCCATACCGTTTAGCACCTTCAGAGATGGTGGAACTGCGGAAGCAACTGGAAGAACTGTTAGACAGGGGTTTCATCAGACCGAGTACATCGCCTTGGGGAGCCCCTATTTTGTTTGTCAAGAAGAAAGATGGGTCAATGCGCATGTGCATTGACTATCGGGAACTAAACAAGATCACGGTGAAGAACAAGTACCCGCTACCCAGAATAGATGACTTGTTTGACCAACTACAAGGCGCGTCCTACTTTTCCAAGATTGATCTGAGGTCAGGATACCACCAGTTGAAGATAAGGGAGTCAGACGTTCCGAAGACAGCTTTCCGAACGAGATACAGTCATTATGAGTTTTTGGTGATGCCTTTTGGGTTAACCAATGCTCCAGCCGTATTCATGGATCTCATGAACCGAGTGTGTCGACCGTTCCTTGATACCTCGGTGATAGTGTTTATCGATGACATCTTGGTGTATTCGCGAAGCCAAGCCGAACATGAAGTGCATCTGCGACAAGTATTGGAGTTGCTTAGACGAGAAAAGCTGTATGCTAAATTCTCCAAGTGTGAATTTTGGCTGAGAGAAGTTCAATTCCTTGGCCATGTAATTAATGCCGAAGGGGTGAAAGTCGACCCAGCAAAAGTTGAAGCCGTGATGAAGTGGGAACCGCCTCGGAGTCCAACAGAAGTAAGAAGTTTTCTTGGTTTAGCAGGCTATTATAGAAGATTTGTCGAGAATTTCTCTTCGATAGCTACTCCGTTGACCAAGTTAACTAAGAAAGGTGAAAAGTTCACGTGGGCCGAAAAACAGCAAGAAGCATTCCAGAAGTTGAAACAAGCTTTATGTGAAGCACCGGTGTTGGCTTTACCACAAAGCGGAGAAGAGTATGTGATCTACAGCGATGCTTCTAGAATTGGTCTTGGGTGTGTGCTAATGCAAAAAGGTCGAGTCATAGCATATGCGTCTCGCCAATTAAAAGATGCTGAAAAGAAGTATCCAGTTCATGATTTGGAATTAGCTGCAGTGGTACTAGCGTTGAAGTTGTGGAGACATTACTTATATGGTGTAAAGTTTGTTATTTACACTGATCATAAGAACCTGAAGTATCTTTTTGACCAGAAAGAGCTCAGCATGAGACAGCAAAGGTGGATGGACCTGTTGAAAGACTTTGACTGTGAAATTCAGTACCACCCTGGTAAGGCGAATGTGGTGGCAGATGCTTTAAGCCGAAAAGAAACTCCTCTAAAAATTACATCCGCGTGCATGGGTGTAGCAAGCCGGTTACCAGAATTGATTCGTTCAGCACAAGAAGAAGCGTGTAAGCCGGAGAGTGTAAAAAGCGAAAGAATGGTTGGATATTTGAAACATCTGGAAGAAAATGCTCAGAAATTGAAGACATTCAGAGGACGTGTGTGGGTCCCAAAACAAGGAGAAGCGCGGAATTTGCTTTTAGAAGATAGCCATTATAGCCGATATGCAGTTCATCCGGGCAGTACCAAGATGTATCGGATGTTAAAACCGATGTATTGGTGGCCTGGAATGAAAAGGGACATTGGAAGATATGTGGAAAGATGTTTGACTTGTTTGCAAGTTAAGTCAAATCATCAGAAACCGTATGGAGAAATACAGCCATTGCCGATTCCAGAGAAGAAATGGGACCATATTACCATGGATTTTGTGACAAAGTTGCCGCGGACACCACGAGGTTATGATTCTATATGGGTGGTTGTGGATCGATTGACCAAATCGGCACAATTTATACCATATAAAGAAAAGTACAGAGTAGATCAACTAGCGAAAATCTACATTGATGAGGTGATTTGTCGGCATGGACTTCCAGCATCGATAGTATCGGACCGAGACAGTAGGTTTACTTCTCATTTTTGGCAGAGTCTTCAAAAGCAACTGGGTACAAAAGTACTTATGAGTACAGCATATCACCCGCAGACCGATGGCCAGAGTGAAAGAACTATCCAGACTTTGGAAGACATGCTGAGAACTTGTGTCATTGACTTCGGTGGAAGCTGGGAAGATCATTTATCTTTAGTGGAATTCGCGTACAATAACAGCTATCATTCCAGCATTCAGATGGCCCCGTATGAAGCCTTGTATGGAGCACCGTGCCGTACTCCAACCTGCTGGACTGAAGTTGGGGAAAAGCCGTTGGCTGGACCCGAAATTGTAGCACAGACTGAAGAAAAGATCAAACTGATACGCGAAAATTTGAAGGTAGCTCAGAATCGGCAGAAACAGTATGCAAACAAGCGGGTGAAACCGATAGAATTCCAAGTAGGAGATATGGTTATGCTCAAAGTATCTCCTTGGAAAGGCTTAATTCGTTTTGGGAAGAAAGGGAAGTTGAGTCCTCGCTTCATTGGACCTTTCCGTATATCCCAAAGGGTTGGAGCCATGGTGTATAGATTGGAGTTACCTGATGAACTTCATGGTATATATGATGTATTCCATGTGTCCCATTTGAGGAAAACGTTGTTTGACAAATCTCAACAAGTACCTCTTGCTGAAATTGAAGTGGATGAAAAGTTGAGATACCAGGAACAACCTGAGCGGGTGCTAGACCGCAAGACAAGACAGCTGCGAAATAAGAAGATCAGCATGGTGAAAGTCCTTTGGCGTCATCACAAAGGTTCCGACATGACCTGGGAGACCGAAAGTGAAATAAGGGAGAAATACCCTCAACTTTTTGTATGATTTCGGGGACGAAATCTCTTAAAGGAGGGGAGAATTTGTAACGCCAAAACATAGTTAATATGTAATTATTGTAAAAAGGGCAAAATGGTCATTTTACCTCAAAAGGGTAATTTGGTCTTTTGGCCAGAAAAGGACTTGTATTGTAATAATATTTTGAGTCTTGGACTTAAAATGTTATAAAAATCTGATTTGGTCATAAATTGTGCAAATTGTGGCAAAAGTTTGAGAAATACAACTTCAAGGACCAAAGTGTAATTTCTGGAAGTATATAAGAAAGACTTGTGTGCAGATTTTGGGAGTTACGGGACTGAAATCCTTGAACGATTTCTGCAAAAATTGTGAAGAGTTCTTGAAGATTTGGAGTTGCAACTTGATTTTGGCTTCAAAGGGTATAATTGGAAGCTTTGGAGGTAAGTTTCTTCATGTTCTTGATTTTTAATCTTGATGAGTTGTGTAGGACTCAAAAACTGCAATTGCAGCCATGATCATGTGGTTAAAATGATGAAATACTTCCATTAAGTCATGCTAGTAAGAGTTTAAGTCAAGAAAATGGAAGTAGGATGTTATATTTTGATAAATTTGAAGTTTTGGGTTGTTAAAAATTTAGAACCCTAAATTGATTTATTGTGTTTTGGAGGTTAAAAACCTTGTTAAAATGTAAGGTTTTAGCCTAGGAATAAACCCCAAATGATTAAGTCGTGTATTAAGGGCTTAATAAGAGAAATTGGGAGTTTGTAGCATAAAAATCGCAATTCTGGTCTGTCCAGCAAAGATCGGGTCCCGATCTCCATGGAGATAGGGTCGCGATCCGTAGGGACGCGATCCCCATGGAGATAGGGTCGCGATCCTGCGCTGCATGGAAAATGATCAGATTTTTCATGCTCTCTGTTAAGGTTTGGCTCAATTTTGAAAATTGATGCTAGGCTTGTCCGTTTGACCTGAAATTTTAAACATAGGTCTAATATGGTATGAAACTTCATACAAAATTGTCGGAATACGTATACGACCTCCCGAAAGTACTGTAGCAGAATACGCGTATTTCGGGACGTATTTTGGAAATTTTATAAGAATGGTTATTGCTTGGAATTGGTTCTATATTAGACTCGTATGCATTAGAATCAATTAAAATGATTATTAACCTATAATCATTGTGGAAATGAATGAATTATAGGTACGGGACAAGATCTCGAGAAACACATTGAAAGGCAAGAACCGCTAAGAGCTAGTTGTAGCAAACCTTCAGGTGAGTAATCTCACTGTTATCCGATGTGATATTTGTTAAAAGAGCAGCTGTAAGTGGAAATGATTTTGGGGACAAATTTTGATTAAATGTATGATTTGATATACGACAAGACCAGATAAGCCGTGAGTCTACGATAGACAAGAACGGAGCTGTGAGTTAATATATCTATGTAAAATGTGACATGACAAGACCAGATAAGCCGTGAGTCTATAATAGACAAGAACGGAGCTGTGAGTCAAACTTATACAGACAAGACCGGATAATCCGTGAGTCATTGTGATGGCAAGAACGGAGCCGTGAGTCTAGGCAACAGCGGGCTAACCCGTGAGCCATGTTTGATTTTGTATTGTGTGATAATACATATTTGACTTTGTATAGAGAAATTTTATTCTTATACATGTTATTATTGGTTTGATTACTCATTGGGCTTTATAGCTCACAGTTTTGTTGATATGTCCCTGCAGGTGAGCGTGACCCTGCCAAGGGAAAAGACAAAGTCCGTGACTGAGGACTTAGCATTTGAAGTAAAGACCCGGCTTGAAGAATGTATAATATTTATGTATTGTACTTCGTGATACACTTGTACTCGTATTTTGTTAACTAATACCCCATACTCTTGGTTTTTATTGTAAAATATTTGGTTTGAAAAACAAAAATTTTTGGGGTGTTTTTGTTAATAAGTCGGGTGTTACATGGATCTGTTGGAAGAAAACGCTTAATAGTAGGCAACTTGGAGGTCTTGATGTGGCCAGTCTAAAGGCTTGTAACTTAGCTATGTTGTCCAAGTGGTGTTGGGGGTTCAGAGATGGTCATAATTGTCTATGGAAAGAGGTTCTGGTAGCGTTGCATGGTCACAACGGTGGTCTAGGGGGTCCACACCAACACATGAGTAGGGGTTCTGTCTGGGGTAAAATTTGAAGCATTAACACGGACTTGGAGGAGTTCAATTTGGATCTCAACAACCTATTATATCGCTGCTTTGATCCAAGCAACTCGAGACATGGTAGGTGGTGCTGGGAGCTCTAAGGAGAGAAGGTGTTCACTGTTAGTTCTCTCAGGAAAGCTATTGATAAAACCCGATTGGATGCTAATAACAAACCCACGATCTGGTCTACGACGGTGCCTATGAAGATCGACATTTTTGTGGAGACTTAGGCTTGAGTGACTGCCTACAAGGGTCAATCTCGTTCACTGTTGAATTCAAATTCAGTCAAAGCTTTGCCCGTGGTGCAACATTACGGAAGAAACGGAGAACCATCTGTTTTTGTCCTGCTCAACTGCTAAAGACATGATGGCTCATCTTTCTCTGTGGTGCTCTTCATTGTCCAAGCTAGCTAGTAATATCTCTCTAGATGAGCTATTTATGCACTCCATTAACTCCAACAAGATTTCGATTGAGGCTGTGAAAAGGGAGGTTGTTATTCAGGATTTCGTTTGGACTCTTTGGGCATATAAAAATGATTATGTGTTTAAGGCCTTTGTAAAACTACTTCCCAACTTGTTGCTGAAGTTAAGTCGGTATCTTTCCTCTAATTTAAATGTAGAGGAAAGGAAGGTTAGAATATAAACAGGGATTTGTGGGTTTAATCTCCCGTTGTCCCTACTTTTCTACCTCCTCGCTAGTTTTCTCAATAAAAGTCTTGATGTTAAAAAAAAGTACATTAATTATTATAACTTTTATTTTTGTAATGTGATGCCCTTCTATGTATATGAATTAGTTTAAGGGGAAAATGACTTATAAGGGTAATTATGTTTCAAAATTGTTCAAAAAACACCATCCAAGTTTGGTTTGTTCAAAAAACACCATCCAAGTAAAGCCTTTGTACAAAAAACACCATCCAAGTAAGGCCTTTGTACAAAAAACACCAACGAACTACATTTTTTGTTTAAATTTTACCCGATGGTAACCGGCTCTTGCAGGTTAAACTATTCATCTGTTATTATGCCATGTCACTAAATATTAGGCCAAGTCATCCTTTAACATGCAAGAGCCGGTTACCATCGGGTAAAATTTGAACAAAACATGTAGTTCGTTGGTGTTTTTTGTACAAAAGCCTTACTTGGATGGTGTTTTTTGTACAAATGTCTTACTTGGATGGTATTTTTTGAACAGACCAAACTTGGATGATGTTTTTTGAACAGTTTTGAAACATAATTACCTTTATAAGTCATTTTCCCTAGTTTAAGAACCAGTAATTTTTACTATTTTTCCAAAGCAGATAAGAACCTAAATTTTGCTCGATCGATTTCTCATTAATGCAAGTAATGCTGTCTTTTATGCTCAAATAAATTAACAGAAATCTTATCTTTTTTTTTCTTTCATCTACTATTGGAAGAGATTGTGCTTCAAAATGGTTTGTACAGAGAGGCTCAAAATTGTATGAAATATTAATTCCATTTTCACGAAATTACAAATATATGTCACTAATTTTAGAATCTTACAAGAAATAAGGATTTTGCAAACTGCTCTGTTAGACTTACATAAGAAGTTGCACTCGGCACAAAAGAACTATCTCACTAACTATTATTTTCCGGAGATACTTCAAGACAATATGGTTTATATTCTTCATTCCATATGTGTATACTATATATCTTTAACCCATCTTTATATTGTTAATCCATTTATATCTATTTTGCTCTATAATTTTTGGATACTTTTCGGATTACGATAAAGATAAATTGAACTAGAAGTTTGAATAAGTAGTTATACCACTATGTCGACACATATTAGTTAATCTAAGAAATATAACAACAAAAAACATGAAATATATATGTTTTTCAGTTTTGGAAACCATATTTTGTGAAATGTTCTTATGTAAATTTTATAGCTTTTTTTCTAAAAAAATGGTAAACCGCACCATCTGAGTGATCCAAGTTAACCCGCCCCAAGGCCCAAATATGAGGGTAATTGCTACACACTAACGATATTTTGGATGTGCCAGCGTTTGAACTCGTGACCTCTTGTGTGGAATTCCGCACGTCAACAAACTAGGCTCTCATCGCAGGGACAATTTTTTTCCTACTTAACGTACATTTTAGATTACCAACATATTTATATACGAACCCATGAATTCAGATATGACAATTATTGTGTCTGTAACAAGAGTCTAGTAGATGACGTACATAATTTCATAGAAATGTATAGGGTTCAAAACCTAACACGCTCAAATTATTGTTAGTGTTCACGGTTTACTTCACACAGTAATTATGAGCTACTGCTTAAAAAAAGGTTAATCGCACCATCTTGACGGTCTACGTCAACACGTCTCAAGGCCCATGTGGTAGGTCAATCGCAAAACACTAGCGATATTTTAGGTGTATCAATGTTAAAAATCTAGACCTCCTATATGTGAAAGTTGTAACACCCCAATTTTTCATAATAAAATAGATAATCAAACTCAATCCAAAGTAATTCTAGTAACCAACAAAAATTTCTAATATCGTCTAAATAATAGCGAAAGTAATAAAATAAGATAAATTTCATAATCGGCGAGCCTTGGGTGTTACGTATTCGTGAAACTTTCAGTCTTCATCTCGACTACGCCTTCCCTTTTCCACTACCCATCGCTAAGTTGTTTCCTGAGTTGCGTACATTTAAAATTCTAACTAGGTAAGTCTAGGGTCTACTGTGTTCGTGTTGCACATAGATGTCCGTCATTTAAGAAAACAAATATTTTTAACTACAAATCATATTAAAGTGGATAACACCCAATGACACAGTTTAGGGTAACGTTTAATTATCCAGAAAAAGAACCAAATGCATGTTTCTCTTCCCAGTTGGCACAACACACCCTTATGTTCAAGCATTTTAAATATCCAAGGAAGTGAGTATAACTTCTCACTTCCTATCACTGTCGTCCGCATCGTATACTCATGTTCACGACTATTAAACACCCATTTGTTCCCACTAAAAATGCATCATCCCAAGCAAGACATATAAACAAACAAGTCCAAATAAAGTTTTCATGCAAATATATCTTTATAAGGGATACTACGAACAAATAATTAAAACCACATTGTAATCATATTTTACATGACAAACATTTTTGTGCAAGCAACTACAGCACACGAAAAACTCACCCGGGTAGACTTGACCTTTAAACAAACACATTTCTGCGAATTGAAACCCCTCAAACACAATGAATTTGAATGGACCTTCGCTAACCCGAACCCTCCCCCATAGCTGTTGGGTTTGGTGGAACCATGAACAATTTGTCACATTGGTTATAGCTCAAGGACCATAACTGTAAATTGGTTTACAATTCAATTTGCAATTGAATTGTATATATGTGTCTGTACCGTGTTTGGTGAAAAGCATAAAGGAGCCTACCATAATTTAATATTAAAACCCACATGTGAAAGAAAGAAAACGAAGGAACGATTATGGCTCTAAAATCCTATAAATAGGATTGTTTTCTTCATTTGTTAATCGCAGCACCAACAATTGTAATTGTAATCTTCATAGAATAAATATAAGAAAACTCAGTTGCAGCCCGTGGATGTAGGATTGACACCGAATCTGAACCACGTAAAATCCTTGTGTTATCTTTTGCTTTATTTTCTGCTTTCGTGAGTGTGTGATAGTGTTTCCGCTGCGTGTACCCTGTCCGATTCCTAACAACTGGTATCAGAGCTTTGGGTTTCGGAGGAGGTCTCGGTTTTAGAAATTAGAGTATGCTCTGTGGTTGCAGTTTTGTCTGATCTTCCACATCAGAAACTGATTTCTATTAATCGTATTAAAGGTGTCTTGGTACTTTGAAGGGTACTGTTCTGTTACACACGAGTACACTGAACGAATCGGATAGGTCCGTGCCATTGTTGTGTCTGTTTTCGTTGTCTCAATGTGTTTCTTGTTTGTCGTAATGGCTGAAGACAAGGTTGTAATCGAGAAGTTCAACGGTTCTGACTTTAGCTGGTGGAAAATGCAATTAGAAGCATTGCTATGTCAGAAAGATTTGGAGATGGTACTTGGAGACAAACCGGAGAAAATGGAAAAAGCTGCTGAAGATGCGTGGAACTCAAAGGACAAGAAAGCTAAGGCGGTTATTACGTTGTCGTTGGAAAGGAGCGTTGCTTTCAACATCATGAAGGAAACCACGGCACGTGGTATGATGGATGCTCTGACGAACATGTATGAGAAACCGTCGGCGGCTAACAAGGTGTTCTTGATGAGGGAATTGTTCACGACAAGGATGAATGAAGACAGCTCAATTACGGTTCACATTAACAATCTAAATTCAATTCTGTCCAGATTATCATCTGTGGGAATTAAATTTGATAATGAAACTCAAGCTGCACTGCTGCTAGCTTCACTACCTGATAGTTGGTCCGGAACAGTTACGGCTGTTACTAGCTCTGTGGGAGCTAGTGGTATGACTTTTGAAGGGGTTAGAGACTTGGTTTTGGGCGAGGATATCAGACGTAAAAATCAAGGTGGATCATCTTCTTCTGCGTTATTGAATATGGACAGAGGTAGAAGGAATAGCAGGAACAGTGGGAGCCGAGGAAGAAGTTCGTCTAGAACTTGGAAGAATGTGAAGTGTTGGAACTGCCAAGAGGTGTGACATGTTAAGAGTCAATGTCCAAAGAAAGAATTAAACAGTGTTGGTGCTGAGAATGTTTATCAGGAAGATGCATTGATACTCAGCATGGAAAACTGTGTAGACTCTTGGGTCATGGATTCAGGGGCTTCGTTTCACGTCATGGACAACGGAGAAACGATGGTGAATCTAAAAGAATGAGATTTTGGGAAGGTACGGTTAGCAAATGACGAGATGCTTCAAGTAACGGGCATAGGAGATATTGATCTGGTTACTTCATTGGGAACTACATGGAACCTGAAGAATGTCAGGGTGATTCCGGAGCTGAAGAAGAAATTGATTTCTGTTGGTCAGCTGGATAAACAAGGACTGGAAGTAAGGTTTGGTGGTGGTAAATGGAGGGTGGTCAATGGTAATTCGGTTATTGCTCAAGGTATGAAGTGTGGGTCATTGTATATGGTTGAGGTACCTGCTGAGGGAAGTATGACCGTCCCCGTTAAGCATGACAAAATCTGGTTCGCTAAATCTAGTGCTAAGAGAGTTCATTTTCCAAACATGAATTCTAGAGCCAAGGGGATGTTAGCTGAACGAGTCGGAAAATCTAAACCATTCAGGGGATTTTGTGACAGTGGGAGCACGGGGTGTGTTTCGGGTACAGTTACAAAGAGCCGTTGGGTTTTGAAGACTAAGACTGAAAAATTCTCTCATGTTGGAAGTTTGCAAAGTTTAGAGAGTGTTAGTGGTCCTCGGTGTATCCCTGGAGCTGGTGGAGTATCCAAACCGGTTGAAACATTGGATGAGTCGGTGGTGGGATTAGCCACGGCTGAGTTGGAGCTAGTGGGAGCTTCAACTGGCCCTTTCTAGTACTTGAAGATGAGGGGCGGCTGCAACTAAGGAAATTTTGATTGGGTCAAGCTTGTTCTTGGGAACTGGAAGCTTGAAAGAATGATTTGGTTGAAGATTACTGGAGTTACTGTATTGTTCATGTCTCCAAGTGGGAGATTGTTGGGTTTGGTGGAACCATGAACAATTTGTCACATTGGTTATAGCTCAAGGACCATAACTGTAAATTGGTTTACAATTCAATTTGCAATTGAATTGTATATATGTGTCTGTGCCGTGTTTGGTGAAAAGCATAAAGGAGCCTACCATAATTTAATATTAAACCCCACATGTGAAAGAAAGAAAACGAAGGAACGATTACGGCTCTAAAATCCTATAAATAGGATTGTTTTCTTCATTTGTTAATCGCAGCACCAACAATTGTAATTGTAATCTTCATAGAGTAAATATAAGAAAACTCAGTTGCAGCCCGTGGATGTAGGATTGACACCGAATCCGAACCACGTAAAATCCTTGTGTTATCTTTTGCTTTATTTTCTGCTTTCGTGAGTGTGTGATAGTGCTTCCGCTGCGTGTACCCTGTCCGATTCCTAACAACTGGTATCAGAGCTTTGGGTTTCGGAGGAGGTCTCGGTTTTAGAAATTAGAGTATGCTCTGTGGTTGCAGTTTTGTCTGATCTTCCACATCAGAAACTGATTTCTATTAATCGTATTAAAGGTGTCTTGGTACTTTGAAGGGTACTGTTCTGTTACACACGAGTACACTGAACGAATCGGATAGGTCCGTGCCATTGTTGTGTCTGTTTTCGTTGTCTCAATGTGTTTCTTGTTTGTCGTAATGGCTGAAGACAAGGTTGTAATCGAGAAGTTCAACGGTTCTGACTTTAGCTGGTGGAAAATGCAATTAGAAGCATTGCTATGTCAGAAAGATTTAGAGATGGTACTTGGAGACAAACCGGAGAAAATGGAAAAAGCTGCTGAAGATGCGTGGAACTCAAAGGACAAGAAAGCTAAGGCGGTTATTACGTTGTCGTTGGAAATGAGCGTTGCTTTCAACATCATGAAGGAAACCACGGCACGTGGTATAATGGATGCTCTGACGAACATGTATGAGAAACCGTCGGCGACTAACAAGGTGTTCTTGATGAGGGAATTGTTCACGACAAGGATGAATGAAGACAGCTCAATTACGGTTCACATTAACAATCTAAATTCAATTCTGTCCAGATTATCATCTGTGGGAATTAAATTTGATAATGAAACTCAAGCTGCACTGCTGCTAGCTTCACTACCTGATAGTTGGTCCGGAACAGTTACGGCTGTTACTAGCTCTGTGGGGGCTAGTGGTATGACTTTTGAAGGGGTTAGAGACTTGGTTTTGGGCGAGGATATCAGACGTAAAAATCAAGGTGGATCATCTTCGTCTGCGTTATTGAATATGGACAGAGGTAGAAGGAATAGCAGGAACAGTGGGAGCCGAGGAAGAAGTTCGTCTAGAACTTGGAAGAATGTGAAGTGTTGGAACTGCCAAGAGGTGGGACATGTTAAGAGTCAATGTCCAAAGAAAGAATTAAACAGTGTTGGTGCTGAGAATGTTTATCAGGAAGATGCATTGATACTCAGCATGGAAAACTGTGTAGACTCTTGGGTCATGGATTCAGGGGCTTCGTTTCACGTCATGGACAACGGAGAAACGATGGTGAATCTAAAAGAATGAGATTTTGGGAAGGTACGGTTAGCAAATGACGAGATGCTTCAAGTAACGGGCATAGGAGATATTGATCTGGTTACTTCATTGGGAACTACATGGAACCTGAAGAATGTCAGGGTGATTCCGGAGCTGAAGAAGAAATTGATTTCTGTTGGTCAGCTGGATAAACAAGGACTGGAAGTAAGGTTTGGTGGTGGTAAATGGAGGGTGGTCAATGGTAATTCGGTTATTGCTCAAGGTATGAAGTGTGGGTCATTGTATATGGTTGAGGTACCTGCTGAGGGAAGTATGACCGTCCCCGTTAAGCATGACAAAATCTGGTTCGCTAAATCTAGTGCTAAGAGAGTTCATTTTCCAAACATGAATTCTAGAGCCAAGGGGATGTTAGCTGAACGAGTCGGAAAATCTAAACCATTCAGGGGATTTTGTGACAGTGGGAGCACGGGGTGTGTTTCGGGTACAGTTACAAAGAGCCGTTGGGTTTTGAAGACTAAGACTGAAAAATTCTCTCCTGTTGGAAGTTTGCAAAGTTTAGAGAGTGTTAGTGGTCCTCGGTGTATCCCTGGAGCTGGTGGAGTATCCAAACCGGTTGAAACATTGGATGAGTCGGTGGTGGGATTAGCCACGGCTGAGTTGGAGCTAGTGGGAGCTTCAACTGGCCCTTTCTAGTACTTGAAGATGAGGGGCGGCTGCAACTAAGGAAATTTTGATTGGGTCAAGCTTGTTCTTGGGAACTGGAAGCTTGAAAGAATGATTTGGTTGAAGATTACTGGAGTTACTGTATTGTTCATGTCTCCAAGTGGGAGATTGTTGGGTTTGGTGGAACCATGAACAATTTGTCACATTGGTTATAGCTCAAGGACCATAACTGTAAATTGGTTTACAATTCAATTTGCAATTGAATTGTATATATGTGTCTGTGCCGTGTTTGGTGAAAAGCATAAAGGAGCCTACCATAATTTAATATTAAACCCCACATGTGAAAGAAAGAAAACGAAGGAACGATTACGGCTCTAAAATCCTATAAATATGATTGTTTTCTTCATTTGTTAATCGCAGCACCAACAATTGTAATTGTAATATTCATAGAGTAAATATAAGAAAACTCAGTTGCAGCCCGTGGATGTAGGATTGACACCGAATCCGAACCACGTAAAATCCTTGTGTTATCTTTTGCTTTATTTTCTGCTTTCGTGAGTGTGTGATAGTGTTTCCGCTGCGTGTACCCTGTCCGATTCCTAACAACTGGTATCAGAGCTTTGGGTTTCGGAGGAGGTCTCGGTTTTAGAAATTAGAGTATGCTCTGTGGTTGCAGTTTTGTCTGATCTTCCACATCAGAAACTGATTTCTATTAATCGTATTAAAGGTGTCTTGGTACTTTGAAAGGTACTGTTCTGTTACACACGAGTATACTGAACGAATCGGTTAGGTCCGTGCCATTGTTGTGTCTGTTTTCGTTGTCTCAATTTGTTTCTTGTTTGTCGTAATGGCTGAAGACAAGGTTGTAATCGAGAAGTTCAACGGTTCTGACTTTATCTGGTGGAAAATGCAATTAGAAGCATTGCTATGTCAGAAAGATTTGGAGATGGTACTTGGAGACAAACCAGAGAAAATGGAAAAAGCTGCTGAAGATGCGTGGAACTCAAAGGACAAGAAAGCTAAGGCGGTTATTACGTTGTCGTTGGAAATGAGCGTTGCTTTCAACATCATGAAGGAAACCACGGCACGTGGTATGATGGATGCTCTGACGAACATGTATGAGAAACCGTCGGCGACTAACAAGGTGTTCTTGATGAGGGAATTGTTCACGACAAGGATGAATGAAGACAGCTCAATTACGGTTCACATTAACAATCTAAATTCAATTCTGTCCAGATTATCATCTGTGGGAATTAAATTTGATAATGAAACTCAAGCTGCACTGCTGCTAGCTTCACTACCTGATAGTTGGTCCGGAACAGTTACGGCTGTTACTAGCTCCGTGGGAGCTAGTGGTATGACTTTTGAAGGGGTTAGAGACTTGGTTTTGGGCGAGGATATCAGACGTAAAAATTAAGGTGGATCATCTTCTTCTGCGTTATTGAATATGGACAGAGGTAGAAGGAATAACAGGAACAGTGGGAGCCGAGGAAGAAGTTCGTCTAGAACTTGGAAGAATGTGAAGTGTTGGAACTGCCAAGAGGTGTGACATGTTAAGAGTCAATGTCCAAAGAAAGAATTAAACAATGTTGGTGCTGAGAATGTTTATCAGGAAGATGCATTGATACTCAGCATGGAAAACTGTGTAGACTCTTGGGTCATGGATTCAGGGGCTTCGTTTCACGCCATGGACAACGGAGAAACGATGGTGAATCTAAAAGAAGGAGATTTTGGGAAGGTACGGTTAGCAAATGACGAGATGCTTCAAGTAACGGGCATAGGAGATATTGATCTGGTTACTTCATTGGGAACTACATGGAACCTGAAGAATGTTAGGGTGATTCCGGAGCTGAAGAAGAAATTGATTTCTGTTGGTCAGCTGGATAAACAAGGACTGGAAGTAAGGTTTGGTGGTGGTAAATGGAGGGTGGTCAATGGTAATTCGGTTATTGCTCAAGGTATGAAGTGTGGGTCATTGTATATGGTTGAGGTACCTGCTGAGGGAAGTATGACCGTCCCCGTTAAGCATGACAAAATCTGGTTCGCTAAATCTAGTGCTAAGAGAGTTCATTTTCCAAACGTGAATTCTGGAGCCAAGGGGATGTTAGCTGAACGAGTCGGAAAGTCTAAACCATTCAGGGGATTTTGTGACAGTGGGAGCACGGAGTGTGTTTCGGGTACAATTACAAAGAGCCGTTGGGTTTTGAAGACTAAGACTGAAAAATTCTCTCCTGTTGGAAGTTTGCAAAGTTTAGAGAGTGTTAGTGGTCCTCGGTGTATCCCTGAAGCTGGTGGAGTGTCCAAACCGGTTGAGACAGAGGATGAGTCGGTGGTGGGATTAGCCACGACTGAGTTGGAGCTAGTGGGAGCTTCAACTGGCCTTTTCTAGTACTTGAAGATGAGAGGCGACTGCAACTAAGGAAATTTTGATTGGGTCAAGCTTGTTCTTGGGAACTGGAAGCTTGAAAGACTGATTTGGTTGAAGATTACTGGAGTTACTGTATTGTTCATGTCTCCAAGTGGGAGATTGTTGGGTTTGGTGGAACCATGAACAATTTGTCACATTGGTTATAGCTCAAGGACCATAACTGTAAATTGGTTTACAATTCAATTTGCAATTGAATTGTATATATGTGTCTGTGCCGTGTTTGGTGAAAAGCATAAAGGAGCCTACCATAATTTAATATTGAGAAATTGTATTTATTCCTACCTTTTGTTCCTACTCTTATTCCTACCCATGTGAAATTATGACAAGTGTCATATTTAATAAAATTAATAATATTTTAATACACATGTCATAATTTGACATGGGTAGGAACAAAAGTAGGAACAAAAGGTAGGAATAAATACAATTTCTCTTTAATATTAAAACCCACATGTGAAAGAAAGAAAACGAAGGAACGATTACGGCTCTAAAATCCTATAAATAGGATTGTTTTCTTCATTTGTTAATCGCAGCACCAACAATTGTAATTGTAATCTTCATAGAGTAAATATAAGAAAACTCAGTTGCAGCCCGTGGATGTAGGATTGACACCGAATCCGAACCACGTAAAATCCTTATGTTATCTTTTGCTTTATTTTCTGCTTTCGTGAGTGTGTGATAGTGTTTCCGCTGCGTGTACCCTGTCCGATTCCTAACAATAGCCACCGTTCTTAGTCGATTTTTTTAGATTCTTTCCCTTTTTTTGAATGGTTTTTCCATTACAAATTCGATTATATAAGATTTCACCTTGTGTAACCGGAGCATATTATGACCATGACTGCTAGGAGACATTAACTTCCAATCAATGAGGAGTTATGAGTCGCTTGCAATTTCAAACCTTTGGCATTACAATCATGTCTATATATTTGTAGTTGCATTCACAATTTTGCCACAACTATGAATGCTTAACTTTTGATTGATTTTTTTTGTTTACATTTTTTTTCCAATTAAGATAATTATATCACATACCTCACTCTTCTATGCTTTGGACTCGGTTCTTACATAATTCCACACTTCAACCAACTATGCTATCATCGTAAGGACTGAGTTATGGTTTACCATTCTTCAATATGACATTTAATATAAAAATAACTTGAAAAGTCGTGTAACGTTATATTTCATAAAACAAAGTTATTATTTTATGAATTGAACTTGTGTTTTGAAATATACCTTGCACCAAATCGTTAGCATGTCGAAAAAATTCTAAAGCATTCCATGAAAGGTTTGCAAAACATGATAATAAAACAAAAATGTTAGATAATGGGACCATTGCAAAAAAGAATGATCCGTTCTACATATCGAATATATAAGTATTTCGTTATAAAAGTAAAACCAATGGCGATTTGCTATCAAGATAACTCATATTTAGATATTTTTTTGACATTATCCCCTATATTTCCTGTCCATTCAAATTTATACAGAATCCCTATTTTTCTAGGTCAATTTATCACGACATCTCACGTGAAATTGATCTAACATAATAAAACGGATAAGGTTTTTGAAAAATATGCGATTCAACTTAAAGCTTTGAATATTCAGCAAAAAATTTGTAATCATTTGGAGACAAGCGACACCCGTCCGTGTAAATACACTCAGACATTTTTAAAGGTCTTCAAAAACTTTCACCTACCGTATTCATTTTCATCGTCTTTTATCTCTTTGCTATATCAAGCGAGCATAGCTAACCCCCACGGTTAGGGTTCTAAACGATTCATTGTTCGTAAAGTTTCAAGGAGTATATATAGCCGCTCAAAAAACCAAGAGACAGATGACAATATACGTGAAAATTGGGAGTTTTATTATTTTGTTAGGGATTCTGATGGAGTTTTGTGGAAAAATCGAGGGTGCAACAGTGACATGCGAACCTAAATACGTGTTCTTACCATGCACAAGCGAAACGTGGGGAATACTTTTCCTAATCGTGGTTTATCAATACTTGATTGCTCTTGGTCAGAAGTACATTTCTGATGGATCGGATAAGTTCTTCAGTCTTATCGGACCGGGTATATTTGGTGCTAGTTTGTTTCATATTCTTGCAAACTTCCCTACACTTTTCCTCGTACTGCGTAAGCTTCCTTTTTCCTCGATTTTGTTTTTTTATCTTTTCTTGCTGAAGTTTTTGTTGTTGTAATATTGTTAGTATAAAAAATAAATTACTTTTAGAATTAAAATGTTCTTATATTGAAATGGGATACAAATGCACATCAAACCACGCCGATCACCATTTAATATATAACTGTTGTAGGTAATATTAATATTTATAACATTTATTGTTAAAACTTTAATTTTCTTTTATTTCTTTAATATCTCACACATGCGGCAATTTAATTTGAACATGTGGCATACAATACATCATTTAAAAGTTTAAACTTTTTCTCAAATTTGAAGAATCGTATCATTTTGAAACGATAGTAGTAATTGTCCAAACGAAATAAATACTGGATTATTATTTGTGTATCTATACATGATCTATTAACTACGAATGAAATTTAGTTGTATTAGAGCACTCATAGCAGAGGAGCTTCTTCAGCAAGTTTTTTTCTATCTTCTTGTCACAAACAATTCAAAAAGCATAACAAACATCTATAATATGAGAGTTGTTTTCGGAAATATTAGTTGTGGATCCTATTATTCCTATCAATATCAATTTATAAAATAAATAAATAAAATAATAAGGTTGGGGCTAGCCCACTTGGCTAACAAGGTGATATACTAACAAGGAGGTTATGGGTTCAAACTCTGGCACTAACATAACAAGGAGTAGTTTAGGAGTAGAAGTAGGATAGATTTGCCGTTCAAAAAAATAAATAAATAAATAATACTGAAATTGTGAAAAATTTCTATTAATTGAGCATGTAAATTTGCAAGCCATGTGAAACAACTTTGGAATAAAATAATAGCTTCCACAATTTATTAGTTTTTCGACTTTCTACAATGATTGCATTCAATAAACTTTTGAAAAAGTTCATATCGTGGAAAGGGTAAACTGCAAAAATATCAATATGTTTAACTACAAAATCAGGGATTTAGTTCATCAATAAAAAAGTTGCAACGAACATCTTTTCCCCAAACCGGCGACTACCCTCTCTCACGTCTCTCGTCTTTCTCCTCTCTTCCTTTTCACCATCATCTCTCCTCTCACATTCTTGCTGTCTTTTTTATTTAAATATAATTTTGTAGAGATACTAACTAAAAATATGACAAACTTTTACTCTTTGATGGAGTCAAAGGAAAAATTGCCATGCATCCATACAAAAGGAGCAATGAAAACATTGAAATAAACATGTGAAATTAAAATAATCCAACAATACATGATATATTTGTAATCGGTTTACAGAGTCAGGATTATCAAATGACAAGGAAGGCTCTTCTGCTAGTTCTGGAATGGACATGCTAACAGGATCAGCAGTCATGAGTCTAACAATAACTTGGCCATCAGTCATAATTTTCGGAAGCTACGATCTTACAACTCATGATGACTTCATTACAAAAGACGAGCCATCATTCTTAACTAAATTAACAGGTATCCTATTTTCGAGATCACATAAAATCAACACTGCTAGGGTACAATCAATCATTAAAAGTAACCATAAGCTATTTTATACGTTAAGATATAAACTTCTTTATTTCTTATTCTTCTTTTTACTATTTTTAGCATATGGTGTTACAACTGATAAAGAAACAAGCTATACCGCAAGAATCATGCTTGTGTCAGTTACCCCTTTTATCATTCTCCAACTCCCAGCAATCATTAGTTCGATATCAGTAACTCGAGTGATAATTTTAGTCGCTCTCATCGTTGTGTTGTCTATGTACATTACTTACATCGTGTATCAGGTTAGCCTCTAATATTTTAAAAGATATAAAATATCAAATAACTTTTCATTTCTATATATGAAATGAGTTTCAGAGTTTGTATCCTACATCATAATAAAACTTTGTATTCATATCTAGATTTTCCAACCTTGGATTCAAAATAGGAGATTCGCGTATGTGACGCGAACATTTGTCAAACGCAATTTACAGACGCTACTATCTACAAATGGGAAGCCTAATGTGCCACTAATTAGAGAGTTAGTATCCCTTTGAAAGTTTCTCATTTTTTGGAAGTATAAATAAAGCAATATGACTGATAAAATATCGATGTGCAGGATTTATAAGGGAATTGACGAAGATCACGGTGGTAAAGTGTCGAATGCTGAACTGAAAACTTTCCTTCGAGGAATACAATTGCAAGCAGACAGTCCAACAAATAATGATTTTGTAGAAAATATTATGGATCAATTCGACATCTCTGGAAATGAATCTATTGAAGAGGATGAGTTTGTAAGAATTCTAACGAAATGGCTCCAGGAAGCAAGTAAATCACTCTCCCGAAATGATTATAACCCTCTTACCTTCTTCTTTAACCCAAATCAGGTAACTTTCTATTTTAGGAAGCTTAAAGAATATTTTATTTTGGTTTTGGGCACATACTTTTGCAAGGCATTTTGAATTCAAAAGAAGACATAACATTATGACATGTTGCATTCAGAACTATTTTTGAATGCAACTTGCATATTTAACATCTTACGAAAAAGAAAAATAACATTTTTATTTGTTTATGTAGGATGCAGATAAAGAGCAACAAAAGGCTTTGATACCTAAAAAAAAGAGGAAAGCTCAAAGTTCGATATTGGACTTCTTGAGAGCTTTGAGCCTAATATTCTTTGGAATCGTTATCACCCTTCTCATTTCATCATCATTTATAGCGAATGTTGTGACTTTTGCTACTCGTGCAAATGTCCCTCCCTTCCTCATCCCTTACTTTATAATACCTTGTGCCACAAACATATCACGTTTCTTATCAACCATACGCTTTGCAACACAAAAGACTGAACGAGCCGCATCTTTAACGTTTTCTAAGGTATTCATTCTCTAACTTTTAGAATGACATGAATTTTATTAAGCAATCAAGGGGTGAGACAAATAAATAATTACATTAAGGAAATAACAATCTTAGAGTCTTGAAGCCAACCAACCCAATAAATGTTGAACCTCCTATTCTTATTATGAACCTAAAAAGTGGCTGGGTAACAATTCTCTCAAACCTATTTTCCTTTTTTGAAATGTTTCTATCAAATAAAAAGAATGTCTAAACACCCAAATATATCAGCACATAGTATATAACATAGCTTCAATATGATCTTTCAATGGTGTCTGCAAGCAGAGAGAAGTGAACCAACATAACCAATCATCATACAAATCATTATCCAGAAAGAAATGCGGGCATACACAAACTCCACCATCTCGCTACTTGAACCAACGAATTAGTAGCAATAGAGCAAGCAAAGAATGGGTGACTAGCCGATTCAACCCTTAATCACATATTGGACAAATAATCGTGGTAATATCTATACTTCGACGAACCATATTATACATAATAGGGATTCTATTAAGAGTCAAACTCCAAAAAAAATATTCACCTTAATAAGAACAAGCTGAACTCGCCGAGTAGGAGTAATTGTCGAGCCCAAGACGTGCTTATCAATCAAAGTTGGCGCAGAGGCTGACGAGAAATCACATGATCCCATCAAGAGCACGACCACCTATCCATGAGAATAGACAAAACCATCATGAAAAAATCATCCCATTGTTGATTTCCGACCCCCTCATATTCCTATGCAAAGACCCCAACCAACCTCTTTAACCTATTTTCAGCATGATTGAGATCTGTTTTCCAACTATAACGCATACACTCTAGGAAATTTATCTTTTTAGGGGATATTACATAACCAAGTGCCATCCCAAAAATAAGTAATAGACCTATCCCGTATTCTCTTTTTACACATAGAAAAAATTGCAACACCCTTGTTATGTAACTAGACCATTTTTCTAATAATGTCAATACGAGTTAAGTATCAACACATACTAACCAGAGCACAATTAAGGAAGTCGTTATCACCATGTATATCCTTCACCACCCTAACCCAAAAGGCATTGGTGCTAGTGTGAAAGCACCAAACCCTTTAAATAAGATAGCCTAATTAAGAGAAAATAAAATATTCTAACTAACGCAAGTGTTTTTTTCTCGTCCAAATCATCCCCAAAGAAGAAGTTATTTCACAAAGACTATAACTTAGAAAGAATATCAATTGGCACCTTGTATAAGGGCATAAAATATGCGCGGATGGAGCCAATAACCAATATTAACAAGGTAAATCTACCACTAACAAAAAAGGTTTTTACCTTCCAATTAGAAAATTTTATACACAACTTATCTTTCTGCATCCAATCAGGACATATTTCCACCCACGATCAACCCAAGATACGAAAAATGTGTCTTTATAGTCATATGCCAATACTAGCAACCCTACCTTCAACCAATAAACTAGGAACTCCAATACCTAATAACTTGCTTTAGACATTCATTTTTAACCCCAAAGCCAGGTAAAATGTTGGAGGATATGAATAAAATTAGGAATATTCGAATCCATACATTCCCCAATAAAGACAACATCGTCAGCATGACTAAATAAGAGATATGTGCACAAGAAGCCAAGCCAAAAGAAATACCTTTAAACATATCTCGCTCCATAAACCTTTGAAAAGAAGCATGTGGGCTCTCTATCACTAGAATGAACAAGAACAGAAAAAACATATCCTTGTGACGAACGCCTCTCTGGAACTAAAATTCGGTTGTAGGAGACCCATTAACCAAAACCCAACATATAAAAGAAAGAAGACACCATTGGATCCACCCCTCCATTTAGAGCCGAAACCTAATCTACCAAGAACATTATAAAGAAACCCACCCCCTAACATAGTCATACACCTTTTCAAAATCCACCCAAAAACACCATAACCTTTTTACTCTTAGTCATGTACCAAGATAACACCTTGTTCATAGTCAGAGGGTTCGCCAGTAACCATCACGACAACATAAAAAGGAAGGAGTGAGGCTGACTGACTATCGAAGATTTGACATCCTCAAATAAAAGCATACTGCTCTATGCTAACCAAATCATCCACGACATAACTCAATCAATTTGCTAAAAAAATTCGAACAAATTTATATTGGTAGCCTTTTAAATTAATATGCCAAAAATCTTGCACAAACATGGAGCCATGAACTTTAGATAAGAGACATAAAAGACATTTCACCATTTAGGAATTTACTGGAATTGAAAATTTCAATGACTTCTTTGACTACATCTTCTTCAATCAAGTACCAAACCTTCATTATGAATTCAAAGGTGAATCCATCAAAAGCTGCATCTCTATCCAAACCACAATCCCACACTACTCTTTAGATTTTATCCCCATACGTTCAATTTCTAAAGATTGTTATATAAACAAATATTTGGGGAAATCACCAATAATGGAAGTTCCGGATCTTATGTCGGTTGAAAAAACCGATCAGTAAAGTGAATAAGAAACTCTCGCTTTACCTGATCAGGTGCGGGCATCCACTCACCATAATTTGGCACCCAATAGATTGCAAGTTGGCTGAGTTTTTTTATTTAAAATATCATTAAAATACATAGGATTTACATTACCCTCGATAACCCACCTCATTTAGATTTTTGAGCTAAGTGTAATGACTCAACCCAATCAATATCATGTGTAGCCTTGAACAATGATGCCTTGGAAGCCACATCGATATTGGAATCATACCCACGATCCATTCTCTTCTCCAAATTAGCAACACCTTATTGATAGTTATTTGAAAGGACAATTGAGCTTCCATATTTGCATTATTCCACGCCTGAAGCTTTTGTTTCAACATTTGAGCTTCAATTTTAAGGACATGATCGCATTTGACTCCACAAACCCATCATTTTTTCATGAATCTTCAACTATCTTTCTGAACTTATCATGTATAACCCACGAGTAAAACAAGTGAATAGAGTAGAAAAAAGTCTATAACAACCTCTATAAGTAAGATAAGTTAATAACCTAAAAGGTGGTGATCAAGGATCAAACCCGATAAGTGAGGAAACGTATTTATAAGGCCTTATGAAATAAGGACTAACCAACAAGAGGTAAGTCAATCAAAGCATAATTGGTTATGAAACCATTAAAGAAATCCACAAAATGACTATGGAATACTGAACCATGTATTTCACTCTCAAAAAGGGACTTATTAAATTCACCCATCAATACAACCTTTGTGTGCCGTTTAGTTACAACCCCACACAAGTTGTCCCATAACACCTTATTTGCAGCAATCTCTAGAAGAGCATAAACAGAATTAATTAGAAAGGGCATGTTTTTCGGTAGCTACACACCCTTGACAATGACAAATGAATATGTAGATCAAACATTGTGCTTTTTAAAAAATATTTGTATCCCAAACACAAAGAATATCGCTCCTAACCCGTATTGGTGTACTACAAGAAATTAAAATAGTAAAAAAAGAACTACCCCACACTTGTCTAATAACAAACCAGTCCACACGAGTAATTACTTGTTTCTTGCAAAGAAAGAAAAGTGATACATTTTTAGAACACAAATCCCTAACCTAGGTTTTCTTCGCCAACTTCCCAAAACCTTAAATAATCAATGCAAAAAATTCATTGGAACACTTCATTCGATCCATGCTATTAATAATTTCTAGAATATCAACCATACAACCTTCCATCGAGTATCCATTTCCTTTGCCAATATAGAGAATCCATCACTCGGCCTTTTTGATGGAAAAGGAATCATGATGGTTGGATTGGGAATCTTTATACCCTTTGTCACTAGAATTAGTCCCTTAATTTACTTCATGTCCTTTTCCTTTCTGTATGTCGTTGTGATTCATTACACCGATAGAATACACAACACCTTGTGAAGAAAACATATTGATTCCCACCGGCAACTGAGGCCACATATGTGACTCTATAAGTAGCAGACATCACAAAACCATCCTCATGATAGCTCTCCTACCTCGGGACTACAGCAGGCACAGTCATTAGCGGTGCCAAAGCTATTTTTTCAAGCATTATCAAGTTTCTAATACACAAAGGGGTGTGAAACTAGGTAGAAACAACTAGATCAACTTGTAATTGATAATTTTTAATTTTTATTGGTTCATAATTACCTTCAAAAATCAAATGTTACATCCCAAAAGCATCAACAAGTTCAACCTCTAAATCGTAGGACTCATGATTCGGTGTCCCCTCTTGAAGACATGTCTCCGGAATACCTTGAGAATCATTATCTTCCTTCGTAGATTCCACTTCAACGAAGCCAAGAACTTCACCTTCTTCAATATTAGTGTCAACATTTGGTGGAACCACAAATGCGTCATTATTTTCTTTTTTCAATTTTGATTCGTCACTAAGAAAATCAGAAATCCAGCATGCGACTCCCTTGCCCAAACCATAGAGACTTTACCTTCTACAATAATATTCAACGACTTCACCATTAAATAGTTCATGACTATCTTAACACACACTACATGCGATACACGTTAGTGCCCTTGGAAGCTTTCGTATACAGTAACACCCCCTTCTACAAGCAATCTTATAGAGTGTTTTTTTAGACCATGCTTTATACGGAACCCGCCTCAATATCAATTGACATAACCTATTTGTTGATGTGAAAACCATTATTCCAAGGTCATATGGAACCATGAATTCATGATAGCATGTGTGAGAAATTTGTCACAACACTGCATGGAAGGAAATCCCATAGAAACCCAAAATCCACCAAGATATCTTTAAAACAACTTAATTAAACCCCTTATTATTACACATCAAACATATATTTGGAAGAAAACGAAATTCCTTAACATCACCAATAAGTTTCAAAGAATATCATTTAGATTTAGACACCCCTCATCAAGAACAATTGACAATTTATCCTCCTTCTTTGCATGGCTGAAATTCATAACATCTCCAACAAGTGCTAATAAACATGAAAGTCTCATATCAAACCAATGAGTAGGTTTTATAATTTTGACAGATTTAAACTTTTGGCCATTTACATTTGGGGTTTTAAAACCCTGATCAAAACGAGCCATGTTAGCAAATAAGCGAAGAAGCCCTATCCAAATAGTACATAAATTCGATACCAAAGTTGCAATGTTATATACCTTGATAAACCTAAAGAATGAAAAGACTTCCTATTCTTATATAGTCATTTGGCGATAAACATATCCATCATAGTATTGTACTATTCACAAGTCTTCTAAAATTCTCGAACAAAGAAGTAAGAGTAAATGTTCGTTACAAATAGATTATGAGAAACCTTTTGTTCCATAACTTCTTTTGTGTGATCACTCATTCCTAAATAATCTAATTTCATGTGACACTAGACATGTAACCCTAGTCGTATAGTGTTGAAACTCCAACGCAAAGACAACCTACTAGCATTTTCACCCACCGAAAAAGAAGGTGGTCAACATAATCTCCTTAGTCGACTAGTGTTTGTGGTAAACAAAATCCATGTTTCATGACCTAATATATATATTTTACATCATATATATATATATATATATATATATATATATATATATATATATATATATGTGTGTGTGTGTGTGTGTGTGTGTGTGTGTGTGTAAAGATGCAAAGTAATTAAGAATCTTTTTTTGCAGATCTATTCAGGAGTCTCCATGAGTAGTATGAGTACTTTGACAACATTTTTATTGCTTGTGTACATAAGAGATTTGCCATGGGATGTATCAGCCCAAGCTTTTGTTGTGTTGCTAATTGGTGGAGGGATGGCAGTTTTCACAAGTACAAGGACAACTTACCCGCTTTGGATGGGTTACATGATTTATTTGATATACCCGATATCGTTACTAATGTTGTATTTGCTTACCATTGTTTGGGGATAATCATGGGCTAAATTATTGTGTTCCAAGTTTGCAGGTTTTACCATTTCCTTGAATTGTTTAAGAGGTTCATAGTCAGTTATGGTAACGAGAATGATCACATGTAAAGCTATTGTGAATAAATCATTAGTTGGAATAAAATATAGCCTATGTAATGGAAGGTGTCTAAACATATCACTAATTTTTCACACCTTCATAATCTTATAAAAACGAGTGTTAGATTTTTCCATCATATGCAAGAGTTAACCTCGACAATTATAGTGTGTTTAGACACATGCATGTACGTCTGATAACACTTGCATATAAGGGAGGTTTTCTGAGAGAAAATTTTCTAGAAATACATGCTATGTGATATGTCCTAGGTGAGATCCTAAAGAATTCACATGTATTCATGGAATAGAGTATTAGACTAACCTACTTTGAGATTGTACTTCATAGATCGATTTCATTAAGTAATTCTTGAATAAAATACGTCGAATCTTTATTACCCTTCGACTATATATATATATATATATATATATATATATATATATATATATATATATATATATATATATATATATATATATATATATATATATATATATATGTGTGTGTGTGTGTGTGTGTGTGTGTGTGTGTGTGTGTGTGTGTGTGTGTTGAACTCTAAGTGAGTGTAGTGTTATATTTAGAAGTATGCCAAACTCTTACATGAACATGACTGTTATAAAGGCTACTATCAGACATATCACGAATCTCAATAAAATAAATATAATCAAGAAGAAACTTGTTCCTCTAATTGGGTAGAATCAAGTAAGGATAAAAGCGGATGGTCATACCTGGAATGAGAGTATGATCTTATCTTCTCTGACTTCATTGATTGAGAAAACATATAGAGCAACAGAATTATTGTAATCTATGCTTGTGCTCCATAATATCATAACAAATGGCAAATAGAGTTGGAATGTATTCGAAAGTTGAATAGTGATTTTTATGATACAAGAAACACACAAGATTGGGGATATTGACAGGTTGCTAGATACTTATCACGTCTCTATACAAGTTAGTTGTTTTATTCATTTGAATAAGTGTGATTTTGTTGGAAATAGTGTGCAAAAATAAACAAATTGTTGTATAACTTATTGTGTATGAAATATGTTGTCACACAATAAAAGTGATTATGTCAGTTATGTTATTATTTATCAAGAAAATGCGTATTTACATATAAGAGTTTCATTTACTATTTATGAATCAAAAAAAAAAATTAATAAAAGAGTTTTATTATTAAATAAAGAATTTATTTAATAAAGTCAAGGAGATTAATTAAAGTAATTAATTTATCTATCGGACTTATTTGGGCTAGAAAAAAGGGTTGGAAGTCGTGCCCAATAGTAAAAGTAGTGAAGTAGGGACTTGTTGGCCTAACTAAGGAATTAAACAAGAGACACTCAAAATCCTCCTCTCCTTATTCTTTGGTGACGAATACATGCCAAGAAATTCGATATACCCATGTGGTTATCGAGTTTCATGAGATGACACCTTTTGTTGGTGCTTTGCTTTGGTGGTTGAAGATGTAGTAGTTATCTCCATTGACTTGTATGAGATACGCATTGATACAACTTACTTTAGTTGTCGCCATGAACATCGAATAAAAGTTGACAAAATCAAATACTTCAATAACTAAATTTGGGGAAAAGATCGAGGACTGAAATGGGACAACATCGATAGTTTCGTAGAGTATTATTTTTTTTTTTCATTTTTATGTCTCAAATATTTGACTTTGGATTACTAGGTTTGGGCATGATGTGGTTTCAAGATTTAACATTGAAAGGTTTTATATAAATTCGATCTTTTTGGTATTATGACAACGTATACTTTACGTAACAAAAATCATACGTAAAAGTTTTCGACCGTTCTCCCTTTAATTAACTTGTTTTCTCACTCTTGGTTGACCCTAATTTCAACATACTAACCAACCAATAAAAAGACTGACCGGTTAACATTTAAATTTAAGTTAATACTGTTCAAAATGTCAACTATTCAATTAAAATTAGATCATTTAACGTTTAAGTGTCAAACTGATTTTTAATATATAGCATTACAAAACAAAGTGGAACTAGAGCAATGTAGTCGAATCCAGGGTGGAAATTAGATACTAACTACATATATTATCACTTGATGACCTCGGTATCTTTATCTCGTTTTTGTGATCATGGTTTCAGTTACCTAGAATAAAGATTATAAACCATTGTTAGTAATTAACTAACGGGTAAATGATTTACAAAGATAACGAAGTATTACATTTTTTCAAAAAATATCATTCAAATTTTATAAGTTCAAAAAAAATATCATTTAACTATCTATTTTGTACACATTATACCATCGAAGTACACTTTTGTTAAAAAATGACCAAATGGTCTAATGATAATCTTTTGAACTTCTAACGTTTACAAATGCAATAGTTCAATGTTATTTTTTTTTAACAAAAAGTGTACTTTAATTGTGTAATGTGTACAAAGACTATTGTCTAATAATACTTTTTTAACTTATAAAACTTAATGATATACCTTTTTCATTTTTAAGAGCTTTTTAATTTGGAAAGACTATTGAAAAAGCTCATATTATGATGATCTAAGAGGTAGTGCAGTTTTTTATTGAGTAGTCTTAAATAAATTCCTTTTATATATATATATATATATATATATATATATATATATATATATATATATATATATATATATATATATATATATATATATATATATATATATATATATATATATATATATATATATATATATATATATATATATATATATATATATTTATATATATATATATATATATATATATATATATATATATATATATATATATATATATATATATGAGAATCATTAAAAGAATGATAAACAATTAGATAATTGTGGTAAGAATTCTTAATAAATAATAACAAAAGGAATAAATATTTTTAGATATAATTAAATCATTTCAAAATAACAAAAATATTAAAGTGTTTATTTTTGGAAATAAAAAAGAAATTGGATGCATATATTTTCTTGTTTCCGAAAAGTACAATAGTGTATGAGTAACGTTTTTATACTCACATAATTCATGAATTAAATTACATATTTACCATTCAATTTATCCATAAACAGAAATGATGTACTTGTTTGAGATGTGAAGTACACGAAATCAATTATTGAACATGTTTCACTATACATATAGTGAAAAACTGAAAAGTCATTTTAGAAAGCAATCCAGTCCCATACAATTATATACGTCGAAAAGGTAGTTAAAGGCACAAATTACAATGAAGCATTATTTTTATGTGACATGAAGGTTTATATAGTTATATGGATAAGGTCAAAGAGATTATAGACTGCAATATAACAAGTTGGGGCTAGCCCACTTGGCTAACAAGGAATGTTACTAACAAGGAGGTCCAGGATTCAAACCATGACACTAACATAACAAGGAGTAATTTAGGAGTAGGATAGATTTGCCGTTCAAAAAAAAAAAAAAAAAAAAAAAAAAAAAAAAAATAGACTGCAATATAAATATAGTACGAATTTTACAGTGAAGATTATACATATTTAAATATCTATGAAAAGTTGCAAGTTTTCTTGATAGATTTTTTTATAATCATACCTTTGATCGTTAATATAGTTTTTTTTTTTTTTTTTAATATTTTAGAACCTACAAATAAGTTTGAAGTCTATGAAATAGTTTAACTATTAAGATAACTTTATGGTTTGGTACTTTGGTTTGTTGAGTTAAAGTTAACCTCATTAAACAAAGCTCAAAAAAGCGTTTCTTTTGTTGGTAAACATGTACGTTAAATGCTTAAAAATGGAAGCTTGTTACCTTGTTCAGAGAATTTGATAGCTTTTTGACACCAGATTACAACTTTCTTCCCTTTGAAGTTGATTTTCTTGCTGAAAGTTAAATCCCAAGAACGCTTCATCATCTACAAACTCATTGTTAAATGAACGGATGATTGTAGGATAACTGGACTGAAGGGGTTCCCTATCAACAAAACCAAAACCATCTCCCGGATAGTAACTCGGATTCCATGTGAAATCCATCGGGGTAAGTTCTTGTTCTTCACTCAGATTCTTCTCACTTTTGTTTCCCGAATCGATCAACCCCAACGGGTACTCCTCGAAGCCGCCAATTTGTGCGTGAGTGGAAATCTGGTCATTCGGCTCACCATCTGTTCGACGAAATGCCTCAGAGGTATCCAGAACCGTGGTAAGCAAGTCATGATCGCGGTGATCATCTTCGAGTGCATCAATGGCAGGTTTAGCTTCTTTCATGAGCCAATCAATGGCTTTACTCGGTCGATCATACCCAAGCCTGTCTTGAACGTCGTAAAACTGTATCGCCGTGTTGGCCGCCAAACGAACTCGCCGATCCCTCGGACCTTTCGATGTGCAGACTTTACTGTGCCGATCTTTTCGTCGGAGTGACCTAACAATCCGACCACCACCTTCAACTTCAACAATCTCTCCGTTTTCTTTCCGTTGCCTCATCTTCTTCACCGGTAAGTTCCTAAACTAAAACCCTCTTTCCACATTCCATGTGTTCATGGCTTTTAAGTTTTAATTCTCTCTATTATGTCACACACACACACACACACACACACAGTGTGTGTGATGTAGGTTTAGATACGGTACTATCAATTTGATGATGAAACATGCATGTACAGTTGAATCACCTATATTCTTTTATACCATTTTTGTTATCTTTTTTTACACTAGAAACAAAATTTCAAGATACGCATGGTAGACCCATGTATTCATTTCCGTCTTTTTTTATGAAATTTTGATTTTAATTCGTTACCAAATTCGTCGATTTTGCTGCCATGTATCTGTGAAGAAGCAATCTAAGAGGATAAAGATTAAAGTGATTCACTGTGGAAGTGGGACTTTGGTAGGTGTTTTGCTTTCATAGAGAGCGATGTTTCATGTGAAAAAACTGTTCATAAACCAGGCTAGGCCTGCTCATGCATGCATTATATTATGCTAAAGGGGATTATACCTATTTTTTTTTTTTTATAATTAGAAATGATTTTTTATTGGTTTTTGATCCAGTTGTTCTTTGTAATATTCACCGTCTTTTTCACAAAAGTACTAAAAAGGCACTACAGTTTTGCTTATACATGAATGATTGTTTTATTTTTGTTTTTTTTCTAGATGAATGATTGTTTTATTTTTGTTTAGATTATGCACGAATGATTGTTTTTTTTTTTCTTTGTTAAATTCATGTTAAATGTATTTTAACATTTTGTTAAACTAATATTTTAGAACGTATAAATACATGACGTCGATGATTTTTACGCATTTTTAAATGTATGAAATTATAAAATCAAGATTTTGCTGATAATAGGCTAATTTGGATTATGTTTTAATTATGGGAGAATTTCGTTCACGTCATTATAAACCTCTATAATTACTTATATATCTTTATAAAATTTGAAATTACGTGTATATCCTTACAGACCCTAAAAGATCACATATATACCCAAAAGATTAATTTAATAAAAATTAATCATTTTAAAAATTAAAAAATTATTTTTAATTTTATTTTTATAGTTTTAGAAATTAATTAAATTGTAACATTACCATACTACCATTCTCCCAAATTTTCCAAACATATCAAACGTTACAATTTCTTATTATTCGATATAAAATATGCGATCATAGTTGAATCTGTCGTGATCAGTTTTTTTAAGCGTGAAAGAGTTGTCGATTATGGGTCCCAAAGTGTATTTTTGATGGTTAGCAACTTTTACATAAATGTATTCAAAACATTGATTATCGTTCTAATAATGTAGTTAATTTATCAATTTTAACGGTTTAATTCTTTATAAAAAATATTAAAATGTACAAAAAAATGTTGACATATTTTGACGCGTTACCAATCCACTTACTTTGTCACCACAATTTCTGGATACCAAAACTTTAATTAAAATCAGTAATATCTAAAGACTGAAAGTAGATTTAGAAATTGAATGCTATAATTAAAAAGAAAAAATAAAAAGAGAAGAAAACACTTGTAAGAAGAGTTATGCTTCCATCATGAAAAAATTGTCAGCCCTGAAGTTAAAGGGTGTACTTTCTGCATCATCAGCTGTGTACAAGCAAACCCAACTCACATCCATGTCAATACGATCCCCCAAAATATTTTTCATCTGCAAACTTTTTTTCTTTATCATTTTTGGTTTACCAAGTTAAATATAAAACTCCTTTTTATAGCAAATTGGTGTGCGTAAGGTTAAAACCAGACTACTTTGTTGGCTTTTGATTTGTTTTCAAGCTGGACCATGTATATGATTACTTGCATTTGTTTTAATTTGAAACTACAAACATAATTCAAAATCATTGCATTTAATAAGTACATGGAAAAAATTGCTATCTAGTTTGTTCGAGCTTATTCCAAAGGTTTAGAAGACCTTTGTCTTATTCATTAGACAATGGACGCTTTTCGTTACGATTTTTTAGTGGTTTTACTTTTTGATGTTTTATTTGAAAAAATATGAATCTAATTCTAATATACTAAAATCTATGTAAAAATTCTTTTGAGTTGTCTATTCAATAACGAATGATGTATTAATTAGTTTGTTAGAGTATTTAAGAATATATAAATATAGTAAAATAATTTCATAAATACATAAGAGAGGATACTAGTAATAATATTCCTGTGGACTTCCGATAATCTCTTTCATTTGGCTTGGCAAGGAAATTTTGAGTCACAGACAGGGAACCCTTTACATGGAAAGACCTATTTGTCATGCAATTTGGATACCTCATTTTGGTCAACCGACTATAAAAAATTTCACTCAAGCCGGTACTCTTGGCCGGTGAATATGACTTATTCCGGTGTTTACCAACGGTGGCTTAGAAATGGCATTTTAGCCAGGCCTGTTCATGGATGGTTAACCGAATGGTTAACCATACTAAATCATATTTCGGAAGATTAATCGGAACGATCGGTTAGTTAATTTTGTAAACATAAACCTAAACTGAAAAATCTGGTTAACCGGTTTTCAGTTAACCTATTTTTCTGGTTAGGTTATGCGGTTAACCTATTAACCGTCTAAGAATTAAGAAATATATTTTAAAATTAAAAAAATTCGATAATTAACATCCAAAAGAACGACAATCATTCAGAAAGAGAAAGAGGAATATAAGTTTAAAGTTCAAACAAACATCATCAAAAATAACTACAATTAGTAAATAATGTCATTGACTTATAGTTTTGATAAAATTTAATCATAAAGTTTTAATATGCTAAGATCATTTTTTTTATTTTGAAATTATATTCCGTTGTAATTTCCACATCTTATATTGGATCAAAATTATTAGATTAAGACAATAAAAAATTTGCTTTTTCGGTTAACTGTCCATGGTAAAAAAAACATGAATCGTAACCGAACCAAAAAACCGAAAATTTTAGGGTGCTCTGTTTTCCGGAAAATTTTTCCAAGAAAAATGAGAATTTGGAAAACGCATTTAGTTCGTCAATTTTTCCAAAGTTTTCCAAGAAAATGAAATTTTTTCATTTTTTCCAAAATTACAAAGAATTTGGAAAATTTTGGAAAACCCAAAATTATTGTTTTCTAAATTTTTCTATTTCCAAAATTTTTCTAAAACGTACAAAAACAAACACACACACACTCATTCTCACCTACACTCCACAAATAGATATCTAAACACGTTTTCTGTTTTTCTAAAATAGAAAATGAAAACGGAATCGGTTTTTATCTAAACGCGTTTTCTAAATTTTCAATAGAAAATTGAAAATGAAAACTCATTTCGTTTTTCTGAAAATGAAAAATGAAAACGGAAAACAGTTTTCCGCAACTAAACGCAACCTTAGCAGTTCAGTTAACCAAATCGGAAAAATTCAAAGAACTTGTTCGGTTAACCTTATAATCGGAACGTGTTTTTGGATTTTCGGATATTTTGAACACCTCTACTCTAGGGTATTCAATCAGATTACTCAATGTTTAGGTCCTTTGGTTATTTGGGATTCACATATACACTTCATTTTCATCTAAGAAAGTTTGCACCATGGGCTTGATGTTTTGATGGTTCTATAGAACGTTACAAGGCATGCTTAGTTGCTAAAAGGTTCAATAAATAAAGAAAGCTAATTATTCCTTATTCTACAAAGGCCAAGGTGGTAGTTATGTTACCCTTATCGTTTATGTCAATGACATAATATTGATTGGAGCTTCTTTAAATGATATCAATGATACTAAAACACGATTAAGCAACCAACTTAAATTGGAATAATTTCTCAACAACGTGGATATTTTGTGACAACAATAACGCTAACCAACTTGCTCTGATACTACTCACCAACATATAAAACACATTGAGATCAAGTATTATTTTATACAGACAAAATATTAGATCACGCTATCAAGCTAATGTTTATCCAAACCCAAAATCAATTGGCTCACAGATTTCCTAAACCATTGACCAAATCTAAAATGTTATGGATTATATCCAAATGGCTCTTAAGAACATATTTACGACTCCATATTGAGGGGGGATATTGGGGTGTATTTATATGTCCAACGGTAGTTATGTTAGTTACTTATGGGTTAATCAAGTTAAGTTATTTAGTTTGATAAATGTTAGTTTGGTTGTTACATATATGTTATTATTAGTTGTGTGGCTTAATATATGTTTGTGGATGTTTTTGATTCGGTAATGAGAAGATCACTTTCATCTTCATTTCTTCTTCCATTCATTTCTTCACGTGCAATAATTAATTAAGAAAAGTACATAATTTATTTATTAACCTCTCATTGTCAACCCAAAAGAAGAACAACAAAGTTGACTTGTTAACTAATTAGTTGAAGAACAACAAATTTGACTTGGTTCAATGTCATGGTTACTATTAGTCAATCTAATTAAATGTTGTACTTATCTTCTAAGAGAGGTTCTATATCCTCCAAAAAAATCTTCCTAATTATCTTCTTAATCACATGATCAAGACAAGTGTCAAAATCAAGAGAAGAAATTAAGAGAGAGAAATAATATATTCCGCATATCATAATTTAGTGGGTAGAAGGATGAATTAGGAGGATAAAGTAGGAAGAAATAGAATTTTCCATCTTCTAATATTTAGTTTCCACATATAAGTTTATAGACCTGTATAAATTGACATCATGACCTAATGAAAGACGGGGGATTTCATTATCTTAAAGTTCCCCTTTCATAAAAATTAAATAATAAATAATGAAAATTTAACCGCAACCACTAATATATACATATATATATATATATATATATATATATATATATATATATATATATATATATATATATATATATATATATATATATATATATAGGGTTAGGATTCGGTAGGAACCTAAAATCCGGTAGGAACCGCGAGGACTCTTCTCGTCCAATCATTCTCATAATGGCAATAACGTCAAAACATCTTCCTTCGACGTGACGCAATCACGTGCGACGCACGTCCACGGAACAAGATACGAACTCGAGGATTTAAGTGGATTTTTTTTTCAACGTGATTTAAGTGAGTTTTTTTTTTCTTGTTTTTTTTTCCTTTTTCGTTTTTATTTATTTTTTTATTATTTATTTTTTATTTACTTTTTTTTCAAAAAAAATTATTTTTTTTTCAAATTTTTATTATTTTCTATTATACTCGGTTTTTAGATATTTATTTTTTTTCTTTTATTTTATTTATTTTATTTATTTATTTTTTTGAATGCTACAGTACTCGATTTTTATTTTTTTTTTGTTTTTTTTTCATTTTTTATGTATATTTTTTAATTTTTAATATTTTTTAATCTTAATTTTAACGTTTTTTTTTCGTATCTTTAATCTAATCACTTTGGATCAAGATATTTTTAATCATGACGTTTTGGATCATGTATTTTTGGATCATAACATTTTGGATCATAGTTTTTTTGCATCTTGAATCATAAGTTTTGAATCATAAAACATATTTTGGTTTTAATATTTTTGGATCATATATATTTTTTTGCTATTTTGATGTGTTTTTTTACTTAAAATATAAAAATGAACATGAAAAAAACTTTTTTTTTTCAATTTTTTTTTGCAAACTTACTAATATAATATCTACAATTATCCATTAAATTTTCATAAGTTTTAGAATTGTTTTTTAATTTTTGATTTTTTATAATAATAAAAAATAAAAAAATATTTTTTTTTCAAATTTTCATGATTGTGCTTGTTTTGTAGAGAATTAAATTTTAAGAACTTTGGTTTTTTTAGAATTTTTTTTACAAAGAAAAAAAAAGTTATGGCCCAAAAACTAAGCGGGCGGAATAAAAAAAACCCAGCAAACCATATAGTGACAAGTGTCGCAATCTGGTAGGTGGTTTCGTTGCAATTACCATATTACCCTTATTAATTTGTATTATCTACCCAATAGTTTTGATTTTTATACAAGTAGCCCCCCAAGCTTTTAAGATGTGACATTTTATTCACATTCAATCTTATCCACCAATTTTTCATTATTAACGCTGTGCTCCCGAGTGGATATTCATGAGAGAAAGGAAAGGAATTGAGAGGAAACCTACAAAGATCTTGCTCCCGAGAAATTTTTACGGAAAGAAAGGAAAAGAAAAGAAGGGATATTGAGCGATAATCATCCCTCGTATGGTTTGTCACACCCCGATCCTTGGCGGAATTGATCAAGGCGTGATATATTGTTCAAAGTCTCATGACAACTATGTTATAATATGATTAGATTCAATTAAGTACTAAGTATGCAAAAAAGATCCACAACATACAAATACAAATCCAAATACAACAACATTTATTACATCAATTTTAAATAGTCTTGTGGGTTTCTAAGGTACACCCTACTTTTCAGCAACTTCATTCTTCAAATCTGCATCATGGGTAAAAACAGGTCAACTACGAGAGTTGGTGAGTAATCTAGTTTTATTAAAGAAAATTGTGAGTTTGAATAATTTGAAATTTGTTTTCTTTTGAAGTTGGCAAGCAACTGTTATTGAGATAACAGTTTATAAATCAAAAATTGATTAACAAATGATAACAACAACAATAAGTCATCACCCTATATATACATATATATGTATTTATATAGGATGGAGAATCTAATCATCATACACACTCAACCACGTGCAATCAATCACCTTAGCGTCCCAAGGCGGGGTGGTCAACCCAATAGCGCTATTATTGTCCATAACGTACCTCAAGAATACGGGCATAGTCATGGAGATTAGACTAAAAATTGTAATGCACTACAAGTACATGTAGCGTAAACAAACAATAATTATACAAATAATGATTCATGTATAAATGTCCCAACAATGTCTCAATGGTGAAAAAAATAATAAAATAAAGTTGGAACATATTAAAACCACATGATACACCCCAAAAGTATTGAAAATTATAAAATATGGGGTAGATTACTCACATTAGTCCAATAAGGAATGCGCGTGTTGTACGATAGACGGTTCGAGTCAAAATGTCGTAGAACCTAATATAATTAATAGTTTTGGCTTAGGAATCGATAAACGGGAATATAGTATTAATAAAAATAATTAGACACATATTCTTATATTAGATGAATTAACAATAATCCAAATTTTGTTTTGAATATTAATGTATTCATATGTTAAATGAATTTTAAATTGAATTAATTACTTTGCTTAATTACTTTATATTTTCACTTTAGGCAAGATTTTAATAATTTCTTATTAAAATAATAACTAGTCAAATTATAAGTATTTACAGATTTTATATATTATAAACAATTATTTATATGAAATAATCATTAAAAATGCATTTTTACATGCTTAGATATTTAGAAAAATGGTTTTAAATACTAAACAGTAATGAAACATTCTGAAATTATCAGAAAATCATTATTTCATAAAATAGTAATTACTGTAAAATTTTCATATTTTTCTTAACTGCTTTAGTATTTATTTAGTATTTTAATAATTAAACCACAACAAATTTCGGGAAAAATAGTAAATGATTCCCAAAAATTCTGGAAAATTAACCATAGTTTTCTAACATTATATTGAGCCTAGATATTTTGGATTATGGGAAGTATTTCTTATGTTTTTCATTATTAACTAATCAATAAAATCCTAAATAATAGGAAAATATTAGGAGAAATTCATTAGACTTTTTATTTATGATTAATATGTTATATATGATATTCTGATAAGGTTTTATAATTTTTGGACATGTGTAGCTATTTATTATCAATTTAAACCATTAAATAATCATTAAATCAGGAAAAATAAGCAAACATTCTTACAAAAATCTGTAAATTTTGTCATGGAGTCCTTAAAATGTTAATAAGGTGCGAAAAATATAAAATCTAGTTTTTAACATACATAACTATATTTTGCAATTTATTTATCTACAACAAAATAAAATACAAAATAAGCATCAAACAGTAATATAAATGCATGAAACTTTATAAATCCACTTTACTCAATATATGGGTTGTTCCAAAAGTTTCCCATAATTTATTGACTGCAAAAATTATTTTATGTGAATTATTGCCCTATTTTATTGCAATAATTATAGTAATTCAATAAAAATAAGTTATTTTCTGAAAATTTCCAGAACTTCTTATTTTATTGATGGGATCCTGAGAAAAATCAGGTTTATGCATAAAATGAGTTTTAGATAGTTTGGTGGATTTAATTTGTTTCATTCATGAATTTGAGACTTTTAACAACATACATTGATGAATGCTTCAAGAGGGATGAAGATTTGAGTATATTGGAGTGTTCTTGGCTGAAATATGAAGATTTCTAGGAGGAATTTCGAGATTGAGAGTGAGAGAAAGAATAGATATGGTTTGAGTGGTGATGAGAATAATGTGTTGGGAGAAAAATGAAAGGAAAGGTGATGGGAGGTGTGAGTGGGAGACAATAGGAATAAACTTTTACTTTTGGTGGTCTTCATAATTCCCCACTAACACAAGCATCTTAAGAGTTTTATAAAATTTAATGTAGTGTTTATAAAAATAGAGTTTTATAAAAAATAGGTTATTATTTGATTATAACAATTTATTTTGATTTGAAGTTTAATTATAGCATTCAAGTTTGATTTTTTTAATTTAATTAGAGCATCATACTTTGATGTTATTTTAATATGGTATCATAATTTAATTTGATTATAGTTATAACGTTATACTATGCTATATTGCTATTAACGTCAATTTATATCGTAGTGTAAAGGTTTTGATCCTATTAGCGTCAAGAAATCTCGAGTAGGGTTTATTAAATTTCCAATTGGGTTGGGTTGACCCGAATCCATTTTAGGCGGATGTCACAGTCTCCCCTACTTTAGGAAATTTCGTCGCGAAATTTAAGAAGATAGTACCTTAAGAGAAAAGTTGCGAGTATTTGGTACGCATTTGATCCTCACGCTCCCATGTATACTCGGGTCCACGTGCTGACTGCCACCTAACCTTGACCAGGGGAATGCGACTTCTTTTGAGTTGCTTTTCCTTTCGGTCTGCAATTTCCAAGGGTTTCTCGATAAATTGCATTGTCTCGTCGATTTGGATATCCTCGAGAGGAACATGAAGGTTCTCGTCAGCTAAACACTTCTTGAGGTTGGCTATATGAAATACTGGGTGAACTTTATTAAGCTCTATTGGTAGATCCAACTTGTAGGCTACTGGTCCGATCATTTTCAGGATTTTGAACGGTCTACATAGCGTGGTGCCAATTTACCCTTGCGTCCAAATCGAACCACACCTTTCCATGGGGACACTTTTAACATGACCATGTCACCCACGGTAAATTCAAGCGGTTTGCATCGCTTGTCGGCGTAACTCTTTTGTCGGCTACGAGCTGCGAGAAGGTTATTGCGAATCTGAGTGATTTTATCGGTTGTTTCCTGGATAAGCTCAGGACCAACGATTGGAGAATCCACTGTTGCGCGAATCATGTGGGACTCGCCAATTTCATGCCAGCAAATAGGAGATCGGCATTTACGGCCATACAATGCCTCAAATGGTGGCATCTTGATGCTAGAATGATAACTGTTATTATAGGAGAATTCCACCAACGGTAAATGAGAGTCCCAGTTTCCTCCGAAATCTAAGACACACGCCCTCAACATATCTTCGAGTGTTTGAATTGTCCTCTCAGATTGACCATCGGTTTGAGGATGATAGGCGGTACTGAGATCGAGGCGGGTTCCCATGGCTGCTTGAAGTGATTGCCAAAACCGAGAGAGAAATCTCCCATCACGATCTGAAATGATACTGAGAGGGATGCCATACTGACTAACTATCTCGTCGATGTAAATCCGAGCAAGTTGTTCGACCTTGAAATGTTCACGGATGGGAAAGAAATGAGCGGATTTGGTCAAACGGTCAATGATTACCCAATGCTATCGTGTCCCTTGGTGGTATGGGGAAGTTTGGTTACGAAATCCATGGCGATCGCTTCCCATTTCCGCTCGGGGATTACCGGCTGGACCAATAGTCCAGAGGGTCGTTGATGTTCTGCTTTGACCCTGGAACATGTAAGACATTTGGCCACGAATAAAGCAATATCCTTTTTCATTCCCGACCACCAATAATTGGTTCTCAGGCCATGATACATCTTGTCAGTGCCAGGATGAATGGAATATCGAGTTTTATGGATTTCTTCCATCAGGAAGGTACGAAGATTGTCGCGATCTGGGATCCAGATGCGATTTTGATAATAGAAAATACCATCAGATTTACTTTCCAACTCCCCATCAATTCCCGTGGGCATGTCATATTCGGTAATTGCCGAGTGTTGGGCTCCTCGAATTCGGTCGCTGAGATTGAACAAGATAGGAGAACATATTAGATGAAATGCTTTGGTATGTTCTTTTCGGCTTAACGTGTCGGCTACCACGTTTGCCTTGCCCGGATGATAGCGTATTTCACACTCGTAATCATTTAGGAGTTCGACCCATCGTGTTTGTCTCATATTGAGTTCCTTTTGATTAAGAATATGTTGCAAGCTCTTGTGGTCGGTGAAAATACACATTTAGTGCCGTAAAGGTAATGCCTCCAAATTTTAAGAGCGAAAACCACGACTCCGAGCTCCAAATCATGAGTCGTATAATTCCTTTCATGGATTTTGAGTTGTCGTGATGCGTAAGCTATAACCTTTCCCCTTTGCATCAAAACACAACCTAGACCGAGATTGGAGGCATCGCAGTATACCACGAAATCTTCGGATCCTTCAAGGAGTGTAAGAATCGGAGCGTCACACAATCTTTGTTTAAGGGTTTGGAAAGCGTCTTCCTGCTTGGGTCCCCAATCAAATGGCGTACCCTTGCAAATGAGAAAAGTAAGCGGTAAAGCGATCTTTGAGAAATTTGAAATGAAACGCCGGTAATAGCCGACTAAACCGAGGAATGACCGAATTTCCTTGGGGGTACGTGGGGATTTCCAATTCTTGACTGCTTCAACTTTTGTGGGATCGACTAAAATACCCTTGTCACTTACAATATGACCGAGGAATTGTACCTCATTTAACCAAAACTCGCATTTCGAAAATTTGGCATAGAGCTGATTTCCTTGCAATGTTTGGAGAGTTAGACGAAGGTGTCTTTCATGGTCTGCCTTTGTCTTGGAGTAAATGAGGATGTCATCAATAAAGACGATAACAAAACGGTCGAGATAAGGTTTAAATACCCGATTCATCAAGTCCATGAATTCGGCAGGGGCATTTGTTAAGCCAAAAGGCATAACGGTGAACTCGTAATGACCATAGCGGGTTCGGAAAGCGGTTTTGGTGATGTCTTCTTCCCGTACTCGAAGTTGGTGATAACCCGAGCGGAGGTCGATTTTTGAGAAGCATGAAGCTCCTTGAAGCTGATCAAAAAGGTCGTCGATCCGAGATAACGGATATCGGTTCTTGATGGTCAATTTATTTAACTCCCGATAATCGATACACATACGAAACAAACCATCTTTCTTTTTGATGAAGAGAATCAGGGCTCCCCAGGGTGAAGTACTAGGGCGGATAAATCCCTTATCGGTTAATTCTTGGAGCTGACTTGCCAATTCTTGCATCTCGGTTGGAGCCAACCGATATGGAGACTTGGCTATGGGAGCAGCCTCAGAACGAGATCGATGCGGAGCTCTAGCTCACGTACTAGAGGGAGTCCAGATACGTCATCGGGAAAGATGTCGGGAAAGTCTCGTACAATCGGAATATCTTCGATCTTCTTTTCATTGACCTTTGTTTCCACCACATGGGCTAAGAAAGCATGTATTCTTTACGTAGATATGATCGAGCTTGAGTACATGACATAAGACTAAGCTTTTTTGAATGAGTCTCGCCATAAATACGAAGACTTTGACCGTCGGCGAGAGGAATACGAATAAACTTCTCGTAACATACTATTTCAGCATGGTTTTAGGATAGCCAATCCATTCCCACGATGATGTTGAAGCTACCAAATTTCATAGGAACTAAATTGACGGAAAATTTATGACCGCAAAAATCGAAAGTGCAATCTTGGATGACTGCATTGAGTGAAATGTATTTTCCATTGGCGACTTCTACGGTAAAGTTTTCATCAAGAATCGTGCGAGGTGTGTGAAGTATGGGTTCAAATTCCAAAGACACAAAACTTTTATCGGCACCTGAATCAAAAAGTACTGACGGGTAGCAGTCATTTATGAGAAACGTACCATTTACGACCTTGTTATCAGTCTGTGCTTGGGTTGCGGTAATGACAAATGCTCGGCCTTTGGGAGGTGGAACCTGCATTGTTGGATTTGCCTGGGCTTGAGTGTTAATGATATTGACAAGCCCAGGACACGCGTTTCTGAAATGGGTGGGGTCACCACAGTTGAAGCATGTTCCAGTTGGATATCGGGTTTGTGTTTGCTGATTTGAGGGTAGAGCGAATGGTCGCTGAGTTTTTGGTGTACGGCATGTGTCCGCCAAGTGGCCATAGCGACCACAAGTCGTACAAAGGCGACATGGGCTGGTGGACATATGGTGATAGTTACAATGGTTACAGAGGGGGTCGTAATGCCATCTATGAGAATCACGCATATGGACTTGTGAGTTATTTGTAAATTAAGTTTGTAGACATTGTTGGGTAAAATAATTGTAAAACACTTGTTGGGCCATGGTTAGGAGTGTTGGGCACCTTTTGGGCTTTCCATGGGTACTAAATGTGAAGCATGTAGCAATTGCATGGGCCCCCACAATACTAAGTTTTCACATGTTTTTCCCACTTCTAGGCCCATTAGGGAACTTAATAGTCCAATGAGTTGGCCATTTTGGAGTGTATCCTTTCGGATACGTTTGATGAGGTCGGGTATTTTGATGGCTCAAAAGTAATGTGAATAACGCGCTTTGGCCTATAGGTTTGGGAACTCTCGCCTTTGGTCCCCAGGTAAGCAAACTGGTCCCTCGGTTGATTAGGATGTATACGAATGCTTACCTAGTCAGGACTTTCAGGCTACCGGCACCTCCCCCTTCCAGTTACTACGCGTCCATTACTTTGATCCTACCCAACTAGAGTGGATGACTTTTAATATCCTATGAGCTCTAAGGAATATATATGTATATAAATTTTTATTTTGAAACCATTTGAGTATGTGTGTGATTTTAAGAGAAAGTGGAGAAAATCCACAAGTGTATGCACACATATAAGTGTCGGGAATAATACGTAAGCACATAAGGGAGCAATTAGCACACAAAGGTATTCCTAGGATTTTCTAAGTGCGAGTTGCATGCAGTTGTGTGTGCATTTTATAAACTAGCATACGAGAGGACCCTAGAGGCTATAGACTAGGTCAAGGCAATTAACCTAATTCCCTATAGTCAAGGGCTCTGATACCAATCTGTCACACCCCGATCCTTGGCGGAATCGATCAAGGCGTGATATATTGTTCAAAGTCTCATGACAACTATGTTATAATATGATTAGATTCAATTAAGTACTAAGTATGCAAAAAAGATCCACAACATACAAATACAAATCCAAATACAACAACATTTATTACATCAATTTTAAATAGTCTTGTGGGTTTCTAAGGTACACCCTACTTTTCATCAACTTCATTCTTCAAATCTGCATCATGGGTAAAAACAGGTCAACTACGAGAGTTGGTGAGTAATCTAGTTTTATTAAAGAAAATTGTGAGTTTGAATAATTTGAAATTTGTTTTCTTTTGAAGTTGGCAAGCAACTGTTATTGAGATAACAGTTTATAAATCAAAAATTGATTAACAAATGATAACAACAACAATAAGTCATCACCCTATATATACATATATATGTATTTATATAGGATGGAGAATCTAATCATCATACACACTCAACCACGTGCAATCAATCACCTTAGCGTCCCAAGGCGGGGTGGTCAACCCAATAGCGCTATTATTGTCCATAACGTACCTCAAGAATACGGGCATAGTCATGGAGATTAGACTAAAAATTGTAATGCACTACAAGTACATGTAGCGTAAACAAACAATAATTATACAAATAATGATTCATGTATAAATGTCCCAACAATGTCTCAATGGTGAAAAAAATAATAAAATAAAGTTGGAACATATTAAAACCACATGATACACCCCAAAAGTATTGAAAATTATAAAATATGGGGTAGATTACTCACATTAGTCCAATAAGGAATGCGCGTGTTGTACGATAGACGGTTCGAGTCAAAATGTCGTAGAACCTAATATAATTAATAGTTTTGGCTTAGGAATCGATAAACGGGAATATAGTATTAATAAAAATAATTAGACACATATTCTTATATTAGATGAATTAACAATAATCCAAATTTTGTTTTGAATATTAATGTATTCATATGTTAAATGAATTTTAAATTGAATTAATTACTTTGCTTAATTACTTTATATTTTCACTTTAGGCAAGATTTTAATAATTTCTTATTAAAATAATAACTAGTCAAATTATAAGTATTTACAGATTTTATATATTATAAACAATTATTTATATGAAATAATCATTAAAAATGCATTTTTACATGCTTAGATATTTAGAAAAATGGTTTTAAATACTAAACAGTAATGAAACATTCTGAAATTATCAGAAAATCATTATTTCATAAAATAGTAATTACTGTAAAATTTTCATATTTTTCTTAACTGCTTTAGTATTTATTTAGTATTTTAATAATTAAACCACAACAAATTTCGGGAAAAATAGTAAATGATTCCCAAAAATTCTGGAAAATTAACCATAGTTTTCTAACATTATATTGAGCCTAGATATTTTGGATTATGGGAAATATTTCTTATGTTTTTCATTATTAACTAATCAATAAAATCCTAAATAATAGGAAAATATTAGGAGAAATTCATTAGACTTTTTATTTATGATTAATATGTTATATATGATATTCTGATAAGGTTTTATAATTTTTGGACATGTGTAGCTATTTATTATCAATTTAAACCATTAAATAATCATTAAATCAGGAAAAATAAGCAAACATTCTTACAAAAATCTGTAAATTTTGTCATAGAGTCTTTAAAATGTTAATAAGGTGCGAAAAATATAAAATCTAGTTTTTAACATACATAACTATATTTTGCAATTTATTTATCTACAACAAAATAAAATACAAAATAAGCATCAAACAGTAATATAAATGCATGAAACTTTATAAATCCACTTTACTCAATATATGAGTTGTTCCAAAAGTTTCCCAGAATTTATTGACTGCAAAAATTATTTTATGTGAATTATTGCCCTATTTTATTGCAATAATTATAGTAATTCAATAAAAATAAGTTATTTTCTGAAAATTTCCAGAACTTCTTATTTTATTGATGGGATCCTGAGAAAAATCAGGTTTATGCATAAAATGAGTTTTAGATAGTTTGGTGGATTTAATTTGTTTCATTCATGAATTTGAGACTTTTAACAACATACATTGATGAATGCTTCAAGAGGGATGGAGATTTGAGTATATTGGAGTGTTCTTGGCTGAATATGAAGATTTCTAGGAGGAATTTCGAGATTGAGAGTGAGAGAAAGAATAGATATGGTTTGAGTGGTGATGAGAATAATGTGTTGGGAGAAAAATGAAAGGAAAGATGATGGGAGGTGTGAGTGGGAGACAATGGGAATAAACTTTTACTTTTGGTGGTCTTCATAATTCCCCACTAACACAAGCATCTTAAGAGTTTTATAAAATTTAATGTAGTGTTTATAAAAATAGAGTTTTATAAAAAAAATAGGTTATTATTTGATTATAACAATTTACTTTGATTTGAAGTTTAATTATAGCATTCAAGTTTGATTTTTTTAATTTAATTAGAGCATCATACTTTGATGTTATTTTAATATGGTATCATAATTTAATTTGATTATAGTTATAACGTTATACTATGCTATATTGCTATTAACGTCAATTTATATCGTAGTGTAAGGGTTTTGATCCTATTAGCGTCAAGAAATCTCGAGTAGGGTTTATTAAATTTCCAATTGGGTTGGGTTGACCCGAATCCATTTTAGGCGAATGTCACATGGTTCCTCCCAAATCGGGGAGAATTGAAGAGAAAGGAATCTTTAGCCGATATAAAATTTTTAACATTACCAAAATACCCCTAAACCTAATATTTATATATATCCATCGGCCTTCTCTTCTCCTACGCCTCCCACTGTTTCTTCTCACGTCGACGAAAACAAGAATACAGCAAGGTAATTTTTTTCAGTTTTCTATGGTTTACGTATCTTCTTCACCTGCTGCATGTTTCTTCTGGCATGTTTTTTTCGTTACTTTTTACTTCAAACCAAGAAAAACTAGGAACCATGCATATATAATTGCTGAAACATCGAGTACAATTCTGGTTAATACTTACCTAGAAGTTCGACTAATTAACAGTGCCTCCTTGTAAGCCTTTATACCTATTATCTATGTGAAAGATCTTTGCCTTTTGTTAATTCTTCGCATGTGATCCGTATGATGATTTGCATTATATGAACCATATAAAAACTGCAATAACATACAACATAGACCAAAAGTTGTCTTACAATTTTAGCCCATCAAGAGTTGTACGTAAGACCCACTTCATGTATAGAAAACACATTCACACACTTACCAGTTACCATTAGTGATACATGAGCTAACAGGGGATAAAAACTAAAGAAAAAACATGCACAGTGATAGGACCTTTTGACTTTAGTTGTAACATGCACAGTGATAGGACCATTGGGCTAATGTTCGTTCATCTTGGTACATCTATCATGGATCATCAATGAAGTGAAGGAACTTGCTACAGGAAGTTTTTTGTATAATGTTGGTTATAATTAGTTCTTAAACACGGTTGCTAGTGTTAGGGGATCGATGTAGGCCTGATTTCTTAAACACGGTTATAATAATTTCTTAAACACGGTTGCATTAATTTTAGTATACTTTATCCAAATTTTATTAGCTAATCAAACAAATTTTTTTCGACATAGAATGAATAATCCGTTACGCTACCCCATTTCTATTATAAGGGCTAGACAATTGCAAGCGGTTAATCTGATTTGCTTGTTGGTGGCTTTCCTTACTCGACGTAGACTGTCCAACATAAAGCATGCTAATTTACCTACTAGAGATGTACTTTTACAACGACGATCTGTACGAGAAGAGATGTTACACGACCTTGCAAATAGTGGCAAATGTCGTGAACTAATTCGTATGAGTCAGAAAGCTTTTACTACATTATGCAGAATCTTAGTGTGTGACGGTGGTCTTCGACGTACTCAACGCATGTCCGTTGAAGAGCATGTCGCTAGATTTTTGCATATTGTAGGCTATGCAGTTATCCCGGCCATAAACCTTATAGCGGTCACCTAGCGAGATTCGATTTAACGTTTATCGCAGTGGTATAGCGGTGGTATAGCGGGGGGGGGGGGGGGGGGGGTTTGTTACTTTTAGACTATTAATACTACGTAGAATTAATATCACAAAAAGTTGCATAAAAATGTCACATAAAACATAGATAGTATTCTAATATGAAAAGTGTCAACGTGTCTCGGCAAATCTCTATAACGATCCGGCGCAATATCGCTATCTCGGGCTCCTAAATCTCCTAAATCTCGGCAAATCTCGGACATTACCGCTATCTCGGGCAAATCTCGGACAATATCGCTATCTCGGGCTCCTAAATCTCGGCAAATCTCGGACATTATCGGCGAGATTCTCGCTGGCGAGATTACTGACCGAGATTTTGATTTCTATCTCGGCGTTATCTCGGCGAGATCTCGCGCGATTGACTGCATAGATTGTAGGTAACGATTTACGAAATCGATTTGCCTCATGGATCTATCGTCGTTCTAGCTCAACGACAACCAGGGCCCTCCATAGAGTATTACGAGCAATTATATCTTTGGATAGTCATTATATGCAACAACCTAACGGTGATATGGTCCCAAAAGAAATTCAAGAAAAGAAAAGATTTTATCCATATTTCAAGGATTGCATAGGTGCAATTGATGGAACACATGTTCGTGTTAAAGTGCCTAGTAAAGACGCTGCTAGATATCGCTGTCGTAAGGGATACCCGACAATAAATGTACTATCTTCTTGTACATTTGACTTAAAGTTTACGTATGTATTAACTGGTTGGGAGGGTACTGCATCAGATTCAAGAATAATAAAGAATGCACTTACTAGGGATGATAAACTACTAATTCCAAGAGGTAATTACTTAAACCAAATTAATTTGACTGTCTAATATTTTATGATAATACTAACTAGACCTTATTTGTAGGTAGATATTGTTTGGTAGATGCGGGTTTACCACATACGAGTACACTAATGACACCGTATAGGGGTGTTACATATCATTTGAAAGAGTACTCCACCCGTGCACCTGAGAATTCAAAAGAGTTGTTTAACCTTCGTCATGCATCCTTACGTAACGCTATAGAACGAGCATTTGGTGTCCTAAAAAAGAGGTTTCCTATCATTAGAAGTACAACGAAACCGTTTTATTCTTGTGAAACCCAATCTTCAATCTTTTTGGCATGTTGTATTCTACATAACTTTTTACTAGAGGAAGATCATGACAAAGCTCTTGAAGAAGAGGTCATGCATGAGTTGTTAAATGCACCACAAGAGAAAGATCGACATAGTTCTAGAGACATACGTGAGGGTAGTACTAGGGTAGAGCAACTAAGGAACTCAATTGCAAATGTAATGTGGGCTAATTATTTGTTACATCCAAATAATGAAATAGATATGTCAAAATAGTTTTGTAATAGTACATTGTTTAATTCGAGTTGACATTGTATTTGTTGGATTAGGTGTCTAAGCCATGACTTATAATTGTATTTATCTTATGATTAAAAGCAAAGTCCATTTGGGTTGTCCTCATAGATGGATGATAGATATATAATTCAGTAGAGAGAATAGTTGATTTATAAATTGCATAATAAATCAATAGAAATTAAGTATATGGTTTATTAATATATTTAAGTGTTAATATATTAATTAGAAACTATATTAATTAATTGAGATTTAATCTAGAATTAATTGGATTTAATTTAGAGATTAAACTAATTAATTAAAAGGTGCAGGGACTGGTTTGGCATTTATTCAATAGTTGAATAACTGGCCAGGTAAAACCAGGGACCAAAAGTGGCGCCAACCTGGAGGCTCCTCCAGGGTTTGGCGAAACCCTAATTAGGGTTTTGGTAAGCCTGGTCCATGTGGTCAAAAGCCTTGTCCAGTTGGAGGCTCCTTAGGGTTTCAGGTATAACCGTAGGAGGCTATAAAAGGAACCCCCTGGCACCTCGTATTCACGACATCTGTCTCTCTGTGTTATTCTACTGGACTGATTCTTCCATCCCTTGGGTGTGACTTGCATTTGAGGCAGGATACTTTTGCTGCTGCTTGAAAGGATCATAAGATCAAAGGTTGGTTTTCTTAATTCATCTTTAGAATTGAATTGTTTCCTTTAGGTTCTTAGTTCTAATCTTCATAGAAGAAAACATAGATCAATATTTGGGTTGCATGTGAACCTTAGGTATTTTTTGTGTTCATTGATTGCATAGAAACCCTTCAGTGGTATCAGAGCTAGCTTGTTTTCATGTGATTTGATTATGAACTGCTTGCATGATTCTTGGCCTTGGTGTTTTTTTTTGAAATCTCACCCTTGGGAGGCCTTGAAGTCGACGGCTTGGCTAGGGTTTCCTAACCCTAGCCGCCATGCCCTATTGGTCCCCCTTGATTGCTTGATTTGCTTGCCTTAATTATGTGTCGTTATTTTTGGTTACTAGATCAACTAAAATAACTTGAACCCTAATTTCCTTGGCTTGAAATTTTCGAAAATCATAGGGACACATACAGATAAATTAATTTGATTAATTTGGTAATCTGTAACCTAGATTTAATTAGTTTAATTAATTGATTAATTAAAGGACCAATTAAATCAGTTTAAAGAATAAATTAAAATTTTCAAAAAATTAGTAATAATTTGCGAAAATTAAGATAAAATTAATTCCAAAATATTTTAATGAGATTAAAATATATCTTATATGTATTTAAAATTAAAAGTTAATTTAATATGTATAAGAAAATTGGTTAGTCTACCGCTAGTAAGCCTCATTCACAAAACTGTCCTATAAAGAGGGTATAAGGCGACTGGCTATAAAATGTTAGTCTAATGGGTATCTACTCTTACCCACCGCTCTCCTGGTCAGTCGAGTGTCGTTAGCCGAACGGGTATGATAGAACCGCTAAGCCTCTTAAAAGTATAATGCTATAATTGAAAGTACTAGAACCCTAAAACAAATCCCAATCTAGTTACTTTAGGTTAAAAATGTGAATTGGTGCTAATACATGAAATTGCACATTGCATTTTGTAGAACGTTGGTGGAGCGTGTGTGGTTTACCGGCACGCCAACTGGGGTCCGCAAAGAGTCGCAATGGGTTTCTTGATTTTGTCATTATTAACGGAGCGTGTGTGGTTTACCGGCACATTAATTAGAGATGACAATTGACTTCAAGAGTACCAAGAAAATTTGCATGGTTATTCACACCCGGTTTGTGATCCTCGGTATCCCAGTCACAACAGCGGGGCATTCCCAAGATTAAAACATGCTATCGAACAGTTCGGTAAATCTCAAAGAAACTAGGAATTCCATTATAATATGATTATGTTTCCACGGTGGAATTGGCTGAATCGTCATTCGCCTACCTTGTAAAATTTGCAATATTGATTACGGCATCCCTTTTCGGTATTGTAGATTGTTATTGTAGGATCCTAGCCTCGTATTTATTCTTGGGTGAATATGAGGATTATTATTACTTTATCTAATTAAAACTACCTTCTTCTTGTTCAGATGTCTTCTGACCAATCCGTTCCCCACTCAAATCCCGGTAGTGTCACCTCGATTCTGTCATTATGCTGAAAGGTGACGTTGGACGGCACCAACTATAATGACTGGATCCGCAACATCAAAATGGCTCTAAGGTTTGAACATAAAGAGTATGTTCTGGAAACCGAGCTTGTTGATGTGGACACTGAAACTGCTACTCCCGAGGAAATCGCTGCGTACACCAAACACTCTGATGATGCAACCAAAGTGGCTTGCATCATGATCGCTACTATGAACCCTGAACTGCAGCGTATCTATGAGGACCATTGGCCTTACAAGATGCACAAAGAGCTCGCGGAAAGGTTCCGCAAGCAAGAGCACATCGAGAGGCGTGAGGTTGTAAAAGCTTTCACTAACAGCAAGCCCAAGGAGGGCGAGTCCATCTGTGCACATGTGCAAAGGATGCATGGTTACGTGGAAAGGCTTAGAAAGCTGGAAATGCCGGTTCATGAGGATTTAGCAGTTGACATAGTGCTGAACTCCTTACCCAGTTCTTATGACCAGTTCACATTGGCGTATCATTTGAACAACAACCAGGCAAATCTAGCTGAGTTACATCGCATGCTGCGTACGGCTGAGGCCGGGATGAAGGGAAAAGTTGTGCTCCCTGTCAACCCGCCTGTCCTAGCTATTGGCTCCGGAAAGGGAAAGAAACGGAAAGGCCCTCCTAAGAAGAACTGGAGGGAAAAGACTCACGTCGGGTCATCTAGTGGTGCCCCGAAAGGTAAGTCTTCCGGAATTCCACATATTCGGAACCCCAAAGAGGCCGACTGCTTTTACTGCAAGCAGAAGGGTCATTGGAAGAGGAGTTGCCTAACGTATCTGCAGGATGTCAAGGACGGTAAAGTGAAACCGTCATAGGCAGGAACATATTCTATATCTAATAACTCATCTTTTTCCCGTTCATGGGTCCTTGATACAGGATGTGGTTTTCACATCTGTTCTGATTTGCAGGGCCTAGAGGAAAGTAGGGAACTGGAGCATGGCAGACTGAACCTGGTCATGGGCAATAGGCGAACGTCACCTGTTACCAAGATTGGTGTTTATGGACTGATGCTAAGCAGTGGAGTTAGATTAGATTTACATAATTGTTGCTATGCGCCAGATATGGCAAAGAACATAATTTCTTTTCATGCACTATTTAGACAATGTTTTTATTATGAGTTTAATAAATTGAATGGTTCAATTTAAGTTTTCAAAAATGATGTTTTTATATTTAATGATATGCCTTGTGATGGAGTGTATGAATCTATTATGTGTGTTGACAATTATGGTAAAAATGTTTTAACTATTGATGCTTCAAGCGGTGTAGAAAAGGCATGTCTATGGCATTGTCGCCTTGGCCATATAAACAAGAAACGCATCGCCCAACTCCAGAAGGATGGAGTGTTGGAATCATTCGACCTCGGGTCGAATGATGTATGCGAATCTTGCTTACTTGGCAAGATGACAAAATCACCATTCAAAGGTTCCTTTGAAAGAGGTGAAGATCTGTTGGATATCATACACACAGATGTGTGTGGTCCCTTCAGAACAACCACTAAAGATGGCACGCGGTTCTATGTGACCTTTACCGACGATTTTAGTAGATATGGGTATGTCTACTTAATCAAGAATAAGTCGGATACCTTTGAAAGGTTCAAAGAGTTTAAGAATGAAGCAGAAAATCAATTGGGCAGAAAGATAAAGATGCTTAGATCCGACAGAGGCGGTGAGTATCTTAGTATCGAGTTTCTCGATTACCTCAAGGAATGTGGAATTGTTTCACAGTTGTCGCCTCCAAGAACACCTCAGCTGAATGGTGTTGCAGAGAGACGAAACCGAACCTTGTTGGACATGGTTCGTTCCATGATGAGTCGAGCCTCACTTCCAATCCATTTATGGGGGTATGCCTTAGAGACTGCCGCCCATATCCTAAATCTTGTCCCAACCAAGAAGGTTGCGAAAACACCACACGAGATGTGGACAGGGAAAGTTCCCTCGTTGGCACACATCAAAGTCTGGGGCTGTGAAGCATTCGTGAGACGAGATACTTCAGATAAGCTCGTAGAAAGAAGTGAGAGGTGTTACTTCATCGGATACCCGAAACAGTCTTTTGGATACTTGTTCTACAGACCAAGCGAGGACGTGGTCTTTGTAGCAAGACGGGGGTTCTTTCGAGAGAGAGAACTCATATCCAAAGAGGACAGTGGGAGTACGATCGATCTCGAAGAAATTCAGGAGATGCCCGATGAGACAACCTTGGAAGAAACTAGCAACCAACATGAGGAAGGAGTTTCTGTTGGACCCACCGACATTTCGTTGCCCCTTAGGCGCTCAGGTAGAGTTAGCATGCCGCCCGAGTTCTATGGTTTCCATATTACGTCGGACGGAGACACGTTAGTCAGTGATCGTACATTGACTAATTTGGATAAGCCAGCTAGCTACCGTGAAGCAGTGGCAGACCCCAAGTCTGCAAAATGGAAAGAGGCAATGGACAGCGAGATAAAGTCCATGTATGACAATCAAGTTTGGAACTTGGTTGACAATGTACTGGGTCGAAAGACAGTCGGATGCAAGTGGATCTTCAAAAAGAAGACTGACATGGATTGAATAGTGCATACTTATAAAGCTCGGCTGGTTGCGAAGGGATTCACTCAAACCCCGGGGGTTGACTATGATGAAACCTTCTCTCCAGTAGCCAAGATTAAGGCAATCAGGATAATGCTTGCCATAGCTGCGTTTCATGATTATGAAATCTGGCAGATGGATGTCAAAACCGCTTTCCTTAACGGAAAACTGACTGAAGATGTTTACATGAGTCAGCCAGAAGGTTTTGTAGACATTAAGCACCCTGATAAAGTATGTAAGCTTGAAAGATCAATCTACGGGTTGAAGCAAGCATCACGTAGTTGGAATCTTTGCTTCCATGAGAAAGTCAAAGAGTTTGGCTTCTCTAGGAGTGAAGATGAGTCCTGTGTATATGTCAAGGCTAGTGGGAGTATAGTCACTTTCCTGGTGCTGTATGTTGATGACATACTGCTCATGGGAAACGACATTCCAACCTTGCAGAATGTTAAGGCTTGGCTCGGGAAGTGTTTCGCCATGAAAGACCTAGGGGAAGCTGCTTATATTCTCGGGATAAGAATACTTAGAGATAGAAAGAGAAAATTGATAGGTCTAAGCCAGTGTACATATTTGGAAAAGGTGTTAAAGAAGTTTCACATGGAAAGTTCCAAAAAGGGAGAGTTACCAATCCTAAGTGGTGTTAAATTGAGTAAGACTCAAAGTCCGAGTACCGATCAGGAAATAGCTGAAATGAGTCAAGTACCTTATGCTTCGGCAGTAGGGTCGATCATGTATGCTATGACATGTACTCGTCCTAACGTATCCTATGCACTAAGCATGGTTAGTCGGTACCAGGGTAATCCTGGAAAAGCACATTGGATTGCAGTCAAGAACATACTCAAGTATCTGCGAAGGACAAAGAATATGATATTAGTCCTTGGTGGCAGTGATGAGTTAAAAGTGAGTGGATATACAGATGCCAGTTTTCAGACAGATAGGGACAGTGGACGGTCCCAGTCAGGCTGGGTATTTCTTTTGAACGGTGGAGCGGTCACTTGGAAAAGTTCCAAGCAGGAAACGGTGGCTGATTCAACGTGCGAATCAGAGTACATTGCAGCGAGTGAAGCGTCTAAGGAAGCGGCTTGGCTAAAGAATTTCATCGGGGACCTTGGAGTTGTCCCAAGCATTCAGGAGCCGGTGGAAATTTTCTGCGATAATGAAGGAGCGGTCGCCTTGGCAAAGGAACCGCGAGACCATGGAAAGTCCAGGCATATCGAAAGAAAGTACCACTACATTCGACATCAAGTAGAAGAAGGGCACTTACTGGTTAAGCGAGTATCATCCGAGGACAATCCTGCAGATCCTTTGACTAAGGCTCTGAATAGGATCAAGCACAATCAGCATGCTCGGAGCATTGGATTGAAGGATGATGTTAGTTTTAGTCAGTGTTGCAGAAATCGGCCTTGGCGGCCGATTAATCGGCGATTAATCGCTTGGCGGTCTTCAACCGATTACGATTATGCCTAATCGGTCAGCTTGGCGGTTTGCTGCAAAAATCGGCCTTGGCGGCCGATTAATCGGTCTTGGCGGTGATTTTTTGAATTTTTTAAAAATTTTTAATTAATTTTTAATTTTTTTTATTTTTAAATGAAGACACAAACACTCTCTAATAACTTAATAATACTAAAAAAATCAATATTAAAGAATAAAAATAAACAAATGAATAATCTTTGATATGCATCTCGAAATAAAATGAATCAAACTTTTCTATTTTTAATATTTATACATTTTAAAATGAATTCCTTTACAATTTAGGGTCTCCGATTAATCCCCGACTAATCCCCGATTAATCCGACTAATCCCTTAACCTCACTCGACCGCCAAGCTACCGTCAAACGATTTTTACAACCTTGGTTTTAGTAATTAGATAGATTAGAAACTTGTAACAGTATAAATGTAATTGACTTGGTGATTTTATAATAGAGATTTATAAATGAGTATTGTTACTGCCTTTGTCAATTGTTTATTTCTGTGTTTCTATATTTGCATGTTTAACTTCCTTAATAATTAGATTATTTAAAACTCCACAGTCGATCATACTGTTAGGAAGTAAGTATGAACTAAGACTGTCATGAATTGGTTGCAGACTGTCTAAAGAGTTAGATATTGCAGTAAGACTGCTGTAACGTTCATGAGTACTTAGAAATAGAGATTTGAGTATTGGATAAACCCGCGCTTAACAGATTGCTTCATGGATTATATCACGAGCAATGTTAAGACGATAATATCCGGTGATCTTTAAGTGGAGAGATATGATCTATTATTTGCGATACAAGTGCTTATTGACAATACGAAATCGCGCCAGTAACTCGGTGCTATAAAACGCATTGTTATATGTATTTGGACCCGCAAAAGTTATGGACATATGAGTCGAAACTTATCCGTCCCATGACCCGATGGGAAACAGATATCTGTAGGCCTCTCGATGATTTAGAAGTTGACTGAAAGTGTTGGCCAACCGGGACTTAATTAATGTGTTTAATTAGTAGTCTCTAAAGTCATATGCAAATCAGAAATCGAGAAACAGAGTGTCAGACCAAGATTGATGTTAATCCATGTCTTGAGCCTGAAAATATCCTGTTGGACGGAGGATCATCAAATCACTTATCTTTGGACAGAACTGACTAGGTCAGAGTTCAGACAATTAAAGTCATAGACTTATCCAAGTGGGAGACTGTTGGATTAGGTGTCTAAGCCATGACTTATAATTGTATTTATCTTATGATTAAAAGCAAAGTCCATTTGGGTTGCCCTCATAGATGGAGGATAGATATATAGTTCAGTAGAGAGAATAGTTGATTTATAAATTGCATAATAAATCAATAGAAATTACGTATATGGTTTATTAATATATTTAAGTGTTAATATATTAATTAGAAACTATATTAATTAATTGAGATTTAATCTAGAATTAATTGGATTTAATTTAGAGATTAAACTAATTAATTAAAAGGTGCAGGGACTGGTTTGGCATTTATTCAATAGTTGAATAACTGGCTAGGTAAAACCAGGGACCAAAAGTAGCGCCAACCTGGAGGCTCCTCCAGGGTTTGGCGAAACCCTAATTAGTGTTTTGGTAAGCCTGGTCCAAGTGGTCAAAAGCCTTGTCTAGTTGGAGGCTCCTTAGGGTTTCAGGTATAACCGTAGGAGGCTATAAAAGGAACCCCCTGGCACCTCATATTCACGACATCTGTCTCTCTGTGTTATTCTGCTGGACTGATTCTTCCATCCCTTGGGTGTGACTTGCATTTGAGGCAGGATACTTTTGCTGCTACTTGAAAGGATCATAAGATCAAAGGTTGGTTTTCTTAATTCATCTTTAGAATTGAATTGTTTCCTTTAGGTTCTTAGTTCTAATCATCATAGAAGAAAACATAGATCAATATTAGGGTTGCATGTGAACCTTAGGTATTTTTTTGTGTTCATTGATTGCATAGAAACCCTTCAGTATTGTCGATCATTGTTTGAAATTACTTATATTATTTAGTATTTGCATTTTTCATAACTATACCATTAACCACTTCATTGTTTTATTTCAAGTTGACGTTGTGTTAACTGTTTCTAAGTAGTATTTTATTCTGATAATGTACTTTTATATATGTTTCTATCTAGAAGGTAATCATGAGCAAACAGGAAGCCTTTACAAATACATGTAAGAAGGAACAATTAAAGTGGACTGAGAAAATGGATTCCGCATTCGTTCAAGCGATGATAAAGCAGCAAGATAAAGGCAACAGGATTAAGGGGACATTCACTACCCAAGCATATGCTGATATGACTGAGGAATTGAGTGCAATTCTTCAAATGATTATTACAAAAGTTCATTTAAAAAACCGTTTAAAAACCTTGAAAACTGTATTTTCTCAGTGGTATGACTTGTTTCAAGGAACTTCAATGGGTGGGTTTTCTTGGAATGCAAATACTCGACTAATTGAAGCCAAGGATGAAATATGGGATAACTTAATAAAAGTAAGTGTTCCTTTTATGATTTAGTTACTTTTCTGTGTATAACTTATGTTACCGTTTATAATATTAGTTATTTTTTTCTCATGAAACAGTCAAAGCCCGATGCTATAATATTGAAGACCAAAAAAGTGTCTAACTACAATGAAATGTTAGATCTCTTTTCTACGGACAGAGCAAAAGGTGAAGATGCTGAAACTGCTAAGGAAAGAAATGTTAGATTGAACAAAATTGACAACATTAAATTGGAAAAAAATTCTGAAGTTGACGACTTATTAGCTTCGAATGAAGTAACTTTGGAGAATCCATACAATCTTGATGATGATGATGATATTCAAGTGGTATATCCCACACATCTTTCGCCCAAGTAGCCTTCGAGTGCAAAGAAATGTAAAAGTAAAAAAAAAAAAAAAAGGTTCAAGAAGAAGTTGAATCGTCTGACTCGAACATTGTGAATGCCGTTCACAATGTAGCTCACACTATTATGGAAGGGAATAAAATAATGGACAAGGCTTATCCTCGTGAGTATACGGGTGAGGAAATTTTTCAACAATTGGAGCTAATGGGTTTGGAACTCAATGAAATACCAAGGGCCCTCAATTTCTTGGCCACGAATCAAGCAAAATCAATGTTATTATTCAGTACTCCACTTCAGATAATGATGGGTGTGCTGAAAGATATGATGGGTACATAGGATTAAAGGTGACAATTTATGGATTGCTCTCATACATTTGGTTAGTTGCAATTTGTTTGTTTGGTACTTTTTGGAAAAAAAATTAGATTTTGATTTGTTTTTTATTTTGTTTTCTATTTTGATTGTGGATGTTGAAAACAATTCATTGGTGACCGGTTAATATGTATTTGAGAACTTTTTGTTTAATTGAATGCCTTGCGTAGAAAATTAACATTATTGCAAATTAAACTCGCCGTGGTTATTTAACGGTGGTTTGCCAACTTCAATTTTCTTAATTGTAAACTCAAAGGTTAGTATGATGTGTAAAGTCAAAGGTTGGTATGAAGTTCCAAACCAACACGTGATGTTATTTACAAGTGTTAAGAAAAATATAATTATTTATAATATAGCATGATGTGTATATTGCATGATATGTAAATTTCAAATCGTAGCCACCGTAGCATGATGTGTATAGTGCCAATTAAAGCGACCACGCGGAGGAGCATAGATGTGGCAAACGAGTATAAAGGGTGTGGCTGTAAATTTACAATTTTTTTTTCTTTTCCCAAATAACTCAGGAACACAAAAATCTATCATTTCTTTTCTTTTCTTTAGAGCTCTGGAGCATGAAAAACATTTATATCTTTCCCTTCTTTTCCTTTCTTTTATTCAGTATTTTCCATTCTTTTCTCTTCTTTCCGTTAGTGAACTCTGGAGCAGAGCGTAAAGGTCCAGATTTGTCCTTACGGTTCTTACCGGATTTTGGGTTCCTACACGATCCTCATTATATATATATATATATATATATATATATATATATATATATATATATATATATATATATATATATATATATATATATATATATATATAATTATATATATATATATATATATATATATATATATATATATATATATATATATATATATATATATATATATATATATATATATATATATATATATATATATATATATAGAAATAGGTTCCATTGAGAATGAAAATTATGTTGAGAATGCGAGAATGAATCTCAGCCACATATTTTTTTATTGCCGCTCTAATGCTTTGGCGCCGTCGGACCGTTGACACTCTAACGACGAGATATATATTATTATTCACATATGATTTTCACCTGCACCACCTTCGTTACCACCACCACCGCTGTCGCCGCCATCTCTAACACCACCGTCGCCGCCACCTCCCCCAACGCCACCACCACCACCGCTACTGTCTACGCCGCTACCTCCCCCACCACCGCCGCTACCACCTATACCACCACCTCCACCATCGCTACCACCACCCACCGCCACCACTACCACCTCTATTACCGCCGCCACCACCACCACCTTCGTCACTACCCACCTCCACCAACACCACCACCCCACGAACACCGTCGCCACCATCACCACCATCATCGCCATCACCATTATCAACGTCACCCTCTACCACCATTCCGACCACCACAACCATATATGTATTTTTATATATGTTTATTCATATATGATTATATGAATATTCATATAATCATATATGATTATTCATATATGATTATATGAATAATCATATATGAATATACCCATTCATATATGAATAAATCATATACGAAAAAAACCCAGCTCTTCGTGGTGGAGCGGCGCGCATCAGCGCTGGCGCATCTAGTGGCCCAGATTCATTCTCACGTTCTCAACATTATTTTCATTCTCAATGGAACCCTTCCATATATATATATATATATATATATATATATATATATATATATATATATATATATATATATATATATATATATATATATATATATATATATATATATATATATATATATATATATATATATATATATATATAATGTAGTTTTTTTAAATCTATTATAAATAGAAGCATATGCCCTCATCCCCCAACGCACCAATTTGCTCTTTTCTCTCTCTATATACAATTGTTTTTTCTCATCAACTGTTTGAAGCTATTGTTCAAACAATTACTATATAAACAAATAGAAGCAGATTTCTAGAAGAGATTGGGGGTAGGGTTGTTTTTCGGGTTTTAAGGGGGGTGGGGTTGTTTTGAGTTCTCTCCTGTTGACATGTGGCTGCTGCATGGAATGTTAATAGTAAAGGGTTCTGTGGTTTGTGGCATTAATTGTGTTACTACTGCAGTGATGATGAGGATGAGTATTAAGTTTTAAGTTGCTATATTTATAATCTAAAGTATTCCTTTGTGTTCTATGGCATTTATTGTCTTGGTGGTTGAATTACTTTTTAGTCCAACCGTAATAATGGAGATGGGTCTTTAAGCTTTTAATTTGATTACATCACGGTAATTTTTTCGTGAAAAACTTGGTAACTATCGTTACTTTTATATTATGTTTTATCTTTTTAAAATCTGGAAAATGGAAAAGTTGATGTTAATAAAGATCTGTTCACATTAGTAATGAAATAATTACTTTTTCTTTATTCTATAAATATAATTACTATTCTTTTTTAAATGAGGAAAGTATTTGAAAATTTTATCGTTTTTATATTAGACTTTTATAAAATGAGGAAACTTTAAAAGTTGGTTGCCATATGTTAATTGTTATTTTTATATTATGTTTTATCTTTTTAGATGAAGAGAGTTCAAAAGTTGGTTGTTATAAACTACAAAATTTTAAAGTTGGTTGTTATAATATTCTAATTTGATGTTAATCAAGATCTGTTCACATTAGTAATGAAATAATTACTTTTTCTTTATTCTGTAAGTATGATTGCTATTCTTTGTTGGTTGCTATAAACTACAAAATTTGAAAATTTGAAAATTTGGTCGTTATAATATTAGACTTTTATAAAATGAGGAAAGTTTAAAAGTTGGTTGCCATATATCAATCGTTATTTTTATATTATGTTTTATCTTTTTTAGACGAGGAGAGTTCAAAAGTTGGTTGTTATAAAGTACTAAATTTGAAAACTTGGTTGTTGTGATATGAGTCTTTTACATTTACATGTTTTTAATTTGTTTTTTTTTCTAATGGTTTTCTTCCAACAGCCCTACTGACAACGCCTAGTGATATCAAGTATTTTTAGGCGTTGTTGAGCCCTGTTCTTGGTAAAATTATATCAAATATGCATGGGTATTCTCACTTTTCATATCAGGACTTGTCTGGAGAAAAAGAACGGAAACAGGGACTAAAAGTGTACAAAAAGGAAAAAGTATGGAAAGAATGCAAAATCAAGAGAAGACGTACGCGCGCCGCGGGTTTATCTCCTGCGCGACGCGGATGTAAGGCGGTGGAACACATTTAAATGACGAAAAAACGGGGAACGGATAAGTACGCGCGCCGCGGATTTCACATTTGCGCGGCGCGGTCACGGGAAATTTGCAACTATAAATAGAGGCATTTCCAGCCGAAAACCCTAGCAAAGACCTGGTGTAAACATCGACCTAGAAGCTCTTTGACTCGAGGATTCCATTTCAGAAGCGATAATTTGGTATTTTCATGTTTTATATTTTATTTCATTTTAGTTAAACATTTGTAAGCTTTGAGTTGAATCTTTGGGTGTGACAACCATTGAATTCTAGCTTAGGGATCTGTTTTTAGTAGTTTTGGTTACTGATTTGATGTTTGGATATTGGTTTGAGTGAATGAAATCATTCGGTTACCTTAAATATTGATTTTTCGGTATTTCGGATGCTTGTTGGAGTTTTGATTGTTTGATTGTGATTGGATTTTGTTTGTGACTTGGTTAGGACGGTTTTCCCTTGCTGAAAACAGTAACTAACTTGGTTATATTGAGCATTAAATCTTGGCTATTAACTGTCTCATAGAACTGTTAGTTATTAGCTAGTTTATGCTGTGCTCGGTTTTGCTAGTTTGAATGCCTTCAATTGCTCCTGATTCAGAGATGTACTTCTGAATTCAGAAAGTAACTAGGTCATTTGGACATAGCTAAGCTTGGCTTGGGTGTTTGAATATTGTTCAAGGTAGAAGATAGAAATTAGTTCCTCCGACTATAGCCGTGACACTATCAGTTGGTAATCTCTCATCTAGGCTAACCACGTAGCTCCTGTGGATCGACCCTGACTCCACTGTACTAGTGAATGTTAGGTTATTTCTTATTTTTGACCGCATGACGACCTCTGCGTGCACGTCACCTACCCCCCAATCTCTTCTAGAAACTTGCTTTTATTTCATTATATAGTAATGAAGAAACCTTGAAAGTTGGTTGCTATAAAATGCAACATTTGAAAAGTTGTTTGTTATAATATTGGAGTTTTACACTTATACCTTAAGTTGTAAATTTCTGTAACTTGGGCCCAACTTTGGGTATTCATGTATAACAACTACCATGAGCAGAAGGACCAGGCTGAAGCTCTTAAAAAAGTGCAAGCTTCTTTAGATAGGTTAGAGGAAAATTGGAAATGTTCACCACCTTCGCCAGAACCGGAGGTGAGTGATTTTTATACCAATGATAATGTGTGTGAACTTGCATCACCTGAATATGTGATGGAAGGGCATACACTGTGGGAAAATCAAGAGACCATTGAGATGGTCGAAACGGTTGTTGAGGAAGAGGTTGTAGGTGACAATGCTACCTTTGACACAACAGCTTTTGATGTTTTTGAGGGTTTTGAGAATGTTGAGCTGGTGATGAGTGAATCTGTACTATCATCAGACAATTTGGTTGATGAGGATGTTGTGGAGGGGACTGTAAGTGACAGTACAGATCCCAGCCCAACAACTCCTGAAATTTTTGAAGTTGTTGATGTTTTTAGGGAAGGTGGTGTAGATGACAATATTACCCCCAACCCTGTGATTTTTGAAAATTTTGAGAAACTTGAAAGTAAGAATCCGATGATGGGTGATTTTGTACCACCATCAGATCAAACCAGTCACTCACTCTTGGTCCCGATCCACCTGTTGGACGATGACCAAGAAGATGATGCTGACGAGTTGATTTTTGAAAATAATAAACATGATTTTATTACCACTCATGATCCATTCATGAATGGAAAATTAGATGTGATCAATACCATCGATGAGGAGACATGGAAGCATCCCGATATGTTGCCTTCCGATCCCATTCGATTGGAAAATTTTTATTGGTACTGCAAACCAAAATTGCAACCTGAAGATAGCATGTGGGACTCTGGAAAAATGAGATCTTCAAAACAACTACTGGGAGCGGCACTGGACGCGCTTCATGTCAAGCCTTTGACTTTGAAGAGATACAGAAGGAAGGACCGAGCTTGGAGGTTCAAAGCTACCTCCAAGCACTCGCGGGAAATTATCAAAAGAAGGCAACTGGGCAGCAGCAGGGGATCTAGCAAGCCATTCGACCCAGGAAAGTTTGAGGAGCAGTGGGTCAGCAAAGGGACGGTGGAAAGGCAAAATCAGCAAAGAAGGAAGGCATACGATCCACCGTAGTTGTAGAAGGAGTAGCACGTCTGGCTGAAGACGTTAAACTTAGCGCTTGTTGGGAGGCAACCCATCGTGTCATGAGTAGGTTTTATATTTCTTAGGATTAATTTAGAAAATACATCAATCCTTTACAGGTATTAGTGGTCTGAAGCAAGTGTGGGGTCGTGTGAAAAGTTTTGAAATTTTCAAGACCGCGCCGCGGATTTTTGAATTGCGCGACGCGGGTTCGAACTCAACCCGATACGCAGGGGTTGATTTGGCAACACGCGCGTCGCGGCAATGGGAAATGCGCGCCGCGGGATACGATCAGACGGTTTTTCGCCTTTATCCGGTGAGCCGCGGCTCACAACTCAAATCACACGACTCGGAGCTCTGGTGATCAAAAATTTCTCGCATTTTTTCTTGCTTATTGTGTTTCTACTACCGAGGTACACTCTTTTAACTATCTATTAGCTGTTTAAACTAGTTATTAGGTAGTTAATTTTAGGGTTTTATTCCAAAAAGTTCAAAACTTAGAATCACTAATGCTAGCCCATAGGGTGTTTGTTCTGCCAAATGGACACCCTAGATGAGCTAATCGGAACCTAGGCTACCTTGTGGTATCTTTAAATTGAGATTTAGCAGGTTAAAATGGGGATTTGATCCCGGGTTTTCAAACAGGCGTACGCCGCGCCGCGCCCTTGCTCTTGGGCCGCGCCGCGGTGCGGTGGGGAAGAAAAAGGACTGATTTTGCAAAAATTTTTTGTGGCTATATTTTCTTTTGCAGATGATGTTCAGATTGGATCATGCCTTCCTTCAGTTTCCCGCAGAGCTTGACACTTCGGTGGAGTATACCTCGCGGAGAGACGCTTTGATTCATCGCCGGGTCCTTGAGGCGACGGTTATAGACCGAGACATCCTGAGGGACGCTGGGCTCTGGGGTGCGATTGAGCCATTCCTACATCGCACCTGGACCCACGAGGAGGCATCATTCACATGCCGTGGCTGGGACAGGATCATGGCCACGGACGAGGACGTGGTCTACACAGAGCTGCTATTGGAGTTCATCTCCACTGTCCATTTCGCTCCCAGGGCGGGAGACCCACGCTCCAGGATGGTACGATTTCGCTTGGGAGGTGTGCACCGGGAGTGCAACCTTCGGGAGTTCGGGAGGCGCACGGGCATTTACACGCCAGCGGACCTCCAGCACCGTTTCTTCACCCGCTTCTTCGGGTCATGCATTCAGGGGGAGCCGGAGCGCCCCCCCAACATGGAGGTTTGGGCACCGCTGTCCAACGTCAGGTATGAGGCAGGGGCCTCGAGGGAGAGCCACTTACGTGATCCTCTTCATCGCCTCATGCACCGTATCGTCTCCACCTCCATCATGCATCGGGAGGGGGGCGAGAAGGTGTCGGGCGATGACATGACATTTTTGTGGGTTCTCCTCGACCCGTCCCGATTCCTCCATCTTCCCTTTGCCCTCGCGATCGCCTTCTTCACCCACGCGACCGGCGCCTCCTCCAGCAGGCCATTGGCCAGGGGGTATTTCATTACCCGCCTGGCCCGTTCGTATGGCATCCTTACTGCCCCAGTAGCTGCCTCTTTGACTGCTCTGCCTCCATCACGCACTCCAGCACGCACTTTGGAGAGGATTTTGCTCATTGAGCAGCAGCGACCAGGGCAGTACATCCGGGCTCCGATCGAGCCTCCTCAGGCACCCCAGCCTGCATACGCCCAGCCCGGTAGGAGACGCCGGAGGCCAGAGCCACCAGCACCAGAGCCTGCACAGCCGCGGCCACAGCAGGAGGACTCACCAGCCCTCAGCCGGTTGGAGGCCAGAGTCACGCGGATTGATGACCAGCTCTCGAGGACCCAGGACCAGCTCGAGTGGATCGGGGAGGTACTTATACAGATCGCATCAGCCCAGGGCAGACACCCCCGACCATTCCCAGCCCGGTCTCACGATCATGAGGCTGGACCCTCCAGGCTGCCGGGTAGTGATTGATGTTTTCTTTCTTTCTTTCTTTTTATTTTTGGGATTTATGTATAAACTTATGACACATCTATCTGTATATTATATTATTATTTTCTGCCATGTGTGTTTTAATTTTTTATTAAGTGATGCATGATATATCAAATTGAGAGGGAGTTGTCTCAGACAAGTGTGGGGTCACCGTGCCCCCTCCACTTGTCTTGACCACCGGCGTGTCCTACTGTAGCGCTACAACTCCAGCATATGAATCGAGGATCTTTTTGTACGCATTATACCTGTGATATTGAGCACCAAGCAGTCCATCGTCAAAAAAAAGGGGTAACTCTTTCTCCCTTGCCTTGAAATAATTTTTTGTACAACGGGGACGTTGTACGGTTTTAAGTGTGGGGTGTGGACGGTCGAAAGAGATATTTTTGAAATTTTTGCAGAACTGATCAATTTTTCAATTTTTAGCAATATTTTTCAAAATTTTTAATGAATTGCAATTTTGAAATGAATGGTTTGTGATCGTGAGCATCAGTATTTTTCAAGAAATACTGTTTAGTTGTGATCATGCTATTAATTAGTCAAATAAGTTGAGTTTTACGAGTTTAGAAGATTGAGCCGTTTTAGGATTGGAATTTAGGAAGGAAAAGTCAATCTGTGGCTTTTGTTGTTCGAGCCGGTAAGTCTAAAATGGGTGGGCCTTATGCACCTTACCACCTAAGATCGTCTGGTCTGGGATGGTATTTCTGAAAGCTCGCTACACGGACAACACCGAAAGTCATGGACAATTCCTTAATGGCCTTTAGAATCTGAACAAGTAAGTACACTATATTGTGGACAGAAAGTTTGTAATCAAGGGTTCTTTAGAAAGCCATGAATTCCAAAGAACAACTCAATTATGTTTTCACAAACTATTCCATTCTAACTCGAAGAGCAATAAGCTTTGAAACTAAACACATTCAAAAACTGTTCGATTCTCTATTATAATTTGTTAAAAACTCTCTTGCTTGGGGACAAGCAAGGCACAAGTGTGGGGTGTTTGACAACGCCTAGTGATATCAAGTATTTTTAGGCGTTGTTGAGCCCTGTATATGGTAAAATTATATCAAATATGCATGGGTATTCTCACTTTTCGTGTCAGGACTTGTCTGGAGAAAAAGAACGGAAACAGGGACTAAAAGTGTACAAAAAGGAAAAAGTATGGAAAGAATGCAAAATCAAGAGAAGACGTACGCGCGCCGCGGGTTTATCTCCTGCGCGACGCGGATGTAAGGCGGTGGAACACATTTAAATGACGAAAAAACGGGGAACAAATAAGTACGCGCGCCGCGGATTTCACATTTGCGCGGCGCGGTCACGGGAAATTTGCAACTATAAATAGAGGCATTTCCAGCCGAAAACCCTAGCAAAGACCTGGTGTAAACATCGACCTAGAAGCTCTTTGACTCGAGGATTCCATTTCAGAAGCGATAATTTGGTATTTTCATGTTTTAGATTTTATTTCATTTTAGTTAAACATTTGTAAGCTTTGAGTTGAATCTTTGGGTGTGACAACCATTGAATTCTAGCTTAGGGATCTGTTTTTAGTAGTTTTGGTTACTGATTTGATGTTTGGATATTGGTTTGAGTGAATGAAATCATTCGGTTACCTTAAATATTGATTTTTCGGTATTTCGGATGCTTGTTGGAGTTTTGATTGTTTGATTGTGATTGGATTTTGTTTGTGACTTGGTTAGGACGGTTTTCCCTTGCTGAAAACAGTAACTAACTTGGTTATATTGAGCATTAAATCTTGGCTATTAACTGTCTCATAGAACTGTTAGTTATTAGCTAGTTTATGCTGTGCTCGGTTTTGCTAGTTTGAATGCCTTCAATTGCTCCTGATTCAGAGATGTACTTCTGAATTCAGAAAGTAACTAGGTCATTTGGACATAGCTAAGCTTGTCTTGGGTGTTTGAATATTGTTCAAGGTAGAAGATAGAAATTAGTTCATCCGACTATAGTCGTGACACTATCAGTTGGTAATCTCTCATCTAGGCTAACCACGTAGCTCCTGTGGATCGACCCTGACTCCACTGTACTAGTGAATGTTAGGTTATTTCTTATTTTTGACCGCATGACGACCTCTGCGTGCACGTCACCTACCCCCCAATCTCTTCTAGAAACTTGCTTTTATTTCATTATATAGTAATGAAGAAACCTTGAAAGTTGGTTGCTATAAAATGCAACATTTGAAAAGTTGTTTGTTATAATATTGGAGTTTTACACTTATACCTTAAGTTGTAAATTTCTGTGGAAAACTTGGTAGTTGTTGTTACTTTTATAAGATGTTTTATATTTTTAAATTTAAAAATTTTGGAAATGGAAAATTTGGTTGTTATAAGATACGAATTTTTAAAAGTTGGTTGTTGTAATGTTCCAATTTGGTGTTATTAAATTTTGTTCGGATTAATAATGAAATATTTATATTTATTTTGTCGTTACTTTTATATTATGTTTTATCTTTTTGAAATGAGGAAGCTTGAAAAGTTGGTTGCTATAAAATACAAAATTTTAAAAGTTGGTTGTTATAATACTCTACTTTTTATACTTCTTTTTTAAGAGAAAAAAGAATTTGTTATTAATGAAATTCTATTCACATTAATAATGAAGATAATTATTGCCGTTTATGTTTTATATTTAAGTCTTTATCTTTTTAAGGTTGTATTTCCTGCTCCATTTTTTGTAATTACCGGTTCTCGATAACAGTCATTGCGTTTTATATTTTCATATTTACACCTTCAATTTTTGGCAGTTTTATTCAATAGACATTTAACTTTAACATTAAGATATGATTATTTATTATTTATGTTTTTCACCTGTTTTTTCCTGCTGACACGTATCCGGGACGTGTTTTCTTCTTCTTTTCATGTTGTTCGGTTTGGGTACTCCTTTCTCTTCCAATTCTTCTCTTGCGTCTTTAGTTTTCGTATCTCTTCTTTTTTTACTCTGTCTTCGTACGTCATCAGTTGTACTGCAGGTAATTTAGTATTTTTTGTATTTTAGTTTGTTTTTTTGGTAATAATGTCTAATTTTGAGGTTGGAGAGTCATCTGGTAATTTGGTTTCTACTGTTAATCGTGCTTTGCCTATGTATGGTGATAGTGGAGATTGTGTTTGTGTTTGTGTTCATTGTAAAGCTGAGTTTTGGTGGGCTGAAAGAATTATTCGAGGTTCCACTCGGGCAAATCCTATTTATAGTCAGTGTTGCAAGCAAGGTGGTGTTGTGCTTCCTATACCTTTGATGCCTCCTTTTTATATCTTAAGTCTACTCCAGAGTACACACTATATGGATAATATTAGAGCTTACAATTCCATGTTTTCTATGACTTCATTTGGAGCTAAGATTGATGAGATAGTAAATCGTGGTTGTGGTCCCTTTACTTTTAAAGTGTCTGGTCAAATTTCTCATAGAATTGGTTCCTTTTGTCCTCAGGGGTCTGATCCGCCACGTTTTCTGCAATTATATGTTTATGATATGGACAATGAAGTTAGTAATCATTTACGTGTTTTTGGTGATACTGCTGAAAGTTTGGATTCCAATATTGTATCCGGATTGTCTGTAGTTTTAAATGGGATAAATGAGTATGTAAGGATGTTTAAAATTGCAGTGGATGTAGCTGCTCAAAGTAATTTACATACTTATGCTATAAGATTGTATAACAATATTCCTGATGTGAGATACAATTTACCCTATGGGGGTGCTCTTGGAGGTATTGTTACAGCTGATGATCCGAATGCATCGAAATACGACATTATTGTTCACTCTCGTGGCGGTTGTCCTACGCGTATAAGTAGGTTGCATTTTTCATATATGCCTTTACAATATCCTTTGTTGTTTCCGTATGGAGAAAAAGGATGGTCAAACAGGTTCAGGATACGTTCCGCTGATTCGGTTACTTCAAGAGCAGTAACTTTGAATATGTATTATAGTTATCTAATTCACAGCCGTAGTGGTATGTATACTTTATTGTTGCAGTGCGGTCGTTTGTTTCAACAATTTTTGGTAGATGCTTATCTGTGTGTTGAAGAGAATCGCCTTGATTATATTCGTAATAATCAAAACAATTTGCGTTCTGAACATGTGACTGGTATTTATGATGCTATCTCACAAGGAGATTTAGATGGGAAACTTATTGGAAAAAGATTTCTTTTGCCTTCGTCTTTTGTTGGCGGTCCTAGATATATGTACAAGCATTATCAAGATGCAATCGCTATTTGTAGAGTATACGGAAATCCGCAGTACTTTGTTACTTTTACTTGTAATGTTGGTTGGCCGGAGATTGTCAGGTATATGACAGACAATAATATTAGACACTCTCAAGATCGGCCAGATATAATTGCCAGAGTCTTTCAAATTAAAGTGAATGAGTTTATTGGATTTTTGAAGAATGATAAGCCTTTTGGTGATGTCTCTGCTTGTAAGTGTTTTTTCTTTCAATATATTCAAATTGTTTTCTCCTATTTTGTATTATAATTTCTTTTTTTGTTTTCCAGATTTGTATACTATTGAGTTTCAAAAAAGAGGTCTTCCGCATTGTCACACATTGGTATGGTTATCAGCATCTTCACATATTAAGACTCCAGATGATGTTGATAAGTATATATCCGCTGAGCTTCCAGATCCTATTGCCGATCCGTTATTGTATAACACAATTACCACTTGTATGATTCATGGTCCTTGCGGTTTTTTTAATCCTCAATCGGTTTGTATGCGCAATGGTAAGTGTAGCAAGTCATACCCAAAAGATTTTAATGATAAAACTTTTTTCGACAAACAAGGATATGTCCATTACAAGAGAAATAGATCTGCATTTCATACCTTGAACAGTGGAATACGGGTGGATAATAGTTTTGTGGTTCCGTATAATAGGCGACTGTCCAGTAGGTTTAATGCACATATTAATGTCGAATATTGCGGATGGAATATGTTAATTAAGTATCTTTTCAAGTATATTGCTAAAGGTGTTGAGCGTGTTAGCTTTGCGCTTCACAGAACTGATTCTACTTCTGCCTCTACTTCTGTTGCAACACCTGCTCAGGTGGATGAAATAAAAAATTTTGTTGATGGCAGATTTATATGTCCTCATGAAGCTGCGTGGCGTATTTTAAATTTTACAATTCACGAGCGGGTTCCTTCTGTTCAAGTTCTCGCTGTCCATTTAGAGAATATGCAAAATGGAACTTTTAGAGATGAAGATGATCTTGAAACTTTGGTCAGAAGTCCACTTTTTGGTAAGACTACACTTACCGGTTGGTTAGCTAACAACCGATCTGATCCTTTTGCCAGAGGTCTTAGATATGATGAATATCCAACAGAGTTCAGATGGGATCTCAATTCTCGTGAATGGTTGCGGAGAACATCAACTAGAAAACCAGCTGTGTCAAGACTCGCATACGTACATCCAACTTGTGGGGAACACTTTTATTTGAGGATGCTGCTATGTCATCAAAAGGGTTGCTGTACATTTTCTGATATAAAAAAGGTAAATGGGATTATTTATCCTTCATATCGACTTGCATGTGAAGCACTTGGTCTGATTGGAGATGATAAAGAGTGGCAATTTGCTTTAGATGATGCTTCTTCATGGGCTTCTTCAGTGCAGCTCCGGGCTTTGTTTTGCCATCTATTACTATTTTGTGATGTATCTAATCCGCTGCAAATGTGGGAATATGCAAAGTCAAAGATGGTTGATGACATTCGTTATGCTTTCTCTTCTGCTTCCCGTTCCAGAGATGATTCCATTCCAGCCAATATTGTACAGCAACAACTTCTTTTAGAACTTGAAAAGTACTTAAATGCTTCTACACCATCGAAAAGTCTTTCTGACTTTCAGTTACCGCTTCCATCTTCCAGTAGCTATTCAGTTCTTGGAAACAGATTGCTTCTAGAAGAGACAAATTATGATACAGCTTTACTGCAACATCAACATGAAGAAATGGTTTATAATTTAAATTCTGAACAGCTAGCTGTTTATAATCGTGTTTGTACAGATGTAACAAACGGTGTGCAGTCGCTGATTTTTGTATACGGTCATGGTGGGACGGGGAAGACTTTTTTATGGTCTACAGTTTTAGCATATTTCAGATGCAACGGTAAAATTGTATTGGCTGTTGCAGCTTCTGGTATTGCAGCTCTTCTTTTGCCTTCTGGTCGAACTGCACATTCTAGATTCAATATACCTATAGATATATCAGATACATCTTTTTGTAACATTAAGAAAAAGTCACAACTTGCTGAACTTTTAAGTCTTACTTCAGTTATTATATGGGATGAGGCTACAATGACAGATCGAGTTTGCTTTGAAACAGTTAGTAGATCTTTTCAAGACATATTAGACAAGCCCGGTGTTCCCTTTGGAGGCATTTCTATACTTTTAGGAGGAGATTTCAGGCAGACATTACCTGTTAAGAAAAAGGCTTCTGATCCGGAAATCATGGCTTCGACTTTGCCAAATTCTTATTTATGGCAATTATTTTCTGTGTATAAGCTCTCTACCAATATGCGTCTTTCCTCAAATGATAAGAGTACAGCTGAAACGCAACGGTGTTTACAATTTGCAAGTTGGCTTTTATATATCGGGAACAGACAGATTGGAGAAGCTGATTTACAAAAATCTGCAAATGACATGGTTATTGAAATTCCTGAATAGATGTTGGTTTCTGAATCAGAAAATAGCATTCAGAGTCTCATTGATTTTGTATATGGATCTCAGATTCTTATGAATCCTGTACCTGCAACTCTGTGTAATAGAGCCATCATTTGTCCTAAAAATGAAACAACAAATCAGATTAATAGAATGGTACTAGATATGAACTGCAGCAGATTGAAGGTTTATCGAAGTACTGATACGGTGACACCACGCACAGATAAATCTGCTGATCTTGATTTATTATATCCGGAAGAGTATTTGAATCAATTGTCGTTTCCAGGTCTTCCATTACATGAGTTATTTCTTAAAGAAAATACTCTAGTTTTGTTGTTAAGAAATATGGATCCTGCAAATGGGCTTTGCAATGGTACTAGATTAATTGTTACTCAGCTTCTTCCTTATGTAATAGAAGCGTCTATAATGACCGGTACATGTGTGGGCAAGCGAGTGTATATTCCGAGATTCAAGCTAATTCACAAAGATGACGAGTTGCCCTTTATCTTTATCAGGAAACAATTCCCATTAAAAGTTTGCTATGCAATGACTATTAATAAAAGCCAAGGTCAATCGTTAGAAAAAATTGGCATTTATTTACCAGAGGCTGTTTTTACACATGGACAGCTCTATGTTGCTCTTTCGAGAGCTACAACCCCTGATTCTATAAAGATCCTTATTGAAGATTTTGATGGTCATCTGTCCAACAAAACTAAAAATATAGTTTTTAAACAACTTCTTACAATGATTGAACATGTTGAGGTTCAAGATAAAGGATATTTTCCCATATTTGTCATTTTTCTATAAAATCTTCCTGTCTATAACATTGTTTTTTGTAATAGGTAAGCCGACATGCTGGGAATTTCTGAACTTACAAGTGGTTGTCCTGCACATCGTTTAGAAGTACATGTTATTCGGAAGTGGATTCCGCATTTCAGATCTCAAGAAACATGGTTTTTAGTTGTGGATGCTAAGGTTAACTGCTTAATATACTTTGAGATAATAAATATTATAGCGGTTGATGTTGATTCTTATCGCTAATTACGTTTTCTAGGGAGATGCTATTCTTGTCCTTGCAGAAAAAACAAATCAAAGTTACATAGAATCGAAATTTCAAATCTCGCGCTGTTATAGTCTTGGAGATTATACATGTTCAAAAACTGAGTCTTACAGAAAAATGCTTCAAAAACCAATTCATATAAATGTTGGACGTGCATCCAAAATAGAACAGCTAACAGATATCAAAGATATACCAACACAATGGTATAAGCCATCAGATTTTGAAGAGCTTCATAATCTATTGATAAGTCAAGACTACTATCCAGGTATGTTTTTTACTCAAGGAACTTAATTTCTAAATCTTTGTATATTATTGTTATGAATGTTCATAATAGACATTTTATTGCAGATTATATAGGTTTTTTTAAATCTTACGAGCGTGGAAAGAATAAAGAAAGTGACCGATTTATGTATCTGAATTTAGTAGGAAATGAGTAAGATATCTAAAATAGTTATAGTGTTGTGCAGTAAATTAGTCAAAATTTATTGATTTTTTTCATTTTATAATACACTATAGCGGACAACAGATTACTACTACACTTTTGAAAGACTGTTACCAGTCACCACAAAAGGTTAACCATGATGCCTTATTGAGTTTGTCAGTTGGTACTCCAATCGCAATTACCAATGTTAAAGTGGAAAGTTATGGAGGTATTAATGGAATACTATTACAATCTCATATATTAGCATTTTATAGTCTGCAAATTCTAACATTTTCATATTTCATGTTATGCTAACATATTCAGAATCCTAACAATAACATAACTTCTTACAGGAGTTCTCAAGTTAGCCTCTACAGATGCTACTCATGTTTTTATTAATCCAATTTTGAAGGTAGGAATACTTGATTTTGAAAGGTATTATTTGTTATCTGAATATTTTATATGCATATTAAATATTTATTAGATGAATGACTGTTATATATTACAGGATTCACACAGGTCCATCCAATACTATCATTTTGCCATATACTGTAATGACTATAGGTGAACTGTTAAGTAAACATCATTCTGAATTACTGGTAAGCTTTATTTACCTTCTTTTAGATAATATATTTAATATATTTAATCCTTATCATATAAGTATCTGTTTAAGGGTAAAAAGAATTCTCATCGAAGCCTCTATACAAAGCTGCCAATTTTCAGACTCCTGGTACATTACAACATGTTTGAAATACAATGAACGAATTACAAGACAGGGTACCATTTGGTTCTGCATCACTGATGGACGAATTGAACAGCCAAACTTTTAGTAAGCAAATACGGTATTCCGTTTTCTATTGAAAATAACTATTACAAATAACTAAGTACATGTTTCTTGTCTTGAAAAACAGTTACAGCTTTTCGGTCAATATAATCGATGATACTTGCTCAATGTCTGCAATTGCTACAAACACTTTTGTAGAAAACATGATCAATTGCAACTGTCAAAAATTGGTGATTGAAGAAGGTTATGATAACCAGTGTGTTTTACCACCAGTTATTGAAAAACTTATAGGAAAAACACAAAGTTTCCTGATTGAAATGACAAAGCGGTCTTCTCCAAACAAAATAAGTTTTGCTGTGCTTGACATCATCAAAACTCCACTTTCCAAAACTTTAGCTGTAGAATATTCATCTCCATCGAACACTTCTGTTGCAAATGTGCCAAAACAAACAACAATTGAGACAGCAACACTTCAGACTTCTGATGTAACGCCACCTCCTGCAGCTTATACTCCACCAATCAAAAAAGAAACAACTGACAAACCTGGTGGAAGTTTAAACGAGTCTGCTTACGGTCCTAAAAAATGTTTGCCTTTTGGAGATAAGGGTTAGTACTATCGAGATACATATCAGATTTAATGTATTCTGAACTATAATGAAAATTACTTTTCTTTACAGATGATAATCCAGAAGAAGGGAAAAAAAGAAGAAGGAACACAGAATTAACAGTTATCTTAATCTGTAACTATTAATGCACAATCTTTGTAATATAATGTTGCTTAGGAAAAACATGTATGCTTGGAAAATATGTTTTGAGACTCTAATAAACTCTTGCTGTAATATATACATCTAAATACAACCGTCAAATTTTCCCTTAGCTTATGCTAAAAAACAACTCCATGATATGGGCACGCATAATAACCTTTAAGTCCTTTTTGTTAGTACAAATTTGTTTAATATAGTAATTACTTCATGCGTTTGTTTTAATTTACCAATTATAATATAAAATAATAATAATCTACTTTAAATACTATACATTATATATATGAGTTTCTTTTTCAGAAAACAGATTTCAATATTTTAGAGTCTGTTTAGACAATACTGCTCATTAAAAATATATATTAATACTTTTCCAACTCTAAGATAATAAGCGTTAGCTTTTACTTATACTGTTATTCCTAACAAAAATATGTATACTTCAAAAAAATGTTTTAAAACTCTAATAGCCTCTTAGTATGACATGTACATCTAAACAGATCCATATAATTTTTACAAAAACAATACTAATTATATATCATTATTAAATCTCTGCTTTTATCCAAAACCAAAATCAGACTATTTCTTTTTATTATGTGTTTGTTTTAATTTATAAATTATAATAAAGGAATAATAATAATATACTTTAAATACTATACATTATGCAAATAAATTTCATCTTTAGAAAACAGATTTGGATATCATTAGACTTTATCATATTCATTTGAATTGAGTGTACTATAAGACTAATTTAGCAAGTCAACAAAGCGTGACGAACAAACGAGACAATGTTCTTTATCAAAAAAATATTAATACTTTCGCAACTTTAAAATAATAAGTGTCAACTTTTATTCATACTGTCATTCGTAACAATTTATCAAAAAATTATTAATAGTTTTCCAACTTTAAAATAACAAGTCTTAACTTTAACTTATACTATTATTTCTAACAACTTAGTAAAAAAAAACTATATTTATATTTTACAATAAATATCGTTGTTAATATAGTAATCATAATCAAAAAACAGATTTCAATATTTAAAACCACTTTGAGACAATATTGGTTATCAAAAAATTATTAATAATTTTTCAATTTTAAAATAATAAGTGTTAACTTTTGCTTATGCTATTATTTCTAACAACTTACTGTATATAAGTAATAATCTAAGAAATTTCGTAAAAAAAAATTATATTTATGTTTTATAATAAATATTATCGTTGATAAGTTAATCATAATTATAATCTAAAGTTTTGTTTATCATTTTAGTAACAAATTCTCTTTTGTAGACATGGACAAAAACACTATTGAGAAAATTGAAAACATGGTTAAGCTAACAAAGACAAAAATACACACTGAGATACAAAAAACAATTCAATGCTCTCATTTTTTCAATTCCATACCATCTGGAGGGGTTCGTAATTGTCTTTTGATATCTATATGATAATTCTTTTAAATCAATACTATTGTATGGTATATTCTTCCTAATATTTAATTAACTAAAAAAATTTTAGTCATACAAATATTTAACTAATAGCACTCGTACAATTTATGCACTTAATTTAATTCCATAAAATTAATATAATTCCATTTTATAACGGATATTTACAAATTCTTTTTCCAAATTCCAATATATATATTCTATAATATATTTATAGTAATATTTAATTAATCTTAACATATTAAAATCTGAAAAACTATAAGATAACCTATAGAGTCTAAAATTTATTTATTATCACATAATAAATAATTACACAAATCCAAAACATTTATAAAAAGAACTTAAAGTATATATTACGTAATATGTTGATATTAATACCTAACTAGCTTTCACGAATTACAATCTTAAAAAATATAGGGAAAATGTCATAAAAGGGTAACTAATAACATGAAATTCGCTCTTTAGGTCACCAAACTTTTAATCGGTCTTATTTGCCCATCAATTATTTTCTTTTTGTTCAATTACACCATTATATACGTTTTGTACCAGGTATAACCGGTTACAAGCCCACGTGGATTATCTTCCTGGTTCTATTTGCTTGGTAATCGGGTATAACCGATTGAGTTCCCGCACCTTTTATTCCCCCCAACCCTAGCTCGATCGCACACTTCAACCCTAGCATCGGAGACAACAGGAAAGCTGTGCAGGAAGTCGACAACATGAAAGAGAGAAGGCGTCAGTGTTCCATCGCCGGAAGGGAAGAGATCTGCCGGAAGGGAGAAGGCGCCAGAGTAGCTGTTGGCTACTGCCAGTGTTACATCGCCGAAAATGAAGGAGACGGGGGTGGTGCTGGTGGTCACTGTTAGAACCGAAAGGAAGGAAAGGGTGACTGATGCCGAAGATTTCCGATGATTCCCGGTGGTAGAGCTTCAATCATATAGGAGTAGTAAATATGTAAGTTCCAGTGACCTACGGTTATTGTGGGCGGTGGTGGGTGGTGTATGATGTCGACATTGATGATGGCGCTGAATCGTTTTTATCCTCAGGTGCTGAATCGTTTTTATCGGTAGTGCAAAGCTGTAATGGTGATGATGATGGTGCAGGCCTTGATGATGGTCCACAGGAAGCATCCAATATCCCATCCCGCCTGTAACTTAATCCTTCCTGCAATGGAGTTTGCACCTCAACCCTTCCTTGCTGAATCGTTTTTATCGTCACGTTGGTATCGCTACTACTGCCGATTCCATGGAACTGTTACCATCATCGCTGCTACTGCGGGAAATGGGTGTGTGTTTGTAAAGCTATGATTGAAGCTTTGCCATTGGGAAAATGATCCACGTGGGGCATCTAACCGGTAGAAAAAGTATCCAATGGTATAATTGAACGAAAAGAAAAAGATTGATGGGCAAATAAGACCAATTAAAACTTTGATGACATAAAGAACCAATTTCATGTTATTAGTTACCCTTTTACGACAATTTCCCAAAAATATATTACCATAACATTTTAAAAGTTTCAGAATAAATTTTAGACTTAAAATTTGTTACTACGAAACCTACTATTTCTTATTTCATAATCTTCTATTAAATAATCAACACTCATATAAAATAAAAGCCATTACCAAAATATTTACACAAACTAAAATTTACTACTAAAATTATGAATATCTACTTCATTTTTTAATCGAATGAATAACTATGAACAGATAATGTATAAGTTTATAAGAATGTTACACAACTTAAAGTACTCTATCTATAAAAAAATCTCTTAATTCTAATATAGTATTATAAGTATTAATTGTTATCCTTTTTTCAACACAATAACCCTTTTTTTTTCAGCCACTTTAACGATCAATTCATTAACTATCAACAGCATTCAATACTTACCAATGATAACGTCTATACAAGGGCGGCGATACATATCTCCCAGTCAGATTTTTTCGAGAACGAATTAATTCCAAGAAAAACTCGAGTACTTTTAGCCGACTATACATCTTTTCAATTCAAAAGCATTTAAAATTATAATAATTACAGGTGATGTTATATAAGAAACTACAATCCACCTCTAACGTATACACTACAAACTAAAACGCTTCTCAGTTGCATACAACTAAAGATGAAAGCCCAAGACATTCAATCCCTTCTCCTAGCTCTCATCACACGAACAGAAAACAACCGTCAGCTTCTTGCCGACTTAGCAAAGAAATTGGAAGAAGACTACTCTACAAGGTACGAGCTTTTTGACACCATTACCACCCTTCCCAAATACATGAATTTTGTGCTTGATGAAGAAGCAGAAAAAGAAATGAAGGCCAAAACGATAGAGGCAAGCGATTTTGTGGCTAAGATGGATGCTACTCTATCAGCTGAAGCAGCAAGCTACAAAGCAAAACTCAAACTCATCCAGTATGAGTTTGACTTTGAAAAGTAGCGTTCGACAATGAAAACAGGGGCAGCAAAGGCAGTTTTTTGGGCAGCAGAATGGGTTGGCTTTTTATCTAAATAATATGTTCCTTTGGTGATCGGTTTGTTAGACAGTAATGTATGTTTGTTTTGAATGTAATCTATGAAGTATGAACGGACTTATATTAAAATATCTTACATTATCTGTGTCTTTTTATTTTCTGTACCGTTTCACATTTAAATCTTTTAAAGAATGACTAACAAACACAAAAAGAAAAAACTCAAACTCCAGAAAACCCTAATAGAAAGCCACACTACCCTAATAGAAAGCCACACTGTGATACAACTATCCAAGAAACTATCCAATAGAGAAACGATAGAACTATCCAAGAAACTATAAATGTCTTCAAAAACTACGAAAAAACATAAGAACAGAAGATTTAACTTTATGAAAAGTCTGTTGACGTTTAGCATGCAAACTAAACTTCACAACCGGAATGTTCAAACTGCTTCACACGACATGGTCCAACCCGTGCGAAGCACGGGCTTAACCTAGTTTGTAACAAAGAAGTACATATCCATCTTCAAGATCATTTGGTAGAACATATTTACGCTAATAGCACTACTAGAAAATATACGTTTTGATGACACACAAACAATGACACACGCTAATTTATGACATGCAAAAATGGTATGTCATAAAGAAAATGTCATGTTTCTTAAAAGTTGAAAGATTTACGACATACATAATTGTGTGTCGTAAATCTTTGTCATTGTTTATAAAATTTATGACTTACAAATTTATGTGTCATGTTTTAATGTCATAAAAGGAAATAAAAAAACACGGGATACACTTAATCAAATTTGTGTCATGAATTAATTGGTATTGTCATCTTATTTCCGACCCTCCTGTTCCCTTCCGTTCACAACACTTTAGGGTTAGAGAGTTTCACAGCTCCACCCTAGATTACCCTTTTTCCTCTCTCGTTCCCATCTCCCTCTAGCCCTTACGATTCATCCATCTTCTTCAAAAAAACTCGAGATTTGGGTTCCTGAAGCAAACCGAAGGAGAAGGGCACCACACACATACTTCGATCGTGTGTGTCACTACTAGAAATTCAAAGATCTGTTCTCCCGTGTCTTCTTCAGGTACCGATTGCCTCGTGTTCTCCTTTTCGTCTTCTTCAAGATCTGTTCACATCAGACCGCCACGTCAATCACCTGGAACCGTCGTCGCTATGTTTGCTCCCATGCAGTCGCCTGATTGTTGCTTACCCGTCAGAATCAGGTAAATACTTCGATTTCAGAACCCTAAAACCCTACGATTTCAGTACACTTTCTGCAACCACTCACAATCGGCAACCGTTTTACCTTTTCTCTTGTACGAATCACTCTCAACTTTCAATGTTAACTCAAATCGAGAGATGAGTGTGGATTCTTCGTGAAATCAAACGCAGAAGGTGGGGTGCACAACAGGACAGTTACAGTGATAAGTTGTACCAATTGATAGAAAGTATACATGTTGCAGATAACAGTAAGGCTATTGACACGATGATACAAAGGATATCGAATGAATTTCAATTCTATCTTCACTATTCTGATTTTGATTATTGTGTTTTGGTGTTAAGAGTTGAGTGAGTTCATAGCAGTTTTATTACTCTAATTGGATTTAATGACGTTGATAGAACATGATTCTTGTACCAAGTGGATACATTGATTATTTAGAATGTTTGACTTCTAGATGATCTTGATAAAGAGCTTAATACTCTATGAATAGTTAGATTTGGACTTGAGGTAAGTTTTTTACTTAATAGTTTATGATTGTAAACATATCATTTGTTTGGGTTTTGTTTTCATTTTCCCTCGTTAAAATTTTGTATTCTCCCATCCTTTACCCTCACATCTCTCACAACAGCAATGGTCGAGAAATCTAAACATCGCTGGAAAACCTGTGGGTTGGTGGTGCCTCTGCAACTAGGCCCTGGCCCTTGGCTTTTTGTTTGATTGTTCTAGGAATTGTCTGTGATTTTGGCTTTCAATTCAGTGGTGGAGCAATCAACGGGTAGGATTAATCATGGAGCAGTCTAGGACTTTTGACTAATTTTTATAGCAGAAAGAGGATCAAGCAGGAGTTGATCATTGGAATTAAGTAAACCAGACTAGAATTGAAGAGGGATGAGAATTCACAGATTTTGTTCAACATGCTGTACAGGGACGATTAATAAAATTGATGAGGGACATATTTGTAATTTAGTGCAATTTTATACGATTGCTTGAATCGAATTCCATTTCATTTCATTTGTAATTTAGTACAGTTTTATAAGATTGCTTAATAAAAGTGACGAGGGACATATTTTTAATTTAGTACAACAATTGTGTTAATATTAGATTATTTAACTCCTAAATTAATACATGTTTGTTTAATGTTTCTTGAATTGTAATTTTTTAGAATTTAAAATGTTTCTTATATATATATATATATATATATATATATATATATATATATATATATATATATATATATATATATATATATATATATATATATATATATATATATATATATACACGAAAATAATTTTTTTAAAGCACCTGAAATCATGACACACAAATGTGTGTCGTAAATGTGTGTCGTAAATTTATGACACACAAATATGTGTCGTTTTTCATTTATGACTAGGGCTTCAATGACACACATTTGTGTGTCATCTATACCCTTTAATGACACGTAATGTGTGTCATTAAAGACATTTTTTCTAGTAGTGTAGCCATGTAGTATTCAATTATTTTTAGTTTTACATTATTTTTATGTCGTTTTTAATTTCTTAGTTTAAATTAATTAATGAAACTAATTATTATTAATGTTGGATTTATAGTTCTTTAAAATTTTAAGTTTAAATGTTTTAAAAAATTTAAATATTATGTATTTTCAAAAAATGAAAAAGTTTGTGAAAAGTACATCTGTCAAATAATAGAATTTGAAAGATTGAGGAGGAAACCATTGTTGTGATGAAGGAGTGATATAGTAAAGGGAGTTTTAGCTAAACATACTAAAAGAAGGAAACAAAGTAAATATGACGGTGCAAGAAACAAAGTTGTTTAACACGATATTAAGGCCTATACCAAGAAATTCATTTATCGTGTGATTCATCATGTACAAAAGAAATACTAAACTTGAAAAGTTAATATTATCTTACCTTAAAAAAGTGTCACAAATAAATTAATAAATGTTTTTCATATATTGACTATTTATACAATATTTATATATGATAGTCAACACAAGGAGATAAATAGGAAGGAAAACTTTGGTAAAAATGGTAATTAGTGCTTTATTTGTATATTTTTTTGACAAACCAACAAAATAAATCATCAAATAATACAAAAAACATTATTCAAAAAAAAGATCTCCGAAAAAACGACTCGGTGATTCATTTTTTACCGAATCAAATTTTTATCCATGTTTCGAACAATTTTAGTGAATCATCACAAAAATAAATCGAGACATTTTTTTAGATTTTTTTTTTGTAAATTATGTTTTTTTTCATTATCTATTGATTCATTTTGTTGTTTCGTAAAAAAATATGCAAATAAAACACTTCTTATTATTCTTACCAAAATTTTGTTTCTTATTGGATCTCTATCTGATGTCTACATACATAGAGCGTGTTTGGGCCGGAGCGTTTCAGAGCATTTGAGAACTTGTAGCTTCTAGCGTTTAGGAAAAAACTCTAATAAAAACAAAAGCTTCGTTCGGGCGACACGAGCTTAAGGCTTTTATTTTAAACAAAATGCTACTATTTTAAATGCTAGTTGATGTAGCGTTTAACTAAAAGTTCCAACTTCCAGCTTACAGTTACAGCCATTAGCTACCCGCTACCAGTTACCAGCTTACAGCTAACTTTGCCAAACACGTCCATAATATTCTTGTTTCAAGTGAAATAAAACAATTATATAGGAAAATAAACAAAAATGATAAGGGTGTTAGACAAATTGCATTCCATTCGGTAGGAAGCATAAAAAAGACAATAGCTCAAGTAGCTAATGTGTAGTTCAAAAAATACATTGACAGAGAGATACACAACACTTTGAGAATGATTATTTTTTAAAATGGCTAAAAAGTAGTTTGGGAGATAATTGACACAATATTCACAAGTAGTTAATAACAATCAACTTCTTTTTTCATGAAGAATAACAGTCATCGATATGAATTGTCCAAAAATGAGCATTCTTTTGTATACTTATTTATGATAAAGGGATACGTTGTTGATGTAAAGTTCTTTGTGTAAAAGTAGGATTGTTACCGAAAATGATAGGCGGATCACGAGTTTATTTCCACACTTTTTTGATTGAGAATTTACTCACGAGTCAAAATGTGTGTGGTCATAAAATAATATAATCATATTTATTAGTTGTTGTAGAACACGTATCTCAGAATTTACATTGTTACCGAAATCTAACATATAAAACACTTGTCTAAAAAATTTGTCTTAATAAATCACTTGAACTTTAAGTCTAGTTTTCATCAGAAAACGGCAAAAATAGTCCTTGTGTTATAATGCTTTCTTTAGTTTTAGTCTAAGAAGTTTCCGTTTTGGAAGAAAATCGCTATTTATTGTGGTCATTGCCCGTAACAAAATAATTATCATAAAATTATAAAAATGGTCCTTGTGATTTGTATTTTCTTTGCTACGGTTAAACATTTTTCAAAAGGAAAATGACTTATAAGGGTAACGAAGTATCAAACTTGTTCAAAAAGTACCATTGAACTTTTTTTATACACATATTACCAACAAACTATAACCGTTGTACATGTATGACCATTAAAGTTTATCATTTGTACAAAAAATATCATTGATGTTACCGAAAGTATATGTTACCAGCTAATGATATTTTTTGAACAAACGATAAATTTTAATGATCATACACGTACAACAGTTATTGTTTGTTGGTAATATGTGTACACAAAAAACTTCAATGATATTTTTTGAACAATTCTAATACTTTGTTACCCTCATAGGTCATTTTCCAATTTTCAAATTGTAAATTTGTGTTTTTGGCCTAGTTTGGTTGTTGATTTTATCATATCAAACTGAAATATCTACTTTACCTTTTTATAATCTATTTTTTTCATAATTATTTAATAAAATTACTCACACACCCCTACTTCATCTTCTTTACTCTCGCCCGTTCCATACATGTTCAATACATTGTCACCCTTCCTCCATCTGTAAGCACCACCACCACCACCAAACTCTGTCATTTCCACTACCACTGGAAAAAAACTAACCTAGAAACTTGCTTCCATAAAAGAAATGAAAGGGATTGACTCCAAGAAAAAAATCAAACCTATAAATATGCTTCTCAACAAAAAAAATATTTGAAATTGAAGAACACAAAAATGAATCATTACAGAAAATCATAATATCATATTTGCACAACTTAGAATTTATAAAACCTGGGTGATTAACTTGAGGATTAAACCTAAATTAAATTTATAAAAAAACATTAATTTTTATAAGGGTGAATTTCGTATATATACCCTTATTAAACAGCATAATATCATATTTGCACAACTTAGAATCTAAATATCACATTTACCCTTCTTTAACTCTCAAATATCGTATTCACCCAAAGTCCTTTTTTAAATATTTTTAAACATTTTTAATTAGTTTTAATATTTAGAATCATTATAACTTTAAAAAGAGAACAACTTGACCATATTACCGCTAAATAGATAGACCTTTAATGTAAAATAGATAACCTTTAAGCTCCTAAATGTCGTAACTCTTTTCGAATCTGTATCCTAGATGTAACATTGACAGTTTACAAGTCTTTGTGGTTTTAGTTTTGAACTCTTGGATGGTGCTTGTAATGCGTTCGATGAAATGAATGAAAGAAATGAAAGAATGTTGAATATATCATTGAACAACACTTGGAAGTAGCACATTAACTATGCAGGGTTGTATATTCTGGCACTTATTGTGATATTCCTTCAAATAGAATCCAAACGTTTCACCGAACAACTAATTCATTAACTATGAAGATATATCATTGAACAAGACCTTTAAAGTTATTCCGACTAAGGTTTAGAGAAATCTGAAACTTGAAAGTCAGTGACCTTACAACACCTTCAAGATTGTTCTTCCCAAGATGAAGCTCCGATAACGAATCCACGGAACCAAAGGAATCGAGAATTCACCGGTGAAGATTGTTCATCCGTAAGTCCACATTAGATTGCTTTTGTAACTTGGACAATGATGGTGGAATGGAACCATTCAGGGAACTCCGACTAATATTTAGGGGGTGTTCGGGATTGCTTATTTAAAACAACTTATCCGATATGAAAATGAAGTTTTAAAATCCGGTACCAAAACGTAATAAGTCAATAAGTTGTTTTTTAGTGTTTGGCAAACGGTATTTATGTGTGTAATACGGAAACGACTTATCAAAAACTGCTTAAATAAGTCAATAAGTAAGGATGCAGTAAACTTATCAAAAACTGTTTATTTAAGCAAATAAGTGCTTATAAAATATGTTCATCCAAACACTTAAAACTGCTTATTACCGGTATCAAACCGCAATAAGTCTGTAAACATCTCAAATAAGCAATCTCAAACACCTCCTTAGTTTTGTTAGAATCTGTAACCGGTTGATTTCATCTGGAATATCTCTATACAACCCGTTATTCTAAAGTTGAACAGCCTCTAATCTTGTAAGGTCACCCAATCCCCGAGGAAGAGAACCAACAGATGATCACATGATATACATGGATTTTCATTGCTTACTTTGTGGTGGTGACTAAAGTACTTGGGAAATCATCTAGTTTGATTGCTCGTGCTGGAATACATGGATTTTCGTTGCCACTCCGGGCTGTGTTCAGTTTTGGCTTTAAGATGTTATTAAGTTTGAATTGGATCCGATGGTGGAGTATCAGGTGCTTTTCACAATTTGATCAAAGGATCCAGAAAATTAAGGAGTAAGACGACATAGATTGAAGGGCTATTAAATGTGTCGGCTATCAATTTAATGGAATGTGTGTGGCATCAAGTATGTACGCGATCAAAAAGGGTTTTGATATTTAGGGGCAATATAGTCAAGTACTCTTTTTTATATTATAATGATTCTAAATATAAAAATTGATTAAAAATGTTTAGAAAATGTTTTTTAAAAAAAATCGGACAAATACGATGTTGTGAGAGTTAAGAATGATAAATATGATATTAGATTGCATGTTGGGTAAATATGGTATTTTGATATTTAATAAGGGTATAATGTGTTGATAGTTGTGTTGTGTTGATAGTTGACGTAAACGATAAAATGTTTTTTTTTTTAATTTGCAAACCATTGAGACTTTAAAATAACTCACCCTTTTAAAGACATGCCCCTTTGGTAACTACGTGTCCACTTCTTTATAAAGGTTGTCGTATCGAAATGCATTATTGACATCAGATGGAATAAAGGCCGAGACTTTTTTGTTGCTAAGGTTAACTAACCTTGCTTTGTAACATTCAATTAATCCATCAGCCCCTTTCTTTTGATCTTATACACCCACTTGCATCCAAAAGACTTTCAATCAACCAGGGGTGGAAAAATCCACCATGTTTTATTTGATTCCAAAGCCTGTAATTCCTTTTCATTCATAGCTTCCTGCCATTCTAATGACCTAACTAACAGCTTCATCATATCTTCTGGGTCCATATTGAGTACATAATGCCAAGGTGTTAGCATGGTAAACAGGAGATAAACGCTCGTATGAAATGACATCAGATAGAGGATACTGACATTTAGATTAATCATAGTCTGAATTTTCTACCATTCATATAATGATAGTCTTTTAGATAGGAAAAACGATTACGAATACAAATAAGTTGGCTATGAATGGGTTTTGAAGAACTTTTTGTTAACTGAATGAGGTTTAGGAATCTCACTTTGTATGTCATTTTGATTGAAATGAGTCAATAACTATGGTCGTTTTTTGAAGATCATAATCATGAATAGTGTTACAGGGGGTTTCACGGAGGATTTTTTACCCCAAATATTAAGATAGTCGATGGTGGAAGCTTCAGGCGGAGGAGGAGCCGGGAAAGAGAGTGAGGAACGTTAAGAATTAAGATGGTAGGGTGGGGAAGGGGAATTGGAACTTGGAAGGGGATGAGTGGGTCCATTTGTTATTTAATAATAGGGATAATTTCATATATACCCTAAATGAAAAGCTAAATATCATATTTGCCCTATTTATAATTTAAATATCATATTTACCCTAAATAAATATCAAAAATATCAAATATACCCAAAATCTATTTTTTAGATATTTTATAAACATTTTAAATTATATTTTAAATATTTTCTGATTATTTAAAAACATTTTAACTTCAAAACCATCAACATTGACCATAATACCCTTGCATTTTCTATATCTTGAGTCTTGATCGACATTCCTGATTTCTGATACTCTTGAACGAACGTTTTCACGTCAAACCTGATCCATGATTTCCTGTCACCGATTCTTATTGTTCTTGGGAAGTAGTTTTGATTAACTAACGCTTAAGTGAAATTAAGTCCTTTCATTGATTTCTTATTCCTCCGTTTCTTGTTGCTGTTGGAACTGATGCTTATGTGAATTGTTTGTATTTGGAATTTGGCTTCTTTTTCTTCCTCATTCTGATAAATAAAGCCATATCTTCTCTTGATATTATAATCTCTCCAATACAAACACACGTAGGGAGATCAAAAGGAGCGGAGGATGTATGACAACTTTGATTTTCATGAAAAGAGAAACCCGAGTTTGTGATGCTTTATGTGTATTTGAAAAGAGAAACCCGAGAGGAGGATGTATGACAACTTTGGTTTTCATCAGCTCTTCTATTTCTCTATTTCTTGCATTTAACCCTGCTCTTTTGTTGATTATTTCTCAATGTCTTTTTTGTCTAATATTAGGGAAACCGGAAATGCCTGTGGGACAACCAGATGGAAGGCATACGAGACCCCACTAGTTTTCCATGTTTCTTGTTATGCAACCATCACAACAGGCAATATACAATTAATAATAGTTCACACAATGCTCTCTCCAATGCTAAGACCCAAGCCGATGCATTCCAACGTCTCCGATTCTGAAGTTGATTCAATTCACAATGAGAATTTTTTATTCCAAGACGGGATCACGAAAACTTCCGCTAAATTTGGTCGACGGAAACAAACCGTGTTTCGATCTTTCAGTCGGAGAAGAAAGAACCGTAAGATTGCCCTTATCATCGATGTCAATACTGATTTTCATTGATTGGTCACCAAGCTTTTGAAAAAATACGACTCACATAACTTAGAAAATAACTTTTGTCTTTGTATACGTGCTTGGAAGCTTTTCTACGTGAGGAGCCTTTGGTACCTGAAGACGTGGTAAGTAAGCTTTGGTGAAATTATTATTTTGTCCTTCATCATTGATCCTAACATGATCTTGTGTGATATATGATTGGTGAAGGTATTATCGATAATGTAAAGAGAGAACGAAAGCGAGTAAGAAATTAGATATATGGAGGCTTTCGAAAGTTCTTGTGATTCATTTGAAGAGGTTTTCGTATAGCAGGTCGATGAAACATAAGTTAGAGACATTTGTCAACTTTCATATTCATGATTTTATCTTGACAAAGTAAGTTAATAATAAAAACAACTCAAGTCATAGTGTATGAACTCTATGCATTAAGCCGTTAACCAATCGATGTGGTGGTATGAGAAGTGGTCACTATTTTAAACCTAAAGGGTATATATGCTATTTTAAACCTAAATTTATAATAAGGTTATAATAGTCATTTGATAAAAAATAATGCTTAAAAAAGGTTTAGGGCAAATATGATATTTTTGATATTTATTTAGGGTAAATATGATATTTAACTTATAGATAGGGCAAATATGATATTTAGCTTTTTATTTAGGGTATATATGAAATTATCCCTTAATAATATTATCTATGTAAATAAATGATTAAATTGTAAAACAAATATTTTTGGGAAAAATATAACCCAAAAAAACGAAAAACCAACGAAAATTGTGTTTTTAGTAAACATGCATGGATTTTTTAAATATGCGGCATATATCATTTCTGCAATTATGTCTACTGACAATCAATAAACTTTATAAAATCTGGTATTGTTAATAAAATATTTCTTCAAATCATCTTTCGCACGGTCATTACTCATTACTTAAAAATGCTTATACAAAATATATTAAATGTTTCGAATTTAATATCTAAAAGTTCACAGATAAGAAAGTGTTATAAAAAAGATGTACATTTTTTGTAAAGTTTCTTGCTATAATTAAAACCATTGACGTTTTAAAAAGTTATCTTCATAAAGTATAGTCACATTTATAATTCAATCATTACGACAAACCATTCAAATCAAAAAGTTGAACATACATACATACATACATACATACATACATACATACATACATACATACATACATACATACATACATACATACATATATATATATATATATATATATATATATATATATAGGGTCAGGATCTTGTGAGATCCAAAATATTCGTGAGATCTTAAGATCTCTTAAACTAATTTTTATTTTTCAAAAAAAATGGCTTAACGCACAAAGTCGCTTATATTTAAGACATTTTTTAGAAAAAAATTTGAATTTTTTTTTTGCATATACGAAATGTGCATATGTGCATATTTTGCAAATGTACACATGTGCATATTTTGTGCGCGCATCTTAAAATAAATCAATTTTTTAAAATATTTTTTTGACGAAATGTCTTATATATAAGCAACTTAATGCATTAAGTCAAAATTTATAAAAAAATATAGTCTAGGAGTTCTCAAGATCTCGTGAATATTTTGGATCTCACAATAACCTAACTCTTAACTCAGTGAAAACCCTAATATTCGTGATATCTTAAAAACTCTTAACTTGGTCGCTTATATTTAGACCTTTTGTAAAAAAAAAAAATTTGAAAACAAATATGCATATACGAAATGTGCATATGTGCATCTTCAAAAAGAAATGAACTTTTCTTAAATAAAAATTTGACGAAACGTCTTATATATAATCGACTTAATGCATTAAGTCACACTTTTGAAAAAAAAAAGTTATAGTATACGAGTTCTCAATATCTCATGAATATAGTGGCATTCAAGTCTTCCGTTGGATAATATTTGTAAAAGTTTTTTTATAAACACGATTTTATATATTTTTAAATACCAAGTTTTAATTTGATGAGTTCTATTTTACAATCCGTTTTATGTATTTGAACCGTTTTAGAACGAAACTTTTATTACAGAAATTGGGATGTTACATTTTTCATCTCATACATTTTTCCTCACTATCAAAGCATCAACATCTATTTTGTTATTCATTTCTGCCATGTCTTGCTTCATCTCCTCCCTTAGGGATACCTCGACTGGTTCTTCATCCATCCACCGCTGATACTTACATTTTTTCTTCAAAAAGATAATCAATTTGTGAATAAAAGTTACCAATTTCCTATTAAACACTGAAATTGGTTCAATTGGACTTACTTGGGGTTATTGCATACCAGGAAACGCCTACCCGGGTTGTTTGTTGTGGTGGATGTGTGAATGAGTGGAGGAAAACCATAGGAACAACGTTTACGGTAATCCACTTCAATATTTAAAGCTTTTCAAATCTGATATACGGAAGAGGACGACGCCATCTCGTTGAATTAGGGCACAAAAAACAGGCCACGGATGAAGAATGTCAATCCTAATGATGTATCAACTTTTAAATCCATGTTGGCTGCCAAATCATCAAAAACCGTCTAAAGTCAATAAAAATGGTATAATGTGTACATTTTAAAATAATTCATAAGTGTATCAGACACAAAAAATAATTCGATGACTAAATATATACAAAAAAAACAAATACATTTACCATCCAAGTCATTGTCCCTAATTTTAATCAATGTCCAAAAATAGATTTAATTAAGATAAATATTCCTTTTTTGCTTTAGGGTTGCAAGTTTCTAGGATCCTCATCTTTAACAACATTGTTTGTCGACATAATTTACCATTTTCTTAAAACATTTAATTTCTTTTGTAAATAAACGGTATATATTTCATGTGTGTTTTCAATTGTTTTCTCTTTTCCATTATTTGAGATAATAAATCTTTATTGAATTATATGTGTGATGGATATCGCGAGATACTATAAATTTCGACTCTCAACTTCAGATTGTGTGCTTTAGATTCGCCACCGTCGTCGCCCTTTCCTCGCCGGAAACCTCCCTCCCTGTTTAATTTCCGGTCCTACATCTCCATTCGTGTTCTTCCTTATTATCCGATTCATTAATTACGGAATCGAGCGCGTAGTTTTTCGATAACCATAAATACGCACGCAATCACTTCAGTGAAAATTGGGTAGAAAGTCGATCGATCGACCGATCTGTTCGAGATGGGCGACTCCACCGCCACCGTCAGTGGCGGTGATAATAACTCGTCCGAGAGAAACACGGCGGAAGAAGTCAGTAGAATTGTGGAACAGAGTAAAGAGTTGCAGGAATCAGCGGCAACCTTAATTTCTCGAAATACGCAGGAGGAGGCGTCACTAAGGCAACGAGCCCTAGCGCTTGATTCAACTATCAAAAGGCTCCGTTCATTCATTGTTTCCTCCGTCAAGAAAGGGAATTTGGATCCAAAAGATGCCGACAAAGTAAGGCCATGTTTGTTTCAACAATTCTTATTATATTCACTTTTACAAAACTACTTTATGAATCTAACCTAGTAAATACTGATTTCATGTAGCAAACTGAAGTTATTATTATGTGAACAGCGTTACTCGTTAGCTTAAAATCGGATGCTTTTTGGATTCTAGTTGATCGTTTGTTTTCTCCGTAAACAGTTGGTTGAAGAGCTAAGTAGAGCAAGTTATACATTGAGCGAAGGAGATGCAGCTGCATTTCTTCCCAGCAAATCTTATGGTAATTTTTCTTCCATTAATTACTTCAATCCTTCATATTTTGCTTGCAGACATACGCCACTTTCTTGATAGTTCATACTTTTCAATTTCAAGTTGAAATAATGTTGATATCTTTTAAGGAGACCTTGATAGCTAAGATAGAGCCTTAATAAATTTGTATTTTGAAAGCAATAAATTAGCCACTAAATCAAAGTTTCCAAATTTAACCTAAGAATTACAAAAATTCTGTTTAATTAGTATTGTTTGGTTACAGGAAGATTTTTGAAGATGTTTCTTGGTCCCATTAATGTTCATGCTACAAGAAAAGATGTTCAATTAAAAGTGAAGGAGGAATACAATAATTTCAGGGTAACCTTCTAAGTTCTAATAATATTGCAACTTTTATATCTTTTCATTTGGTTATTTGAATATTTAACTTTATTTATTTATTTTTGGTTTCTATGAGCAGGATAGAACCGCATATCTATTTCTTTTTTTCCCATCATTGTTACTACTGCTAAGGTCATTTGTTTGGGAAGGATGTTTTCCTGCCTTACCTGTCCAAATGTACCAGGTAATTTGTACTGTCATGTCATGTCATGTACTGTCATATCCTGTATATAGATAATTACAATTTTGCCCTTTTCAGGCGTGGTTGCTCTTTCTCTATACGGGGTTGGCTTTAAGAGAAAATATTTTGAGAGTTAATGGAAGTGACATACGTCCATGGTAATTAAATCTCATTTTGTCCTTTTAAATCATATAATGAAAAAGTTTATAATTTCTTTTTTTCCCATTAAGTGCTGTCCAGATAAATGTTAAATTTGTAATAAAAGCCTCCTTCTTTTGATTTTATCTATTGACTTGTTCTTTTAGTATTAATTAAAACAAAAAAAAAATTAATATACAACTTACCATATTAAGTCTAAAAGATACCTAACATTTTTTTCAGGTGGATATATCATCACTATTGTGCTATGCTTATGGCACTAATTAGTCTCACATGGGAGATTGAAAGGCAACCCGATTGCTCACAGAAGCAGGTCATTATATTATTATAATCACATGTTTTAATTTTTTTATTATTATAATTTTTTTTAATATTTGCAGAAAGGTATACAATTGTTTTTGAAATGGGCAATCATGCAAGGAGTTGCAATGCTTTTACAAAATAGATACCAAAGACAGAGGCTCTATACGCGTATTGCATTGGGAAAGGTTTGTTTAAATAAAAAAAAAAAGAAAAAAAAACTTTCTTGAATAAATTTAATGAAGTCTTGATTTTGATTTTAGGCTAGAAGAATGGATGTTGTGTGGGGAGAAACTGCTGGAGTAGAAGGGCAAATATGGCTTTTATACCCCATACTCTTCATCTTACAGGTAATTTTGCTATTTAAATAGCAACGTACTTTCATTTATTTGTGTATTATAGCATCCTACTTTCATTTCTTTCTATTATATTTATACCTTTTTTTTGTTTTTTACAACTACCTAATTAGTCAAGTCTTGGTTACTTGCAAGTCATTATACAAAGCAAAAACATTACTTTAGTCAAAATTACGAATTTACCCTTTTGCTTATTTTCTTTTTTTGTAGGCTTTTGAAGCATACGTGGGTTTACTATTACTCAAAACCGCGGTAGTTGGTGTTGTTTCTGAGTGGCAGGTATTCACCTCATTTCTTCAATTTTATTCATCATTTAGTAGACAAGCTTTCTAGGGGTATTTACGTCTTTTCACATCCTGGCAGGTGGTTGCGTGTGGAATCCTTCTGATAATTATGGCGGTTGGTAATTTCACAAACACGGTTAAAACCCTTGTGTCAAAGTCACGGGTGAAAGCCAAAATGAAGAAAAATAAAAGTAAAAACGACTTGCTTCAAGGATCTTTATGACTCCAAAAATCATGTGAAATTATTAGCATTTGTTACTTGTTTTGGTGATTGCTTATTTTTGGCTGTTTTTTTTTAACATTATTTGGGAGAGTGAACCTTTGGAATTTTTATTTTTATTTTTGTTAAAAACTTAGATTTATAGTTGTGGTGAGAACTAATAAACCGTCTAGCTTTGTTGCATATACATACGTTATAAGTTGCTTTATAGGTCTTTAGTTTATTTACTTTTTTTATGTGTATTTAAGTTTTTATCTTGTTATTTATGACTTTATATTGAGGTGGGATTACCGAAAATTTGGTGGTTATTTTTTGGTTATATGTTAGGTTTGAATTCGGGTTGGGGTATGATTTAAGTTTGTTTTACGTGGTAGAATGGTTTTTAATTTGTATAGTAATTTTCAAATGTTGGATGATCTTAATAATTGTTTATAAATTTTAATGATTTCCAAGTGCAATGATCAAACTAAAAAAATAAAAATACATTGTTAACTCAAAAATATAAAAACATACCAATAATTGTTTTTTATCTTTTTTTTTCATGGAAAGTAATGTACTTGGTTGAGAGCCAAAACCCAAACAAGAAATAAACCAACCAGGGGAATTCTAAATGCACGAAGAGAATACCTCAAAAAGGTGCTTCATAAGATTATTAGTATGACGCAAACCGCGTATGTTGAAGGGAGAAGCATCTTGGATGGTCCGATGATCCTTAATGAAATCATTGCTTGGGCAAAATATCGCAAAAGAAAGATGTTGATTTTCAAAGTCGATTTTGAAAAAGCCTTCGACTGCTTGAGCTGGGATTTCTTGAATTCGGTTATGGAGCAAATGGAATTTGGTTGGAAATGGAGAAGATGGATAATGGGCTGTCTTGTCTCGGGGAAAGCATCCGTCTTGGTGAACGGTTCTCCCACAAAAGAATTCAACATTTCAAGGGGTGTTAGGCAAGGAGACCCTCTTGCTCCTTTTCTTTTTATTTTGGCTATGGAAGGTCTTAAAGTAACCCTTGATAAGGCTTGTGAGTTACATTTCTTTCGTGGTATTTCCTCTTCACCCCACGGTATCTCTCTATCTCATCTTATGTATGCGGACGATGTTACCTTTATTGGTAAATGGTCGGAGCTAAATTTTATTAATCTAAATCGCTTGCTTAGATGTTTCTTTTTGGCGTCGGGTCTTCGTGTCAATCTTGGTAAAAGTAAGGTTTTTGGTATTGGAGTTGAGGATTCGGAGGTTATCCGGCTCGCTAACATACTGAAGTGCGAGCCTGCGTCGCTTCCGTTCACTTATCTTGGTCTCCCGGTGGGGGCAAATATGAGGCTGGAAAAAAGTTGGATCCCCGTCATTGACAAATTCAAGAACAAACTATCGGTTTGGAAGGCGAAGCATCTCTCTTTTGGAGGGAGACTTACTCTGATTAAGTCCGTTTTAAGTAGTTTACCTCTCTATTATTTCTCCTTATATAAGGCTCCCGTGAAAGTTATTAGCAAACTTGAAGGGTTTAGAAGGCGATTTCTTTGGGGAGGCTCTTCAAATGAGAAAAAAGTTCATTGGGTAGCTTGGGACGTTGTCATCAAACCGAAGGAATATGGGGGTCTTGGAGTGGGTAGTCTTCTCTTGGCAAACTTGTCTCTTTTAGCTAAATGGTGGTGGAGACTTAAGGCGGAGGAGGATTCGTTTTGGGCTAAATGCATTAAAGCTTTTCATAATCTTAATCTTGTGGATGGAATGTCGATGGCTAAAAAGTCTATTAAAGGAGTGTGGCTGGAGATATCGGGCATTCAAGAGGGTTTTAGCAAATGGGGTGTGGATCTGTCGTCGTTATTTCATAGAGTGATTGGCATGGGTGATAAAACTTATTTTTGGAAAGATACCTGGATGGCTGATTTGAACTTTAAAGATCTATTTCTTAATTTGTATGCCATTGATGATGAGAAAAATTGTCTCATCAAAGATCGTGTACGAATTGATTCTAATGGCAATTTATGTTTTAATTGGTGCTGGAAAAGACAATTGAGGAGAGGCAGAGAGGAAACTCAATTTAAAGAGCTTTGTCAGATGATGTCACAGGTGCAGCTTACAAAGGAGAAGGATAGATGGCTTTGGAGGGATGGCTCTCATGGTAGTTTCTCGATACATGATCTTAGAAAGGTTATCATTGATCTTTCTATGGCCAGGGGTCTGCTTTTCAAATGGACAAACTGGATTCCCATCAAGATAAACTGTTTTGCGTGGAGACTTTTTCAAAATAGAATACCGCTTCTAAACAATTTGTTGGCCAGGGGGATTAACGTTTCTTCCTGTCTCTGTTCTTTCTGTGGGACAGCGAATGAAGACCTGGATCATGTTTTCTTTGCGTGTGAATTACCTCATAACCTGTGGAGAAAAGTTTTGGATTGGTCTGGTTTTAATAGGAGTCCTCCGGGTTCAGCTGCTGAGCTACTGGAGATGTGCAGAAGCTTCAATGGCTCTCCTAGAAGTGCTAACATGCTGCTGTCAATCTGTTACATTACTTTGTGGGATGTTTGGAAGGAAAGAAATGCTAGGCTGTTTAGAAAGGAGAGGAAATCTAATTTAGTTCTGTTTGATGATTTATCTTTGTCTTTGTTTAATTTTGTTAAAGATAGGTCCAAGTTGGCTTGTTTAGATTGGTCCCTGTGGGGTTTTTCCCCTTTGAACTGTTTGTAATTGTCTCTTGTTTGCTTGAGCTGTTTTTTATTTTTTCTAATGATATGACTGCTATTCAAAAAAAAAACGCGAAGCTTTGACGTTTGACTTGATTGGTAATTAAAATGTTTTTATATTACATTTTGTTTTATTTTGTAACAGTGTCATCTTATAGCCCCTTTTTAAAATTTAAATATTTTTGTTGTAAACTAGTGTAGCATCCCGCGCGATGCTGCGAAAAATGTATGTATGTATAATAAAATAGACGAAAACTCTTATTATCCTAAATTAAAAACTATATGGACTAAACCATAATTAATGTTAAAAATTATAGGGACCACAACTATAGTTATTGAAATTTAAAGTTACGGGGTCCAAAATTATAATTAAAGCAAATTATAAAATACTGGGACCAAAACTGTAGATATCCTAAGGCCATCCGATGTGCATACCCGACGTCTTGCCCGACGCGTGCGAGGCCCCGGGGAACGCCGCCCCACCCATGCGGCGAGCTCGCACATTGGACCCCGCGCGAGCTTCCGGCGTCGTGCGGCGTGGGAGAGGGCTGGTCTATTTGCTTGTACTATATGTATTATTAGTTGTACCAAATGTTAGGAGAAGTGAGAGGTGACCATTTCCAGGGGTAATGGAGGAGAGAAAGTTGCTGTTGTGAAAGATAAAAAGTAAGAGTAGTGAGAGGTGCACACCGGATGGCCTAAACTAAAAATTATAGGAACCAAAACTGTAATTAATGCAAATTAAAAACCTATAGGGACCGAAATTGTAATTATGTAAATTTTAAATAACTATAGGTATTAAAAGTATAATTATACAAATTAAAAGATATACGGACTAAAACCGTAATTAATCTAAAAAGGTTGATGTTTAAAATTATAGGAACTAAATTTACAATTATATAAATTAAAAAATTAAGGGGCCAAAATTATAAATAACCAAAAGTATCAAAAGTGGTTAATTGACCTTCTAAACAGTGATTCAACATTTTGTAAAATGTTAAAGTATAGTATGATTTTAATAAACCATATCCTTTTTGTATAGATTAAATATACATCATTTAATTTTCTTTTTCGAATTTTTACACTTATATTATACTTTTATCTATTTATTATGTAATTAATTTTGTATACTTGTATTAGTATAGAATGTCAATACGTATATGTTTATACATAATATATTTTATTTAACAATATTATATTATATTTGATAATAATGTTTCGTTTAAATGACAACTTATATGATGTTATATTACATTTAGTATGAATATATTGTCATATTTTTTTTTAATTATAAATTTTTATATCGATATACGTATATCAATTGTTAGAGGAAAAATGTAAATATTTTTGACATTTTACGTTTTGTTTTATGAGAAAAAGACCCTAAAAATTAAAAGATCAACATCAAACATACACTATAAGAAATAAAGGCAACACCGGTGATGTCTTTAGCAAAGACATCAGGTATTATCAGCGACACCAATAACACACACGCGTTTGATGTCGTCGTGAATACTTGGTGCCACCTGTGATCTCTATCGTCCATGAATTTTGTCATCCAACGGCCAAGAAAAGAGCGAGAGTCCTCCCCCCCCTCCCTAAATGTCATCACCAAAGGGTCTAAAAGTTGTCGCTACTAATACTCAGTGAACGAGTTAACCCCCTATCTCCCATTTGCTTCTGTTACGCGATCATACAACCTTCTTCGATGACTCTCTCTTCCTCCAGCGACTTAACAGTGACTACCGACCACTACTACCATTGCTGGAATACCGCGGCACCACTGTTAGAAAACCACCAGAAACAACCACCAGTAAGCACACCACCAAATATGTTTTATTGTTTTATGCATTTTTATTAAGTTCTTAATGGTTTAATGATTATGTGGAAGTTCTTAATGTGTATGATAGTGCTTAATGGTTAATTGATTCATATATTAATTGGTAATATGGTCTGGAAGTGATTTTGTTAAAAACTTAATTGTTAAGTACTTAATTATTAAGTAATTAATTTTTAAGTACTTACCGGAGATGGTCCAAACATTACCGGCGACATGTACTGTCGGTGACACGTCATCACCGGAGATGGGCCAAACATTATTGGAACATAAGCTAGCCGTGATTCTGGACTTTGTCTCGTTGACAGCCATTTCGGGTGTGACGACATCAATAGCGACGACATTTGAACAATAGCGGAGACATGTATTAACGGCGACATTTTACCGACAACATTTGAGCAATAACGACTTTTTTTTAGCGGCGGCTTTTTACCGGCAACGTGTCGACGCTAATATCTTTACCCACGACAATGTGGCTCTTTACCGGTGACATGTGTCGCCGCTATTAATGGTATATCTTGTAGTGATACATGCATACGGTATAAAACAATAATTATCATATTCCAAGATTTCTATAAACTTTATTTATTTATATAAACTAAATTTGTTATAAATATGTAATAATAAATATATAGTATATCTAAAATTTACTTCGTTAAAGTTCTTTTCAGTATATCTAAAAAAAACCAAAAGGTAATGTTTATTTAACTATATATCAGTTAAACGTATTTAACATAAAATAACAGATTATTATATTGAACAATGAATTTGGATTTATTCGATATGATTAAAAGAAATTGAACAATATATTTGGATTTCACTTTTCCCCAACATTAATTTGTACAACATTTAAATTTAAGTATGGGTCCTGTTTTTTGCACGAAACAATTCGTGTAATACTATCATTTTATTGCTTGGTAAAAGTGATATATCATATCAATCACAGCATTTAAGTATGGGTCCTGTTATTTACACGAAACAATTCGTGTATAATACTATCATTTTAATGCTTGGGGAAAAATGATATAACATATCAATCACTGTTCGATGTTATTTTGGACATTATATATATATATATATATATATATATATATATATATATATATATATATATATATATATATATATATATATATATATATATATATATATATATATATATATATATATATATATATATATATATATACTTTGTTTAAACCTTCTATTTCTACAAAGTGTCAACCTTAACCCTCGATATTTCCCTTGATATGTGAGGTATGTCTCTTTAACTTATAAAGAAGGGCCCAATTATTTACTTACACCAATGAATTCGTGAGAATATTGACGTTTTCAACTTTAGTCCATTTTAATAGGAGAAAATGATAAAATATATAATGTGACGTATTACATACTTTATTTACTGTGACTATCTAATCATAAATACAAAATAACGTTTAGTAAATGTAAGTCCTTTCAGATATGGTAGAGATGAATGTATGATTGGATGTGACTAGTGATTACTAATACAAGCGACTAGCAAGTCAACACAATCATTAGGGCAAACAATATTAAAATAAAAGATTTTGGTATATATCAATATCAATATGTATCAACCAAACTTGTTGGTAGAAAAATAAGTTGGTACCAAGTAGACTTGGTACGGTACTGATAATTAAATTTTTCTGCAAACTATAGTTGGTACGGTACACGGTATAGAGAAAAAAAACTCGGTATCGTACCAATTCCACCCTAGCTAAAAGTAAAATATCATTGAATATTAAATAAGTCAAATTTGCTAGTAAATATACACCACATATACATCATTAACAAAAGTCAAAGAATTTTCAATCACATAACAATTTTTTACAAAAAATAATACAATTTCAACAAATAAAAAGAAGTTGATTTGGAATAAATGTTTATATCCAGTAACTTTGGGTGTTTATTTAATCATTCTTGTAAATCAATCAAAATTAACAAATGGAAAGAAGTTGATAAAACCTATTTTTAAAGGTTTTAAACGCTTATGCGATTGGATCATATTTTCACTAATTTATTTAACAAAATTCATTTTTATCTTTACTCATGTTCATTATGAGTTTAAGTATTCATAACCAAAGGATTATAAAAAATACTCCCTCCGTCCCAAAATGATAGTCCACTTTCTTATTTTCAAAGTCAAAGCTTGTCAAGTTTGACCGTAAATATATTTTTTTGTGCTATATAATATTAGATGAAAACTATATCAATGAAAACACATTTACAACACAAATCCATTCATATATTTTGTATCAAATATTATATAATAACAACGAAAATATTGATGGTCAAAGTTGACAAGCTTTGACTTTGAAAATGAGAAAGTGGACTATCATTTTGGGACGGAGGGAGTAGTAAAAAGAAGTTGATAACAAAATGGCTAGTTTGTAACACATATTAGTAAAACGCTATAACTTGGTTTTAGTGAACAGTCCTTACGATCCTAAAATTATACAATCGGAAAACGGTTGATCATGAAAAACCGAATCAAAGAACGGTCATTGATTACAGGACAAACCGAACCAATATTGTATTGGATCTAAGGATCCTGACTAGGATCGTAATATCTGAAACTGATACGAGCTTATCTCTTTTGTCTTTATTATATAGTCAAGTTTCTAATCTTTTAAACCCTACCAAATTCATCTTTTCACTCGAAATCATGCAAAGTCAGAAATTTTTTGTCCATTCAACTTGAAATTGAGTCTTCAAAATTCATCAAATCAACTTGAAATGGAACAATACAAATAGCAAAAAGTCTTATAGAGCATCACAACTTCATACACATACATTCATCTCAAATTAGGCAGAGCATCCTGATAGGCACGTTAGTCCCATTGGCTGACCTGATGAGCTATGCAGTTTTTTTTTTTTTTTTGAACGGCAAATCTATCCTACTCCTAAATTACTCCTTGTTATGTTAGTTATGCAGTTATCGCGGTAAAAATTCAAATAGCGATCATTGTCGCTATTTGAAATCGCGATTTTCGCGGTGATATAATGTTGATATAGCGGTTTTTTATAGTATTTAGAATTTGTATTATGTAAAATTTTTATAATAGAATACTAGTATTTCTAGTACAAAATATATGAAATAAGAATATGAAACAACATTCTAGTTTAAGAGAACAAAAATTCATTCAAGTTTCAACAACATTCAAGACTCATGACAGTAGATCTTCTCCAATAAATCAAAAACTGTGTAATTTGATGCAATTCAAAATATGAAATAACTTTCTTTCAAGCATATCATCAAACAATTTATATACATATACTTGTTAGGAACTGACAAACCAAGTTCTAATTCAAATATTGAACCAATTCACAACCAAGGAATGTAACCCCTTGCTCAAATTACAAACATGGATTACAAGCAATCGTCAATCGGATACAATGGAGACCTGCAATCGTCAACCGGATAAACCTGCAATCGAGGTTTCATTGTTCGACAAAGAAACCCTTAATTAGATCAATCTGGTGAAAAAAGAGTCAATCAGATAGACCTGGTGAAGAAACGAGACATGATACTTGCAATTGATAGCTTCATTGTTTCCCGTTTGTTTCATTGTTCCCTGATAGCCTTACACATGCTTATCCCACATCGGCTTCACACAAAGACACAAGTGGAATACACTAGTTATAAATAGGTCTTATTGGTGTTACAACAAATCACCCCTTTAACCTTTTAGCACTTGGTTCACTCCTGGACTTATTTGGTTAAATCAAAATTTAAAATTTTTTACTTGCTAAAACGAAATAGCGGATTAAAATTGCAATAGCGACCAACAAAATCGCACAAAGTTGCGGTAAATAGCACCGCTATTAGCGGTACCGCTATTTTCTATTGCTAAACGAAATATTATCGCGGTGAACGACGTTATACGCTATAGCGCACTATTGACTGCTTAGCTGATGAGTTAGCAGAGGGTAGTCCACTAGTCTGTGCTACCCCTCAAACTTAAGTGTATATTTAAAAAAATTAATAGTGTTCTGCCCTTAAAAAATAATTGAGTGCAACTCATAAGAGATAATTTCAACTTCAACGGCTTTCAATAACCCAATTGCCCACCAATATCTAATAGCCTAAATGCTCAATCTTACAAACTAATAGCTCATTCATTGACTTGAAACTTGATCTATACCTCCCTAGGTCATCAAGTCGTCGACCCAAATCAGAAAAAGTGCAAAAGATTAATCCTGCCACGCACACGATTACACGAACAAGAACAGATTTAGTGATCGACTATGTCTCTAGACTCTACCTCATCACGCTTAGAAATTCAGAAAAAAATCGCCAACTGCCATTTAGCCTTCGAACTTTTAAGAATGAAACAAGTATTAATGTTGTAGGTTTTGGACCTTGGTTGGAAACTTGAAATCAGTTATTGTCATGGTGAAATTAGTTGTTCTTTTGATTGAAATTAGTTTCCATTGACTATTTGACTTGTTGACTTGTAAACTAAGTTGTTGAAATATTGAATTGTAATTTGTATGGCTTCACTGTGTCTTTATTTTTAAAAATAAAAGTAGATGTTGGAATTGATGAAAGTCATGAAATTCATGAAAGTGTTGAAGGATCTTCCAAAAGACCATGCACTAATGAAATTCCACAAAGACAACAATGTTCACAAACCTACTACAATGACAAGTGTTGATTTGAATGATCTTTATTCGAACCGGTGGATAGGCTAAAAGTTACATATTATCATCCAAATCAAAGAGATGAAGTAAGAAAGACATAATGGCTTAAAGGACCTTGTCAACCAAAGGGTATCCATTTCCTATAAAAAACAAGGTATTGAGCAAAGACGTTTTGTTGTCAAATTGTTTGATGAATTTGATTGGTTAGAGTATAGCAAAAAGAAGACAAAGCCTATCGTTAGTGTTGTTACTTGTTTAGAGATGTTGTAAGACAACAAGGTGGGAAAGATGCATTTGCGACGGAAGGTTTTGACACGTGGAGCCAAAAAAAAGCATTGTATGTCCATATGGGTAATATTGATAGTTATCGCAACAAAGCACTATAAAAGTGTGAAAATCTAGTGAGAAAAAAGCCAATCTATTAGTGTAGCCTTTCATAAGCAAACTGAACTTAATATTGATTGTTGAATTAGGAGATTTCTCTCATTTGAACCAGAGATACAAGATGGGTTCGCATTATAAAACAATCATAAATTTGATGAATTTTTTTTTCAGAGGTTGTTGAGGTGCTTACTTCTATTCAAGAGGATGGAATTTTTAGGCATCATGAATACCTTGTCAAAACATCTTCAAAGAAAGAATCAATATATTTTGGAAGCGGCTTCTTTGGTAAAAGGTAGAATGAGAGCATTGAAAGCTTTAAGAAATCATGGGTTTCGTTCACTTTTGCCGATGGCATTTTCTTTTTGCCATAAACATAGTTTTGGAATTGTTGAAATGTCTGAATATTATGTTATTCTAGCAAACTGTAGGACCAATGTTACTAATCAACATCACTTTGAAGTTGATATTTTCAACATGGTTTTGGGTATGTAACTTCTAGAATTCGGAAATCAATTTAGTGAAGTAAGCATCAAATTGCTAGAAAACACGACGACTTTAAGTTGTTGTGATTCATTTTCTAGGTTTGACAAATCGAGGTTGTTGAAGTTAAGCGACTTGTACCAAAATGATTTTAATGGTTTGGAAATGGTGTGATTTGCTAATTCCCTTTTAAAGGGAATTTCGAACCTTTCTCGTTTGATGGTGAAAATATGGAAATGTCATTCTTTTCTGCTGGTTTATAGGTTGTTAAAGTTAACTTTGGTTTGCCCGTCGTAAACGCAACAGTTGAAAGATGTTTTTCCGCAATAATGCACTTGAAGATCCACTTGCATAATAAAATAGACGATGATTTTATGAATGATGCCTTAGTTTTAGTATATAAAAAACACGTATAGATGTTAAGATTGAAAATGTAATTTGATCGCTTTCAAAAAAAAAAAAAGTAAAAGTAGAGGTCAGCTTTAAAACGTAATATATATACTAGTTTGTTATATCTACGTTGTAAAAATCGTTTGACGGTAGCTTGGCGGTCGAGTATGGTTAAGGGATTAATTGGATTAATTGGGGATTAGTCGGGGGTTAATCGGAGACCCCGAATTATAAAGGAATTCGTTTATAAATATATAAATATAACAAAATAGCTAAGTTTGATTGATTTTATTCCGAGATACATATCAAAAATTATACATTTGTTTATTTTTACTTTTTAATATTGATTTTTTTTCAGTTTTCTTAAATTATTAGAAAGTGTTTGTGTCGTCATTTAAAAATGAAAAAAATAAATAATAGATAAAAAATAAAAAAATAAAAAATAACTGTCAAGGCCGATATTTGACCGATTTTTGCAGCAAACCGTCAAGCTGACCGATTAGGGCTAATCGTAATCGGTTGAAGACCGTCAAGTGACTAATCGCCAATTAATCGGCAGGCAATGCCATTAAATCGTAATTTTCAAATTTTTTATCTTATTATATTTTGTCGAGAAAAAAATTGTGCTTCCTTTGATGAAATTTTCTGGTTCCGCCTGTGGTTAGTCCATTTGTGTTCATGTGCCTGTAGTCGTACATGGTCACAATGATCTTATTACTTTTTCTATATAAGATGTTTTCTGACTAGTTGTTTTGATATGCATCTACAAGAAGTAATAACAACAAATATAGCTATTTCTCGTAAGTATTTTACAAGAATTGGCCAAAATTAGCGAAATACCACAAATAACCACACATTTCGCAGCAGGGCTACTACAAAATGATATTAGGAACTGTGAAATGGAGATTTGTCCCTAAACGCTACTGTTTTGAAATATTATTTATCATTTTTCAATGCCCCTTGCGGAAATAGGCCTATAATGTGAAATGGGCCTAACACCACGCAACCTTCCTGTAAAATGGACTCACGTACTACAAAATGGGCCCACTTAAGATGTTGGGCTACTACAAAATCTTTTTATAAAATGGTATAAAAAATTTCTTATTTTGGGTTTAGTTTGAACTTGGAAGCCTACTGTCAAGAAAATTTCCAATAACTTTTTTCTCTCACCCAATAATGAGCTCATCGTACGATTTTTTGTAGTTGTTTTTGTTGGAGGGTTGTAAGAGACAATAAATGGTGTAACTCAATGTATCAAGCCAATGAACATCCTAACTTGAATTATGTTATAAATATTGAAGAAGAGTGATGTCAAGCAATTTCTAAATGCTATTCACAATGGTACCTGAAATGTTGTATATATGTATCTAGTAGATGGTTTGGGTGCCCCTTTACATAGATCTATTTCTAGGAATTGATCATTTGTTGGTGGAAAGCGGTCCATTGGACGAGGGTCTAATAGAAACCAAGTCAATCTAATAGAAGAGTGTTTGGTGAAAATTAATCACGTGTGGGATGAGACGGTAACGCAAGTTTTCTAATATCTCATTGGCTTCCTAAAGATGGTGTATATGAAACACCGGTAGAACCTATTCAGTATGTTTCTCTAAAGAATTATAAGTATGTTGGTGATAAATACGTTGCTACATGTGAGGATACTGATTACTGAGACCCGTGTTCCCTTGTTAGTGACTCCAGTTTAGCTCCTCACGTGGTGCCATTAGAATATTTTGTTTGGGGGGGGGGGGGGGGGGTTGTTTGACCTTAACATAGGTAATTCCTAGGATAGATGGTCGGAGGGTAAAGATAATGATGATGGATTAAAAACATCTTTACGAGGTATGCCTCCTCCAATGCTATGTACAGACCTCGTTTATTCACACATTTCATCACACAACCAAAAGCTTGTGCACATTCTAAGGCAAGGAAGATGCTCAACTAGCTCTTGGATTGAAATGCATTCAGGAGGGGTTTTCAGTACATAACGAAAAGATATAAAATGATAGGTTTAAGGAAAAATGTATTGGTAAAAATTGTAAATGGTGTATTAGGTACCCTAATTAGGTCTACTAATATTTGTAAGTTCAAAATTTTTATTGACAAAAATATTTGTTCAAAATGCAATTGCACCCAAAATATCGCCAAGCCAACAAAAAGGTGTTAGGCATTTACCGATAAAAAGGCTATAGTTAATTATCACATCTAAATCTAGCGGGAAAGGAAATCACTCGGGATGTCAATTCGAAGTTCAAAATTTATATTTCCTATAAACAAGCTTAGCGAGCAAAGTGTTATGTTCTAGAACTGGGGGTGGGGGAAAGATTCATTTGTCAAACTCCAAATATATTGTTATAATCTGGAAAATCAGAATATAGGCACCGTGCCTCACATTTCGATGGATGAAAATGATCGATTTGAGTTTTTATTCATCATAATTGGTTTCACAGTAAGCTTCTTTTAATTTGCCATATATGGGTGTAATCGTGTATATCTTCATATTAAGACTTCTTAATCTCATACCAATATTTTGTAATTGTGTTCCTTATGTTATTACATGGTCGAGCAATCATAATGGATAGTGTACACCTTAAGGGTGTTGGGATTGGAAAATTCTTCTATTCAACACTAGAACAGAATTACAATAGGAGGAGCAACTCTCACACTCGACTATTACAAAAAACCAACCCTCTATCTAACACTTACACTCTAAGTATTATGCTCACTAACTCTATGTGTTTTTGATGTTTGGGATGTCTAAGAACTGAAACTTAAGCCTCTATTTATAGCTAAACTAGCCACTAAATCTATAGTATATGAACACATTGAATATTAGAAGGAAAGATCAAAGTTTGCCACCTTATTTAATAAGGATGGCTTCTAGATGGAGGGCTTCTAGATGGAGGCTGGAAATCAACAAATCTCCCCCTCCAACCTCTTTTGAACAATCCTTAACCCAACTATGTCAGCACATAGTTTGTGTTTGTCTTGTGTCACCACCTTGGTCAACATATCTGTAGGATTGTCTTTTGTATTGATCTTTGATAACTTCAGTTCTCCTCTTTCAATTGCTTCTCTAAGCCAATGATAACGAATATCGATATGCTTAGTGCGAGAATGGTACATCGAATTCTTGCTTAGGTCCATAGCACTCCGACTGTCGCAATGAATGATGTATTCTGCTTGGGGAAACCCCAATTCTTGAAGAAACCGTTTTAACCATATAAGCTCCTTCCCAGCTTCAACTGCAGCAATGTACTCGGCTTCTGTTGTTGACATTGCTACACACTTCTGTAACTTGGATTGCCATGAGATAGCTCCCCCTGCCAAAGTGAAAACATAACTTGATGTAGATTTCCTATTATCAAGATCTCCTGCCATATCGGCATCTGTATAACCTTTCACGATTGGCTTTGCTCCCCCGTAGCATAAACATAATTTTGAACTACCCTTCAGGTATCGCAGTATCCACTTGACTGCTTCCTAATGTTGCTTTCCTGGATTTGCTAGATATCTACTCACGACACCAACAGCATGAGCAATATCTGGCCTTGTACACACCATCGCATACATAAGACTTCCTACGGCTGAGGAATAAGGGACTTTCTTCATCTCTTCTTTCTCTTTATCAGAAGAAGGAGAATTTTTCTTACTTAACTTGAAGTGATTTGCCAACGGAGTGCCAACAGGCTTGGCGTTTTCCATGTTGAACCTTTTAATCACACGTTCAACATACTCCTCCTGTGACAAGAACAATTTTCTTGATTCTCTATCACGGATAATTTTCATGCCCAATATTTGTTGAGCTGGGCCTAAGTCTTTCATATCAAAGAACTTAGACAAATCTTTCTTCAAGTTGTTGATCATGGTTGCATCTTGACCGACTATTAGCATATCATCCACATAGAGCAAAAGGATGACAAATTTCCCATCTGGAAACTTCTTCAAGTACACGCAGTGGTCTGCAATAGTTCTTTTGTACTCGTGACTTGCCATGAACGAGTCAAACTTCTTGTACCACTGTCTTGGGGCTTGCTTAAGACCATAAAGGCTCTTCTTCAGCTTGCAGACGAGATGCTCTTTCTTTGGGATTTTAAACCCATCGGGCTGCTCCATGTATATTTCTTCATCCAAATCACCATGGAGAAAAGCTGTTTTTACATCCATCTGCTCAAGTTCAAGATCTAGACTGGCTACCAATCCGAGCACGACTCGAATCGACATCATCTTCACAACCGGCGAAAAAATCTCATCAAAGTCAATTCCCTCCTTTGACAACGAGTCTTGCCTTGTACTTTACAATGTTTCCTTTGCCATCTTTCTTCAACTTGAAAACCCACTTGTTTTTAAGGCTTTCTTTCCTTTAGGAAGTTTCATCAACTCATATGTTTGATTCTTTTGCAAAGAATTCATTTCTTCTTCCATGGCCTTCTGCCAATTGGCTTTGTTAATATGAGATTGAGCTTCCTAAAAGCTCTCTGGCTCCCCCTCGCTGGTAAGAAGGATGTAGTTCGAAGTTGGGTATCTTGAGGAAGGAACACGAACTCGATCAGATCGTCGAACTTGAGTTTCTTCATTAGAAACATCTGGCAATGACTCTGAATTATCAAGAGGTGGAAGCTCCCCCTGCTCAACACCTCCTTGATCTTCATCATCAACTTCATTATTATGTTCATCGGTCGGAACATCATCTTTTGTTTCAGATATCATTTCTGGAACTTTGAAGCTTTGTTGCTCATTAATCGATGCCTTGAAATCATAATACTGGTCTTCATAGAAAACAACATCTCTGCTTCGAATAACCTTCTTTAGTTCTGGGTCCCATAGCCTGTACCCGAACTCTTCATCTCCATATCCAATAAAGATGCATGGAGTGGATTTGAGGTCCAACTTCTTCCGCAATTGACTTGACACATGTGCAAACGCCTTGCACCCAAATACTCTCAAGTGAGAATATGTTATGTCTTTACATGTCCATATCTTTTCTGGAACTTCAAAATTCAATGGAACTGAAGGTGACCTATTTATAAGGTAACAAGCTGTCAATACAGCTTCACCCCAGAATGGCTTTGGTAGTTTAGCCGCACTGATCATACATCGGACCTTCTCAACAATGGTACGATTCATTCGTTCTGCTACACCGTTATGCTGTGGGGTACGTGGGACAGTCTTTTCATGCCTGATACCATATTTTGTGCAATATGTGGAGAACTCACGAGAATAGTACTCACCTCCATTATCTGATCTGAGACATTTCAACTGCTTGCCAGTTTGTCTTTCCACCATTACATGAAAAGCTTTAAAACGATCAAATACTTGATCCTTTGACTTGATACAGTAAGCCCATACCTTTCGTGATGCATCATCGATGAATGTCACAAAATACCTGCTTCCACCAAGAGATTCTACTTCAATGGGTCCACATACGTCGGAGTGGACAAGGCTCAACAACTCAGAGCGCTTATTTCTTGTGGAGCTAAAGGAAACTCTGTGTTGTTTCCCAAATAAGCAGTATTCACAGGGATCCAGGGCAACATCTTTTTTCATGGAAATGAACTTCTTCTTTTCAAGAGTTGTCAACCCTTTCACAGTCATGTGGCCTAGTCTTCTATGCCACAGATTTGGTGATGTCTCTTCTTCTACTGCATTGAGACTTGGTTGAATCAGCTTTGCATGAGACTTATAAATAGTACCACAAAGCTTTCCCCTTGCAATGACCATAATGCCTTTTAACAACTTCCAGTTGCCATTTCCGAAGTGGTTGTCATAGCCCTGAAGGTCAAGAGCTCCAATTGAGATATGATTCATTCTTAGCTCCGGAACATGTCGAACATCTTTCAACACCAATGTACACCCTACATTGGTCTTTATATGTACATCACCGATACCAACAATGTTAGAGGAACTGGTGTTTCCCATCCTCACGGTACCATGGTTTACGGATTTATATGTTGCAAATAAATCCCGATCCGGAGTGGAATGATATGATGCAGCGGTATCAATCACCCACTAGTCATCACGAGCGCCTACGTGTAGGCATGCATCCTCCTCGCATGCAACAAGGGCAATGTCTTGTGAAATGTTGACCATGGTCTCACCATCCTCCTTGCTTGAACTAGTACTCGTTTCAGCCTGTTCTCGTAGAAACTTTCGACAATCGCTCTTTTTGTGGCCATAATGATTGCAGTAGTTGCAGTGGCCTTCAAACCATGTAGTTGAATACTTTCCCTTTTCTTTTGATCTTCCTCTACTTTGACCACGTCTGCCTCTACCTCGACCTCTTCCTCTGCCACCGGTTCTACCTCCGCCTCTTTCTTTGTTTTCTGTTACGAGGGCAAATGACTGGTCTGTACCAGCTTCTTTTCTTCTGGCTTCCTCGTTCATGAGAGCGTCCATGACCATCTCCATTGTCACTTTGCCACCGGGGGCAGAATTGCTGAGAGTAACAACAAGTGTTTCCCAATGATCAGGTAGAGAACTTAGCAACAATATTACTTGCTCCTCATCTTTGAGAACCCATTCGGCAGAACTGAGCTGATTTACGAGATCTTGAAACTGACTCGTATGCTCGGCTATGGAAGTACCACTTCGTAACTTGTGGTTTACCAGACGCCTCATTAGTAGGGTCTTGTTGCGTGTAGTCTTTGCTTGATACATACTCTCAAGCTTTTCCCAGAGTTTGTATGCGTCTGTTTCTTGAGAAACATGATGAAAAACACTGTGGTCAATCCATTGTCGAATTTGTGCCACAGTTTTCTTATTCATTCTCGTCCAGACGTCGACTGTTGTCTTTTCAGGTTTTACGCCCTTGGTTTCTAAAGGTTCTGCTAGATCCTTTAGATTCAACAAATCTTTCATCCTCGGCTTCCACATATTATAATTTGTGGGCGTAAGTCGGACCATTATATCCGAACTTGTAGATTCCATGAGAAAGACTTCGAAGTTTTCGTTTTGTGAAATTTTGGGATGGAATTAGGCAAAACCGAGATCACGGTTATTTCCGAAAGGGTTGAAATAGGTGGGATATATTTTTTCAGACTAAAATGAACTTCTGGAAAAATGATGGGCCAATTTGAAATGTTTAAGAAGTATAGGGGCCAATCTGTAATTTGTGGAATTACAGGGACCAAACTGGAAGGTTTTAAAACATAGGGACCTTTCTGAAACTTTTCAGAAGTATAAGGACCAAAATTGTAACTTTCAGAAAAAAAAACTGGGACCAAAACGGAGTTTTATAGAATTAGGGGACCTGTTTGCAACTTTCTGGAATTTCAGGGGGCAAAAATGCAGTTTTCTGAAACTTGCTACAGTGTCGCTACAGTATCGTCTTCTCCGATCGTCTTCTCCGGCGAGTTTTCCGGCGAACTGGTTTTTCCGGCCACTATTCCGGCAAATCTTTGACCGGACTTTTGGAGGTCTTCCGGTGGTTGAAAAATTCCGAAAAAAATATTTTCGGAATCGTGGGAACGAGTACTTTACAATGGTGTGCCCGGAAATCAATTTTGAGGAAAAAAAATTTCGACCAAAAAACGATCGGTACCGAAACGAGGCTCTGATACCACTTGTTGGGATTGGAAAATTCTTCTATTCAACACTAGAACAGAATTACAATAGGAGGAGCAACTCTCACACTCGACTATTACAAAAAACCAACCCTCTATCTAACACTTACACTCTAAGTATTATGCTTACTAACTCTATGTGTTTTTTATGTTTGGGATGTCTAAGAACTGAAACTTAAGCCTCTATTTATAGCTAAACTAGCCACTAAATCTATAGTATATGAACACATTGAATATTAGAAGGAAAGATCAAAGTTTGCCACCTTATTTAATAAGGATGGCTTCTAGATGGAGGATTTCTAGATGGAGGCTGGAAATCAACAAAGGGTACCTTTAGGCGCACCATGTTACTTGCAATTAACATGAGTAGAAACAACCAAATATTGACAGTTTCCTATAAAATTTGTAAGGTTGAGAATACGAATTCATGGGCATGGTTTTTAGAGAAACTACACGGATGTGTCAGGGACTTAAAAATTTTAACCTTCATATCTGATAGGGATAAATCTATTGAGGTGGCCCTCGCAAATGTCTTCCCAATTACATATCATGGGCTACCTCAATAGATTTATCCTTATTATCTGATATGAAGGTTAAAATTTTGAAGTCCCTGACGCATCCGTGTAGTTTCTCAAAAAACCATGCCCATGAATTCGTATTCTCAGCCTTACAAGTTTTATAGGCAACTGACAATATTTGGTTGTTTTGGAGCATGTGCAAATCCTACAGAATGTCAGATTTCAAATAAAGTTAGAAAATGAGAAAATATGACTATGTTAATAGGGTTGGTCCCAAAAATGAGCAAAGGCGTGTCTTATTGGTCTCTGTTATATCATTATGACATCTAATAGTGTTGAGTCCATCATAACATTATCGAGAGATGCACGGAGCATGCCCTTGATGATGCTTGTTGAGTTTTTCTGTTGCACCGTGCTAGAGGCGGAACCTCATTAGGGCCAGGGAGGGCCATGGCCCCCCTGATTTTTTACGTATTTATACCTGAAATATATCCCCATACATGTAGTCTTACCCGTACATATAGTCTTGGCCCCTCCAGGTTTTATCTTCAAGAAATTTATCTAATTTAGTACTTGACTTCAAAAAGTTGGATAATTGATCGTATATATTTTCTTGTTAGATATTTAGGAGAATAGATACGGAAAGTTAACAAATAATCAGAAAATTAGTGAAAAATCAAAACAAATCCTCGTAAAAATTGGATACCAATTGATGAAAGAAACCAAAACACTATAAGTAAACCAAAAATATATACATTCAAATGTGCAACTTATAATTTGAACTTTTTTTACCTAAACTAATGAATCCTCATTAATGTCGGAGAAAAATTGATCATCGGAAAACACCGCCACTGCTGGAATATACATATCCGCCAGACATCTCAAAAGAAAATATCTTCAAGTGCTCACAGTTCCCTTTTTCATCTCCGCCCTTGTTGACATTTGTACGCTTTCGGTCTCCCCTCTCCGCCGTTTGCCGAATTGCAACAGCGACCAACGATATTTGTAGCCGGTCTGCTTTTTACATTTTCTCTCGGCCGTTTATCGATTACCAGCGGTGCCTCTTTGTCTCTGAGATGATGTAAAAACTTGTATGTTTTTTGTTTCTCTTTCTTTCGTTTTCTCTATTTCTTTCTTTTTTCTTTCACTACAGTAATAGCTTATATTGATATCTAATGGCAGAACTTTGAAAGAGGTGGGCTTATTATGATCCGTTAAAAGCTTCAATTTTTTTTTTTAACGGCAAATCTATCCTACTCCTAAATTACACCTTGTTATGTTAGTGTCAGGGTTTGAACCCTGGACCTCCTTGTTAGTAACACTCCTTGTTAACCAAGTGGGCTAGCCCCAACTACAAGGTATATTATTAAACAAAGTATTATTATAAAAATCTTACTCACGTAACAATTTAAATCCCAATAAAATGTTATATATATAATCTTTCTGTCTAATTTTTGTTAATTATCTTATACAGAATAAATTTTTGAAAATGTTATATAGAATAAAAATCTTACGAAAATTCAAAGGGATATGTAAAATAACTTTGTTAGGATGTATGTGTTAATTGTTATTATTTATATTTATTATTAGTAGTTAATTTTGTTATATGTTAATTTTCATTATAGTATTATTATAATTGTTATAATAACATTGAACCAAATTATATTTATATATATGGTTTTATTTTAAAATATTGATTCGGCCCCCCTAACTATAATAAGTGTGTTCCGCCCCTGGCTGCACCATGCAGCAATGGTATCTTCAACATTGCAATTTCAGATGTATAAGTTACATTAGTTTGGTAAGATTTTTTTTGACATATTTGAACTTACGTTATACTATCATCCTTAACAAAAATTAAACATCTACTCACCAGTGAAGAAAATTGAAAAGAGAATAAATAAATGTGCTAACCAAACTATCTAACTCGAATGCCTAACAAGGTACTTTACTTTGCTAAGAAACAGTCTTATTGATTTACATTAGCATACCTTTCCATGTCAAAAATGGCAATTAGTTTATTTACTTTGTGGTCACATGATAGCCATATTAGCATACCTAAGACATTCTAACTGATACGGGATATCACCTTTCTTGCTCTTTCATAAAGATAGAGTGATCAACTTTCATAGCTTTTTCATAAAGAATACCTTCACAAAAATATTTTGGCAGTCACATATTTTAGATTATTATATTCATGTCAAGTGTGTTGTCTCCCTCCAATTATCATCCAAATTAATAAAATTAAATCAAGATTCTTATAATCATGTCAATTGTATATGCACTCCGTACCACCTAACTTACAAGTCTGATTATCATAGTCTAAGTCCCATTTGGCACTCGTATAAATTTGAATTACTTAAAATGACTTATGACACTGAAATCGACTTCAGTCTTCATTCAACTTTCCATTTAGAAACACATTGTTGACATCTTAGTTGAATTAAAATGGCCATGAAGTAAAACTTTAATCTTCACTAATTTCGCAACAAGTGAATATACATCAATAAGACTACTCTTTCTTGTTGAGTGAATCCTTTGGATTATTCGACATATTATTTAGAGAAACAAATGATAATTCTCTCTTTTTGGCTATTTGACAACAGCACAAAATGTATTCTCTCTTTTTGGCTACCACATTATTGACTTTTTACTTTGACTTGTACCCAGGAGGAAAGCCATGGATGTTGTAACATTTCTCCATTGTGTGACCTGATCTTTTACAGTGAGTACAGAATGAACGATCTCTTCTGATTTTAGTCCTAAGAATTTCTTCATTCACCACCAATGAGACAATGCGATTGATATGAGGAAGAGGATCCATGAGTAATATATGTCCACGAATTTGTGCAAATGAATCGTTTAATCCCATCAAGAAATTCATCGCATATTCCATCTGAAAATAGCGATTCATTTCTTTAACTCCACCACATGAGCATTTACCACATGAGCAATGGAGTCTGTAGCCCAACAATTCATCCCACAAAGACTTCAGTTTAGAGAAATACACACTCACAGTATCTTGATTTTGTGAAAGATTCACCATGTCACGTTTGATTTGAAATAATCTCGGACCGATACTTTTTTGGAACCAATCCCTCAGATCGGTCCACATTTCAGCGGCTGAATCATGGAATATGATACTCTTTGCGATGTCTTCTGAGACTGAATTAATTATCCACAAACTCACCATGCTATCGTTGCGAATCCATGAATTGAGTCTCTTCTGATCAGAATCGTCTGGTTTTGCAATTGATCCATCAATGAACCCTAATTTGTTCCTTGCGGTCAGTGCAATCTTCATCAACCAGCTCCAGACGGCGTAGTTATCTCCTGTAAGCGGCTGAGATACAAGAACTAGTGTAGTACTGTCCGATGGATCCAAAAAGAATGGATCATCGATGAATGCATTTGATGCGATTTGTTCAGGAGTGTAAGACATGTTCGATTTCAATAAAAAAGGAGATGAAAATACGTGGATTAAACCACAAAATTAGTGAAAGCGTAGGTTGTAGAACCAGATGAAGTAATGCGAAGATGATAATCGATCTTCAAGGAACTTCAATGGAGAAAGCTTAGAAACAGATGAAGAGATGCAAAGATGTTGAGCGAGTGGTCAAAATCGTTGCTGTTGCTGCTGTGCAAAAGAGTAATCCGGCCATGGCTGTTTGAAACGTTTTAGGCGGTTATAAATCGCGTGGGGTGATGTTGATGGTTGTCAAATTTGCCTCTATTGTGCTATTTTATAAATGATTTAAGCCCTCATTAATTCAAATTATATTTTGGTTTTTACTATTGTAGCTAATAAAATTATAAAAGTGATTTTTTTTATCAATTTGTATAGTTAAGCTTAAGTTTGTTTGCAAATTTATATACCAACATCAATTGATTGCATAAATTAATCAAAACAGGATAACAAACGGCTGCATATATATAATTTGTTAGCACTTTCATTTATCAAGGCAATAAAAATAGCATTTTAAAAGCTTTTAAAGTTATTGAAAAATATTGTCATCTGAAAAGCTTTTGTTGAAGTCGTTTCTATCGGTAAGGTTATGTTAGTCAATAAACTAACTTATTATAAACTAATTTATTTTTTGAGTTTTATATTTCATATTGTGATGTTTGACAAGTTAAAAAAATATAAATTAGTTTTTTAAAAATCTATTTAAGCTATGTTTGGCGTGTCACAACATAAGCTAACTTAGTTTTCGAGTTTTTTAAATTGTCCATGTTTGGCAAGCCAAAAAGTAGCTTATAAGCTATTTTCTTAAAAACCTACTTAGACTAGCGTTTCACGAGTTTATTGAGTTTTTTTTTTTTTTTTGAATTTTCTCAAATATACTTCTAAATAATTATAAAAAACTCATTTTTCCAAATATTTTTTTATATCATTTTAATTTTTCATTATCAACTAGTTTTTACCAAGCATCATTTTTTATCGGTTAACATCTGACTTTTCAGCTAGTCTATCAAAAGTAGTTTTAGACTAGCGTTTCAACGAGCTTATAAAACTTATCTCTCAAATATACCCTTAAGTAATTACAAAAAAAAAAAAAAAAAAAAAAAAAAAAAAAACCTTCAGTTTTCTACATACCTCTCTATATCATTTTAATTTCTCAACTATTTTATCGATTAATTTTTACTAAATATCATTTTTTTTTATCAGATAACTTATCAACTAACAATTAGTTTATCAGCTATTCTATCAAACATAATCTTAGGTTGTTTTCGACATTTATTAGCAACAGTATTTTTAAGTTTTATTATAATGTGGTGTTATATAATACCACTACAATACTTGTAAACTAGCTTTTCTTAAAGTTATTTATTAATAACGCATACGTTTTTTAAACAAGTTTTTCAAATATACCCTTATATATATATATATATATATATATATATATATAGGGTTGTGTTCATAAAAGGACTAAAATTATCCATGGTACCAAGGGACTAATCCCGATTGTCGGAATCAAAATCATCAACGACCAAAAAATAAGTTGTAAATTTCTTACGTCGACGCTCATCTAGATGATTATAATAAAAAAAAACTCATTTCATTTTTTTTGTTTTTTTTATTTTTCGACAGTATTCTTTTTCAAAAATAAAAAACGAAGATACCAAAATTCATAATTTTTTGGCCTCTACAAATAGACATCCATATTGATATATAAAAAATAAATTTTTTTATAAGTACAGCTCTTCTAGATTCACAATGTGAATCTGAACCGTAAAAATTTGAATATGTGTAATTATTTTACTTTTAAAACTTATAGTACTTCAATATTATAACCATTTATAAGTAATGTACTTGATTCACAAGTGGATTTACTCATATTTATACGAAATTTACTTATATTCACATATCAATATCATACACTATTGAGAACTTAATTATAAGTTTTTTACTACTTCAACATTTTAACCTTTTATAATGAATTTACTCTGATTCACAATTGAATTTACTTACATTCACACAAGAATTTACTCAGATGCACATATCAATATCATATGGTATTTTAAATATAATTTGTAATATGAATATGATTAATGTACTTAGAAAATTTTTAACACTTCAACATTTTAATCATTTATAATGAATTTACTATGATTCATAAGTTAATTTCATTCACATTCACACAAAAAATTATTCAGATTCACTTGACAATATCATATGTCATTGTGAATGCCAACAGAGAATAACATATTAATAGTGCAGATTCATATGTGAATCTGAACTGTAAAAATTTGAATATGAGTAATTATTTTACTTTTAAAACTTTTACTATTTCAATATTATAACCATTTATAAATAATATACTTGATTCACAAATGAATTTACTCATATTTACGTGAAAAATTATTCATATTTACATATCAAAATCATATAGTATTGAGAAGTTACTAAATAGTTTTTTACTACTTCAACATTTTAACCATTTATACTGATTTTACTCTCATTCACAATATAAATTATTTACATTCACACAACAATTTACTCAGATTCACATATCAACATCATATGGTATTTTAAATATACTCCGAAATATGAATATGATTAATTTAGTTTGAAAATTTTTAACAATTCAACATTTTAATCATTTATAATAAATATACTATGACTCATAAGTTAATTTCATTCACATTCACACAAAAATTTATTCAAATTCACATGACAATATCATATGTCATTGTATATATCAACAGTGAATAGAATAACAGTTCAGATTCACATGTGAATCTCAACTAGCGGAAATTTCGAAAAAAAAAATCATTTTTTGTATATCAATATGGATCTCTATTTGTAGAGGATAAAAAGTTATAAATTTCTATATATTCAGATTTTTTTTCCGATAAAAAATAAGCCCTAAAAATTAAAAAAAACGAAGTGAGTTTTTTTATAATCCGGTAGATGCACGTCCACCGTAAAGTGTATAATCGTGTGGATGAGATTAGTCCCTTGGTACCATGGTTTATAATAGTCCTTTGTTGAACTTTTGCATATATATATATATATATATATATATATATATATATATATATATATATATATATATATATATATATATATATATATATATATATATATATATATATATATATATATATATATATATATATAATCTTAATTATTTACAATTATGACTCGTGTATAAATTAATATTACAAATTGCAACTAAGATTTCACATTAAATTACCAATTAGTTACCCCATAGTTAATATAAGACTATAAGTGCAAATATACTCACATATTAGTTATTACATATTGTTAAATAACTATTTGTAAATAAATGTAATTTTCCTCTTAACTTTTATACATGAATTCATTTTCCTGTTTAGCTTAAAATTTTTCCTCATTTTAAATCCTTGTTAATTTCAATTTTATGACTTATCTTTAATATTTAATTTCCCTCTTAAGAGTTATATTATCAGTAAATAGAACTTATATAAAAGTATAAGCGTACGTTTGGTTCACAAAATGTTTAGAAATGAATTTGATTCTTTTCAATGAATGAGAATTTGAAGGAATAGGAATCACTAACGCGTTTGGTTGACAAGTAATGGAATGAAATTATTTGTTTTATTTCTTGTTTGGTTTGCAAATTTTATCGAATGAATTGAAATAAAAATTATATAAAATGACTAAACTACCTTTTATAGTGTTAAATATGTCATTTTAATTGGAGATAAGAAAATATAAACAATGGAATTTGAATCATTTGACATTATCCAAAGGAATGTTAAATTCAATTATTTATGGAATTTGATTGAATCTTATATAATTTCATTCCATCAAATTTTCAACCAAATACGTTTTGAACATAATTTTTTTCCAATTCACTTGAATTCCATTAGAATACTTGAAACAAACATGCGCTAAGAGTATTCTTCAATATAACAATTATAATATCAATAACAAATTTTTAGAAAAAATAAAGTTATTATTTAGGTTATGTATGGCGTGCATGAGACACAAGAAATTTGTAATAATATGACATAGAATACAATCAGTGGCAGATCCAGGAATTATTACTAGGGGGTGCATCCAAAAAAAATTTCTCGGATAGAAACCCTAGCTTGAACATATTTTGGTAAACTTTTCTGATTTTGCTACAATATGTCCCTATTTTGTAAAAATCATAACTAATTCTAGAAAAGTCGTATGAGGTTGAGGTTGGTGCCAAAAGTTCCGTATTGAAGTTTAGTATCTTTGGTTAGTTGAGCCCGAAAGTTGAATATGAACATAAGTAGTGTGAAAAGATCCATTTCTCACTGATCATTTTGAGTGAGTCTGTTTTGTGGTCATAACTTGTAAAAATCATATCAAATCAAGGAAAAATCATTAGAAGACAAATTATATATCCACGCGAAGCTAAGAGTATGAACTATATAATAGAGTCGTCCGAAAGTTGAGCCGGTGCAAGGGCACACCCTAGAACCCCCTTGAATCCGCCCCTGAATACAATAAATATGGTTTAAACCTAAAAATGTTTGGAAAACTCTATTACTAATTAGTTTAATATGATGAAGTTTGTGATTTACTTTAATAATGTTAATACAATATAACCCTAGCTTTTAGTCATGTAACTAAATATCTTTTAATATCATTTTACATTTGGCATTAGTTTATTACACTTTTTATCATATGCTATTATTTTATTAGTTATCACCTAGTTTATCATCTACTAGAAGTTTATTAGACAAACTATATATTTATCATCTTTTATACCTATACCTACATACATCATACATGCGAAAAGGTGATAGGTTAAATCGATGCTGATTTGTAAAATAAACTTATATAACATGTAATTGTAGAAACAAGAAAAAAATTTTCAACTAAGCTTTACAAAGACATCAACATTACTGATTTAAAAAAAAAAAAAAAAACAGTCGTTTCAGTAAACGATAACATTACACCTCAGTTGTAGAACAGAACTACTATCAGAATTCTAACATTACAAAACAAAATATAAAAACTCCAAAGTTAGAGGAACCCAACATCTTCAGCATACAACCCAAAAAGTGACACGTCACCTACAAGTACAATAAGAAATTATGGGCAACTGTAGTTGGTTTTCTCAAAGATCATAATCGATATAAAACATTGTACTTACATTTTTACCCACTTCATCTTTTCTAATTAATTATACCATTATTCAGTTATTATTATTTTATGATTCTATTATTACCAGGAAAATTGTTCTTTTTAAACTGGCAAAAAGAGTATATGGTTTAATCACTACAGAAAAAACTTAATGAAACTGTGAAAGTATAAATAATAAATGCTTCTATAAACTACTAACCTATTTCTTTTTTCTACCAGCTCCACTCTTTGATTTTTTGTTAGCTGGTTCTTTTGAAGCTTTTTCATTTTCCTGTCACAAAAAAAAAACGTCATACTTAAACTTTATAAATAAAAAAGAAATTCATACGCATCATTTTCTCAAATAACTTATAATCATCATTTAACGGAAAAAGGAAAACATGGCCTAATTCAATCCACTAGTTTCTTAAACCATTTGTAAAGATTCAGTATGGAATTATAATGAAAGAATCTAAAAAATCACCATTTGGCTTTCATGTTCCAAAGCAGACACCCTTGGATAACATCAGGGGGTGTTTTGAACACATGGCTAAAGTTGGAGGACTAAAACTGCTAATTGTCTTTTGGGATGCTGGAGTTAATATCTTAGTCTTGATTACTTGTTTTGGACATCCAAGAATGCATTTAGTTCCCTGACACCCAGTGTACTCAAAATTATCGGAAATTATAAAAAAGGGTTACATGCGTAATTATGCAAACAACATTTCACCTTTTTTTCTAATTTATGCAAAAAAAAACTGGTTTTATATACAAAATATGCAATTACATTTTACTTTAAAAACAAAAACAAGGTGAAAAGGGGTCAATTTTGCTAAAACCACTAACAAGAAATATAATTGGAAATTACTCTATAAATAAAATATGTCGTTCAAATAAAATCTATAAAAAAATAAAGTAAAAGATTCAACTACTATTGAATACATCAATAAGATCATACCTTTCTTTTAATGGGGACAGATGTGCTCACAACTGGTTTAAAGAACGATTCCAATCTGGTATAAAGAGAGAGCAAAGATAAAATAAGTAATTAGAAATGTATAGTAAAAGATTAAAAAAAAATCATACAAATGAACAATTTGGATGATGATTTTACCGATTTTGTGATGACTTGTTCTTGGAAGCTTTTATTTTCTCTACTGCCTATTATTACAATCCATAATTAATTACATATCTAGATTTACAAAAAGCTAGCAAAAGAACACGAAAAGATAAATAAATAAATAATAATAAATAACAAATAAGTAAATCATTTAATGTTCTTGCCTTTGTGACTCTGTCACTGTTGAACCCGTTTTCAGTCACCAAGAAGTTTAACAAGCCCTGAAAAGTTCAATAAAAATTGGAAAAACCTAATTCACTATAATAAAAATTGGAAAAAAATTTATTATAGCATTGTACTTTCAATTTTCTTTCTTATTAGAACATCAAACTTTGAAAAGCCTAATTCACTATAATAAAAATTGGAAAATTTTGGTTGATTTTTAGGTTACAATGAAGTAAAAAGAAGAAATAAAAGTAGGATGCTATAATAGACTAATCAATGAAAGTACATTGCTATTTTTGTATATAAAAGAAGTATTACTTCCTCATCTGGAGCACCCCATTTAAGTTCAAGTTGTTCATCATCAACACAAACCAAAGGCTCTTTAAATAGGCGTCTAGCCTCTTGATATGGCCAATTCTCGGGTATTTGATATCTGCATATACAAGGGCAAAACCGTAAATAATAATCTCAAGGATTTTATATAAAAAACATATGAGAAATAGAAAGAACCTCTCTTTGTTTATGTTCTCAAGAATACTCTCTATTGAGCCATGTTGACGAATAAGCTTCAAAGCCGTCTGTCCACCAATACCTAATATTTAAAAGAAATTAAATATATAAAAAACAAGAAACTTATTTAAACTTAATTTAAATACCCATAAAACGTTGAAAGGGAAACTAGAGTGAATTTACATTTTTGGTCCTTGAGTATATTTGATTTTTTCAATTTTGGTACCAAAAAAGTTTTCTCTTGCAATTTTGGTCCTTATTTGAGGTTTTTTAAACGTTTTTGGTCCAAGTTAAATACTTATATTTTGGGAACCAAAATTGCAAAAATCAGCTGTACTCAGGGACCAATTAGACTCATTTTAATTGGAACAGGGAATAAAAATGTTAAAATGCTACAAGAATCTCAAGTAAAAACCAAAATCCCAAGAGAGAAATTTTGGGACCAAATTTGCAAAAATCGGGTAAACTCAGGTAGCAAAAATGTAATTTATTTATGTATTACCTCTAATGCTGTCACAATAATCACACCCACATAGAATGCACAAATCGATGAATTGATCCATTGTGAGGTTCAATTCCTCCAATACCTGAAATTAAATTAGCACCTTAACATTAGAAAATTGTAAAACAAAATATTTTATTTATTTTGTTAATTAAAAAACCTTGGAAATATCAAATTCCATCACAGGAATCTTTCTTGAACTAGGATCCATTAAATGGCGAAGAAATTTTGGTGCTCCAAAAGTAAGGGAATCCATATCTTCAGACGCAACAGCATAGACCTGAAATAAATTTATAAATTATATATTTTAAGCAACTTGTTAAATAAATATATTACAGATAGTTGTAAATTGTAATGGTAAAACAAAATGATATTTTTTTACCTTATCAGCTTTGCAAAGAGCAGCACACTGTGCCTCTGCTTCAGATGGGGCCTACAAAAATCCAAAATCAATAAAATATTAAAAAATAATAATATTTTTTACTTAATACAAAAGGAACGAATTCTTAGAGAAAATTACCTCTATGACAGGTACTCCCATAAGCCTTAAAAGTTTTTTGCAATCTTCATTATGTTGTCTTGTTACCTAAAATAAGATGGAAATAAAGTCATTAAAACACAAATAAATTCAAAATTAAATATACATTTTGGAAACACATAGATTATACTAAAAACCTACCTTCACGGTACGTTTACTAAATTTCTCAATTTCTTCCTTATTGCCAGCCTAAATTAACAGTGAAAGGAATATGTGAGGAAAGTATTCAGAAAAAAGGATAAATATTAAATAAATAAAAAGTGGAAACAAGTTTTAAATTACTTGAATAGCTTCGTCCAAGCCAGCTGTTGCATCTTCTCTCCTTGAGTATCTGTGTAATAAATCTAAAATCATTAAAACTTAAACCAAAATTATTGACGTCATTTTTTTATGATAAACTTGAAATTAAACAAGAATTTGTATTACCGTTTAGCAAGCTCTTGTTTCTTCAAATCGGGAGGTGCCCCATCAAAAACATAGCTACAGAAGGAAGGTCAAAATGGTAAAGTAAATTAGAGCGTTTGTTCACTTTTGACTTACTGGGGACATGACTTAATGTGGTAAGCTGTATATATGAACGTTTCTTTTTGACTTAATACCAAAAGAATGACTTAATAGAAAAAAAAAGAAAAAAAAAAAAAGAAACAGAGGATTACACTGGCTTCAATCCAGACTCCAGAAGCCTGATTGTCCGATTGAACATTCCTTGCAAATGGCTGGCATATGTACAACAAATTGTAGATTAAGACCAAGAATTCACTGATCTTTCATCCGAATTTAAGGTATAAAAGGTGAAGAAATCATTCGAGTCACTACCTGGTCACTTCACCAGCCTCGTTGGTCAGCATTTCTGTCCCACTTCGTCCGACAACAATCTACAGCGTTTCAAACGCATAGTAAACATGACAGATACGTATAGTCGTTTATGTTGAAATGGAAAGAGGGGAAAGGGAAATTTAGGTACCAGAAACTGGTAGATGCTCATGCTAGCATCAATGGCGATTTTCCGACCGAAATAACTTTCAAATTTCTGCTCTTTCATGGCCTTCGGAGCATTGTCCGCTAGAAGCTTCGTTAAACCCTAATCGCGCAAATTCAAGAAACAGTTTCAGAACAACTTCGATTTAAGAGAATCAGACATGTTAAAGACGAGAAAAGAGTGTCAAATTCTGTAAATGAATTACCTTTATCCCCATTTCAGTGGTTTGATTGGAAAATCAATAAGAATTTAGAGAAAAGAACGATCGATGCTCAATCCGAACTAGGGTTTTTGACAATTTTCCCGCCTCTTCCGACAGTCCATATATCTAAGAGTAAGTTTTTCTTTTCCCCTTAGACTATGGAGTTATTACTCATTAGACCTTCACATTTTTAAACATATCTAAACCTGACAAGGTTGGTTTAAATTTATAGATCATACAAAACGACCTAAAATGAACGGTTTATGTCACAAGATGACCATGTTTTTACTTTTATTTCAACAAATGGTCATGAAATTCATAGAAATAGTCTTGCAACTTAATGGAGTAGCTTTTCTATATAAAGAATCACGTGATAGGTTCATATAATTTGATAACTTCGTCAAATATATTAAGCCAAATGTCTGAGGCAAACGTTTTGCTCAGTGATTCGTGAAATAACCCAAATAATGGACTCTTTATATCATAAATTTGGATTTCGTTCTTTCAAAAATTACAGATTACAGATGATTTTCTTATTCGTTGATTTTAACTTTTAATCAAATTTATCTATAGAACCAGGTGAATCCCTGCGCTTGCACGGGAACAAAATTATGTAGTTAGAATAATAGTACATATGTTTTGTTAAAAAAATATCTAAGTCATTGTTATCTACTATGTACTAACAATTGTATATAATAAACAAAAAGTTGATATATCACTAATGAATTATCTTATATTAAGACATTCGTTCTAAAAAATTAAAAAAAAATAAAGAAATAATTAGTTATATAATATCATAATAAATAAACAATAAGAAATTTTAGGATAATGGTTAAAAAAATCATAGTATAGCTAGAATCTGTACTGTGGAATTTTTTTAGACTTATTGGTAATGAACTAACATATTTTTATCGTCAACACTTAAACAACTAAATACTAATTTTAACTAAAATAAACTAAATTAATTAATATGATAATATCATTATAATATATAAATTTGTCATAAGTTTACGATTACAAACTAATGATAATGTTTGTATTGATTTAATAAACATACTAAAATCGTGTTTTTACGTATATTTAATTCTAAAAATTACATATACAATAAAATTAAAATCATGTTTCATCATCTATTTTAAACAATTAAAAACTAATATTTATTTAAAATGAATCAACATGACTCAAGTGATAATATCATTATAATATATAATTTACCGTAATATGTTGATTATAAATTAACGTTAGCATTAGTATTAAAAAGAACATTAAAAGTCATAAGAGTTTTAAATAAATGTGACTAAAGTAAAAATACCTCTATTAATAATTATAATACGTAGGTTATTCTAAAATATACTTATATATTAGCAAACTTCATTTCTTAGAAGATAATTATAATATATGATGAACTAAGTATTTTGTAAAAACTATTCAATTTAATCAAATTTAACTATTGATTATATGTATGATTTACTAAGTATTTTTTAAAATCATTCATTTCGAACAAATTAAATTATTAATTATATTTTTATTAGAAATGCAAGAACAGTTATTTATCGATCTACTTGCTTAATTTTTTTAATAAACTCTTCAAGTATTCATGTGTTTTTTTTTTATAATTTTCCTGAATGTCCATCTAAATATAAATTCTAAAATATAATATCTATTTAACTAATTATGTATAAAGTTCTTTCAAAATACTAAACACTCAAATATATAAATAAGATTTTATTTTATAAATCACAAACATAACACATGATACTAAAATATCAAAGCTTGTATTACATGTAGATGTATACTATTCTAATTGATTAAATAAGAATACCAAAAATCTCAAATAAGAATCCAACTCATCAACAAATTAAATAAGATTAAGTTTGAGTTACAAAATAAGCATAAAACATAGTAAAATATAATAACTTCATTGTGAAATGTGTTTCATACACATACATTTTCTTCATCGATAATGGTTGTATTGTCATCGTAATATGACTCGAAATATATAAAAAAAACGCAAGCCAACACAAATATCTTTAAACCTTGGCATTCTTCTTTCTATATGATTTTTCTCATTTTGTATGTGATTTGTATTTGTGTGTTACTCAAATGATTGTCCTCTTTTATAGTAAAAAAGACTATTCAACCACAATTCATTTGATACTCATAAATTATATCATTATTAGTTTAAATACTTAGTAATTATAATATATATATATATATATATATAAGTTAAAAAACTCTTGAGTAATTTTTAATATATAGTTGAAAGATGAAAAGGTGGAGGTTTCAAATGAACATGGTGCAAGAATGAGACCTATCTTGAACCATATTCATTTGGATGGCCTCTATTATAAGAGTTATATAGATATAGATATAGATATAGATATAGATATAGATATATATATATATATATATATATATATATATATATATATATATATATATATATATATATATATATATATATATTACGCTACTAATTTATATGACGAGACTTTGAAGAATGTTATGATGTAGACAATGATCGACTAAGTACACTAAAAGTTCAAATTTTCACAAACATAGACATATTTCACAAAAATATGTTCAAGTAAATGTTTATACCTATTTTGTCTTTATTGATGTTGATGGCATTCAAAACACCTTTTGAGAAATAGTTTTAAGTCGACTAATAATTGTACCTTTAAGTGTAAGCTATGTTGGAGGTTTTTTGGGTTGTCATATTTGACAAACCAAAACATAAGTTATAAGCTAGTTTTTTAAAAAAGCTACTCATACTAGCATTTCAACAAACTTATTGAGGGTCTAATTTGACATGTTTTGAATTCCTAGATCTACTTTAGCATGGTTTGATCTTTAAAAACATTTTGAGTTATACGCAATAGGAAACTTGAGATAGTCTATCCACATGGCTAAATCAATACATTTACAAAACTTTCTGGTCTAATTTAGCACGATTTGAACTTTCATGTCTAAATGGCAATGAACTCAATATTTGGTTGTCTGCATTTTGTGTGTATGTTTGACAACAATCTTTTGAGAGTTTTTAGAAGCTCTTAGCAATTTTATCTTGTTAGAAAAACCCCAACTTAAAGAAAACAAACGTCGCTCAGAAATATGAACTATTAGTGTAAGACCCTGTTCCCGGAATGATTAAGTTTGGTTAAAAAAGTTGATTTTGAGATAACGTTTTTATCTTAGCGACGCTATCTCAAGAAATAGCAACGCTATCCGCCGCTGTTTGCACAAAACCCTAGATCTTGGGTTTGGGCCATATACAAGGGCTCTAAACCCTAGAAGCCATTATTTCCACCCTTTGCAGCCCTTGCAACTCTCTATCTCTCTCTCTCTCTAAAACCCTAGCCTCCTTTGGTGACTTTGACTCCATAACTCATATTAGAAGGTTTCATAATGAATAAGAAGGTGTGTAGAGGTGCAAGGTGGTCTTCCTCAAGCTTAGTTCTGCAAGATCTACCATTTATGGACCTTTATAAGTGTAAAGCTTCTACATTTTTGGTGTTCTAAGATAGATATTGTTATATGAGTTGTATTTGATGGTATGAGATGGAGAAATGGTCCCTTTGTTGTGTTGTCTATGGATTGGATAGATAAAGGTCGAAACTTTATGTCCTTAGGACCATTTTTGGAGCTTTTGAGCTAATTATGGGAGTAAGTCAAGATCTCTTGAGTGATTAAGCATGAATTGTTTCACTTTTATACCTAAGTGTGAGACTTGACATGCATGGGACATGCAAGTCAAGAAAGTTTGAATTTTTATGGAATTTCAGACCTTTTGGACAAGTTCTGGAGAGTTTTAGCCCCCCGACTTAATGAATCGCGATGGCCCCGATCTAAATCTTGGATAGCGAAGCTATCTTGGGGGGATAGCGGCGCTATCTGGCCATTGACCGTTGACTTTTTGACCAATTTGACTTTTGGTCAAACTTGGGTGATTCGGGTTGCCAGTTTTAGGAGTCTAGCCTGTCTAAAATGTAAAAACAATTTCTAATTAAGTTGAAGCCCCAAACTCATGTTCAAATAATTATTTGACTTAATTCCTTCAATAGCGCATGTCGACGGCTGCATCGGAAGATGAAAAAAAATTAGGACCGTCGGCAACGGTCGGTGGTGCTCACAGTGGTCAGCGGTAGTAAGTGTGGCTCAAGGAACATCTCATAGCCTGATTTCATGTCTAAGCATCTATCAATTTTCAGATTTTTGAGAATTGGGACAGAAACTTGAAAGATATAAACTGATTTTATGAACCCTAATTTAGCAAAAAATATCCTAATCTACTTCTACTATACCTAATAAATAAAAATAACTATTGCCAAATGGCATCTTTCTAAACCACTTAACTATACTCTTATTTTCTGTTCCAATTTTACCTCAAAATCCCAAAAAAAAACAGGAATGAATTTCTCTTCATCTTCGACACTGTACACAACTGGAAATGGAAACGGTTGCAAAAAATAAGGGCATTCACGTTCCATAATACGCTACTCTTAATTTGTTCCTATGACTTTTTGGCCAAAGAGAACGAGAAATCAGGGATTCATTTGCGAGAACATTGATTTGATTAGCATTGTGAAGGTAATCTGTTCCAACTAATTCCTCAATTTCTGCATTTATTCAAAGTTCTCGATCAAGAAACCTTAAGCCGCACCACCATCACCTCCTTCTGTTCCAAAGTTTTCCGTAGAAAAGCCCCAAAACGATGTTGAAACTGTTTAGATTATACCTAAAGATCTAAATTGTTATTTTTTGCTTGCTTGATTTTACTCTGATTGAGATCTTTACGCTGGTGCTATCCTTAGTTCATTTTTTTTTTGCTTGCTTGATGTTACTCTAGACGATCGAGTATTTTATAAGATCGAGATCTTTCATAATTGGTATTAGAAATTAAGAACGATTTCTAACCTGGTAATGTGGAGGTGCCCTTTCATCAACCGGTCATTGTTACAATCACAATCACGTACTGCATCTTCAATCTTCTAACGCTACAAAAGAGATTAAATGTGATTAGTTTTAAAATTCTAAACCTACATTTCAATCTTTCGTAACCTAGACGAGTTCAAATTCGATATTGGATATTGGGCATTGACGGTCATATAATCAAAGGTATCGACTTTACCAGGTCCGATTATGTTATATGAAATACAACTGCAAATTGAAAACCCTAGCAACATTTGATTTTGGATTGTTGCTACTAGCCTTCATCTCTGGAGTTGATCTCCCCGCCGGAACCACCATCCTGCCTCCACCGGAGCTGTATAATACTACTGCGAAATCTACAAGTACCTGTGCGAGGGTGGAGGAAACCTTATTGCAGGTTGCACAGGGGGAAATACCTATTGTTGCATAACATGGGTAAGTTACGATCAATCATATATGGTATTTGTTTTGATGGGTAATCACTGATTCCCATAGTATTTTTTTTCTTTTAGGGCGGAGATTGAAACATATAACACACTTGATCCTGCCGTTCAAGAGTAAAATCAGATGAAAACTCAAGAAATTGGTAATATACGTTCTTTAAATCTCACTCTATTCATATGTTGCTTAAACTCTCCAAAACCAATTTGTGAAAAATATAAGTTTTGCTTCATTCTAACAAACCCAGTCACTGCAAAATGTAAGTTTTGCTTCATTCTAACAACCTCGGTCTGTGAAAAAAAACTAATTTGGGGCTAATTAGATTCTTTTTTTTATTCAAAGTTAGCAGGTTTGAAGTTGCACACCAAGTGCTTGATGAAATACTTGAAAGAATTGGTAAGATTAGCTCGACTTCATGATAACTATGTTGGTTCATTAACTAAGTTTTCAACAATAATCTGACAAGGGTATTGATCTGTGATTATGAATATTGATCTGACATGATTTGCATTTTGAACCGACTTGGATTAGTATTTATATTCTTTTTCTCATAGATTGATTTATTAAAAAGAACTATTTATTTGTAGAATGATAAAGAATCCATGATTTGCTTCTTGGTTGGTATGTTAAATCAATATTAACTTCATTTTGTGCATTGTTTCCGATCTCTTCTTTCTGATAACATTTTTCAAAATTGTATGAATAGGATACCTTTTGAAATACTGAATTAATAATGAATAGCCGAGTATTAAGTCTAATGGTGAATGACAGGGTATTTTGAAAGTCTGTGATACCTGCATTTCTTTTTAAGATGGTCTCAACCAAGGCGTACTACTTCTTTGAAAAGAATTTCTACAACAAATAACAAATGAGGCATGATTTACATTATTACCCTTGCATAGAGGTTAAAATAGTATTTTTTTTATAAATATACCTGATGTTCTCCTTAAATAAATCATTTCTTTAAATAATCTTAACATAGAAGTTTTCAAGTATGCCAAGGAGACTTTTCAAATATCACATTAGGTTATGGAACAGACTCTGCACAATTCCGTCAAAACCAACATATTCCATTTTTTGACGTTTTCTTAATTCATATCAGAACGTCATATCGGATTTTATGGCTGAGTTTTTGAATAATTAGTTAAATATTAATTTATATTGGTGATTGATTCTGTTACTAATACAGTGAATGGATTTACTTTTTTTACAATTAATACAATGTATTCATTCGATCATTCTCACATGACACCGTCAAACTGATTAAAGATCATTATATTTTGTCTACAAGGTTCCTTAAATCCTGTCATCGTTTGAATTGATTTTCAAATGTTTTTTTTTTTTGTTAAAAAAAAGTACCCAACATATGTTGAAAATTTTCTGTCTAATGTGGTATTTCCTTTTTTAACTTTTATTTGGTTAATATATCCTTTATTGTTCAGTAAACTGTAATCTTTAAAGATGAAGGAAGAATATGAATCAAAAACTAGAAAAAAAACTAAATGTATTGGAAAAATTATCATGTTTAGCATTGAACTTTGAAAAAAAAAAGTTCATTAATAGCATCGTACTTTGAAAGCAACATTCAGCAAAAAGTTGGCCTCCTGATGCAGTTATGTTTTGTGTTTTTGACAATCCTTATGTAGGTATTCTCCCCCTCCCCCTGCCGACTATGTGAAATATGGTGGTGGTTATAAAACAAAGATTCCAGTAGAATGAAATCAGAAAAAGATGGGAAACATGGGCAAACGTTACCCCTGAGTTTATAATTGCTTTAAAAGGTTTCATATCTAGATTTTCCTTTTTTTGCTAAGTACACGTGTATCTTTTCTAATGACAGATGCAATTGGTACGGATGGAATTATTTTGAACGTATTTGGGGGATTTCCCTTTGTCTCTCAAATGTGATGATGAAAATTATTTCTTGGGTCTGAGAATTTTTTTATGAAGGCTTTTTAATTAACAGCTGTAAAGGGTATAGTAGGAATGATTGGTTGGAAAGTTACTGGATTTGAATACCCATAATTGGGAGGGATATATTAACAATTTTTGGTTAAATTAGAACGCTCTTTATACGACACATTTAAAATTTGATTTTTTTCTCCATAATTAGTTTCATTTTACTTGATACTAATTATTCGATTCGAGTTTTTATTGCAAGATCATCTTTATACATGGCAAAAACCTGCCTAAATTTTGCCACATGACGTATTGTAAGAGTCTTTTTAAGTGTGTATTTTTTTCTGAATCTATTTAGTGTGTAATTTATTTCAAGATTAAATTTTGCCACATGACGTATTGTATGAGTCTTTTTAATAACTTGGAAGATGATAGTAGACTGCTATAATGAATTAGGAACTTAATGTTAATCGAAGGAAATGTGAACTTGATCATTTTCACATACAATTTTAGTTAGATTGTATTAGAAAGTATCGCTTTAAAAATCGTCAATGTTTACTCATTGCTATTTAATGTTTAATATCTGGATTTTTAATAAAATTTCAAATTTCAATCTTAATTTTTTTTACGATTTATTAGTTAGTATTTATATGCATATATTTATATTTTACTGTTTTCCAATTGGGCCTGTAAAGTGCATTTTGCCATTTCCTGCAATTTCTCATTTTTTAAATTTTGCATTATACAAATGCATGACTAATAGTGTACTATAATTGTGTATATAATTAATAAATCATTAAACATACTTGGGAGTCATGCTACTTTCAGTTATTAATTTGTATGGTTAATGTATTACACAATTTGTGTACTTGCTCGAATCTGAACAAAGATAATGGAGGAAGAAGTAAGGATGGTAATGGGACTGAAAATGGAGTGGTTGATTATTTATGTTGGTAGGAAAACTCATTGACTTCCTTTTCAAATTTGATGGTCCGAAACTCTGAATTTTACATCTATAAGAGGCACTTATTTAAGGAACATGTACATCTTGATATTATCTGTCATTAGATTTTAAAAGAACCAGTTTTCACACATGGTCAGCTCTATGTTGTATTATCCAAAGTTAAAAGTAGACAATGACTTAAACTACTGATTTTAGATAAAGAGGGTAAAATTACAAATAGGACATCAAATGTTGTATATAAAGAAGTATTTCAAGCATTTTGAATTATCATTACGTCTTTCATTTTCAGTATTATTCATTTATTACTTTTGGTACTTATTCTTAATTTTAAATCATATTTTATTTGAACATAGTGATCGTAATTCCTAACTAAAACCAGCAAAATGTATCGTATCATATAAAATATCAAAATAAACAATAATGAAATGACAATTTTATCGTCTGCAATATTGATATTTTTCATATTATTTTATATATTTTGTAATCAACCCGTGTATTACACGGGTTTCTAACCTAGTGTAATATATATTAACGTTGTGACACATGAGTTTTTTAGGAATGTAAATAGATTGAAATTTCAGGGAGTTAGGAATTATATAGTTGGTTCTTTTAATCAACTTTACTTTTTGAAAAATATGGACTATGATATGTATTTTTTTAATTAAAGATAGGCAATGCTAAAAATATGTCATTTTTGATGATGTTAAGTTCGAAGATTCTACGTTTAATATCCATTTTCGTAGGCTTTCCGTCCTTTAATAATGGATAACAATTATATGGTTAGGCCATCTCTAGCTCTTCTCTATTTTTAATATAAAATAAAATCCGGATCCAAATCAACCCACAAACCCGCGTATGAGAAAACCCAAAAAATGGAGTAAAAAATGGTGCAACAATGTTTAATATCCTATCTTACTCCATATTTTATACCAAAAAATATTATATATATATATATATATATATATATATATAAATTGGGGTTAATGTTATTTTAGTCCAACCAACTTTTGAGTTTTGGTTTATAAGGTCTCCATATTTTTTTTTTGTTTTCTAGAAACAAAGTCTATTTTTACATGATAAAAATGACCTTGACTTGTAATTGCCTATTGCAATTGATGGTGTTGCTTTTTTACTAAAAGAAAATAAAATAAAATCCAACTCACAAACCCTTCGATCATCGTCTTCTACAAAACACACGAAGATGTGTCTGGGAAACTAGTTGGCAAATATGTTTTTGGTATTCCATCCAACGGACCTCATAGCTTCGACCACCTAAAAAAGCTCTCAAACCAATTTACATAAAGCTCCATTAATTTATTGGAGTAGCCAATTTCTATACAGATCGGTTAATTTATTGGAGTACCCAATTGCATATAGGCCCCAATATGATATTTTTCAAAATAATAACGAACCACAACCTCATGGAATTCTTGGAGTACCCAAGTTGTACTTATATCCACAAATTTCGGAGATCAATTTTAGTTTTTGACCTGATACAAAGATGATCACATGAAGACACACAAGAGATAGTTGTAAACGAATACATTAACGATACATCAATATTACTTTTTGACCAATTGCAATTCACGTCGAGGATTGAATTCATGCAGACAATCTCAACAATTTCACGATATTGACAAAGAGAAAAAGAAGATTTCCCTTCAAGTTACTTGAACTTAGCACAGACAAAAGTGATCGATACGACTTACTCGCAGGTGATATCGTGCACCTTGTCATAGGCAATCAAGTCCTGATAGATGACACCTTGTCATAGGCAATCAAGTCCTGATAGATGACCTTGTCTTCGCACTTTGAATTTGAACTCTCATTCGCTTTCAATACCTGGCTGCGTCGCGTCTCTCCTTTGTACATGGCGCGCGTATTACTTCGACTAGGATCCAGCATTGCTTCCAAACTTTGCTACTTTATACACTTTTTACCCTGTATTGTCAGTAAACACCACACAAGCCCTTGGCACTAAAAGTGAGTAATATCAGTCGTATCAGAAGTATAATTCATCTAAATCGCGACTCAATAATGACTATAATGCTTGACATTACTAGGCGTTATCAATAGACTTATTGGCGTAGCCATCATCGAAAAAATGGTCTTTTCTTCGCAAGGAGCCTAATGGAACTGGAATGGGGACTAGGCTGCCGACAATGCTTTAGAGTTGACAATGCTTTAGAGTTACTAGAATATTTTTACAGTCGTCGTCACCATTGTCATCATTACACTCCCGAAACATCTCCCACGCGTCGTCACTTTAAGTCTCGCATTTGTAATGAAGAAACTTGTCGTCATTATATGAAGCGATAAAATCGATCTGTAAAACCTAGATTTGACCACATTCGAAAGCAAGGAGATGATCATAAACACGTGACATTATATTTTAATGATAAAATAAGGGGGATCTGACTTACCCCTTCTTTTCAAGATGGAAAATTCTGATCCAAAGAAACAAGTTTATGCCTCTAAAAAAAACATGAAGGACCCTTTAAACGTATTCACAAAAGTTTGTTTGGGCCCGAGTGATATTAACCCATTTATATAAATTGTCAAAAAACCCCTTTTATTAGTTAGTTTTTAACAAATATGTGTTATATCTTTTTATTACAATAACTTTATAAATCGTATCATCACATAATTATAACAAAATAAGTTCTTTGTATAAAATATGTTACTTTGTTTTACTATTTAAAACATATTTAACTTTTTATATGAATTTGATATACAAAGATTAAACTTTATATTTATGATTAGTTAATATCATTTAATATATAAAATGATATGGTCAATATTAGCTGTTACATTCAAGTATTAGTTAATTAATGTTAATTAGAAAGTTATAAACCTAAAATGTGAGGGATTAAATTTGATAAACGAAACTTTCACTTCAATTTGGTGCAAATGAATAATATTACTCCATATTTGGAGTAATACTGTTTATTTACACCAAAATGAAGTAGAATTAGATAGGAGTGGTGCGGGAAATGGAGTGAGAAATGAGATTTGGAGGTGGGTTGACGATGCTCTTAGTGATCAATACTTAAATAGGTTGTGGACATGGGTTTGGAGGTGTGAACTGAGTGGAGGAATATGATTCTCAACTTTCAGATTTAGTAGGACGTGTTCAGAGTTTTTATCCGTCCTTTCATGATGATAATTAGTCGTGGGAGTTAGATGACTTGTGGTCTTTTAGCAAGACATTTCATTGATTGCAACTTTGGTTACATGTCAACCTACTTATTAGAATAAATCCGTTCTCTCATAAATAAACGAAAATAAAATTACGCACATACATGACACATTATTTAACTTGATTTGGTCAATGTGACCTATGTCCACATGGCTATTGGGAGTATTCTTATTCAAGAGATTGAAAAACGATTTACAATACAATCGAAACCCTAGCTAGCAACATTTATTATATAGGCATTGAACAATGTAAACCTTAAACAATAATCAAGCCATACCCATTAACATATATCATCGCATGTCCATACCGCAAGGGCTCAGCCCCTTGTACCCCCTCACGTGGGATAAATATTTGTCGTTTACAACCTCGGGCCTAACGACTCTAAGCATTCTCCAAATATTTATCTCGTTGAGAATCGGGAGTTAGTTTCTCCACTTCATTCAAGTGGGTTGAGTTTTCAATTCTCAAGTCACATTTAACACAAATCTATAAAAGTTAATGTGCTGGGGTTGCCGAATTAGTCTTGATTGTTTACTATGAAGGTAAACTTGGAGGCAAGTTGCTTGATTCTTTGTCCTTTATGTGATGCCAATGAGGAGAGTGCGAACCATCTTTTACAACTTTTGTCATGGTAATTTCTATTTGGTGTTTGATCGATCGACGATGGCGTGTTAACTTTTCGGCTTTTAATAGTCTAACGATTGGCTTATTGGCGTAGGGGTGGGGGGATTGATGCAGGGGGTACAAGTCTTATTGCATGGTTTGATGATGTCAGCACTAGTAGAATAAAAGTGTGAATGTGTGATGACATCGTTATCTGTTGTAAAATATGACGGATCCGAATTGACTTTAGACAATATTAACTCAATGCGGAATATGATCAAAATTATCAAACAGTAATAATCACAACGAAATACGAATGAAGTAAATAAAATAGAGACACGAGGATTTACGTGGAAAACCCAAATCGGGAAAAACCACGGGCGGAGGAAGCCGAGAACCAATTCACTATACTTTGCGGTGTTTACAAAACATTTGGAGAATATAAAAAATACAAAGAGTTTATAAAACTCTTATGTATTAACAAGAAGAGAAGATTGAGATGTTTTGGTGTTGGTGTGATTTTGAAACTAATCTTCTAACATATTTATAGCAAATTGTTTACATGTCATTGTTGAAAATAAAACTTGGATTGCATGCCATTTTAGAAGCTTGAATCAATTTGTTGAAAACTTATTCTTTACATGGCTTTTAAGAATAATGGGCAGACGCATCTTTGACTAACCACATGTCTTTGAAGGCACTTTCCACAATCTCCACCTTGACTTCAAAGTGAGTAAAACTTGTATACCCATTTGGTAAAACCAACAGCTCTTCAAACTTCAAGACTCCATAAGGAATCGCAATTACCATATAGAGAAAATTGATCCTGAAAAATGAAATACTTCCTCCACCACGAGCCTAATCAGGCTCAACTGCGATCAGAAATACCCATTAAGTCCAAACATAGTTTGAACTTGGCTATTGGAAGACTTTTAGTGAACACATCAGCGGGATTATAATCTGTATCGATCTTTTCTATGACGCAATCACCTTTTTCAATGATATCACGCACAAAATGATAACGAATATCAATGTGCTTTGTACGGTCATGAAACATCTTATCTTTACTCAAGAAGATAGCACTTTGATTATCACAGAATACTGTGGTAACCTTTATTCTATCTTCGAGCTCTCTAAACAATCCCTTCAACCAAATATCTTCCTTAACTGCTTCTGTAATCGCCATGTACTCTGCCTCTGTAGAAGACAGTGCAACTGTAGACTGTAACTGGGCTTTCCAACTAATAGCACAACCGTTCAGTGTAAACACATACCCTGTAATGGATCTTCGTTTATCCAAGTCTTTGCCAAAATCTGAATCAACATATCCAACCACCCAGTGTTAGATTGTCCATAGCATAGACACATAGAAGACGTACCGCGTAGATAACGTAAGATCCACTGTACTGCTTTCCAGTATTCTTTCCCTGGGTTCGCCATATATCTACTAACCATGCTAACTGCATAAGCCAAATCAGGGCGTGTGCAGATCATAGCATACATCAAAGATCCAACAGCACTAGAATATGGTACGCATGCCATGTACGCCATATCAGTCTCAGTAGTAGGACTTAAAGCGGATGATAACTTAAAATGAGCTGCAAAAGGTGTGTTGACAGGCTTTGCTTCATGCATATTAAAACGTCTTAGGACTTTCTCAATGTAACCTTTTTGAGAAAGATGCAAGATCCTAGACTTCCTGTCACGAACAATTTCCATACCTAAAATTTTATTGGCAGCTCCTAAGTCCTTCATTTCAAAATCAGCTTTCAACTGGTCTTTTAACTTCTGAATCTCCTTCATATCTTTTGCTGCAATCAACATGTCATCCACGTACAAGAGTAAGTAGATCTTTGAACCATCATCAATTTTCTTGAAATAAACACAGCTATCATAGGTGCACCTGCTGAATTTGTGACTGGTCATGAAAGAATCAAACCTCTTGTACCATTGTCTAGGAGACTGCTTGAGGCCGTAGAGAGATTTCTTCAATTTACATACGTAGTCCTCCTTGACAGGAACTACAAAACCTTCAGGTTGTTGCATGAAAATCTCTTCCTTAAGCTCACCATTTAGGAAAGCTTTAGTAACATCTAGTTGCTCCAACTCATAATCATTTGAAGCAACTAACCCCAACAATGCACGAATAGAAGTATGTTTGACTACTGGGGAATAGATGTCAGTATAGTCAACGCCTGGAAATTGACTGTAACCTTTAGCTACCAACCGAGCTTTATATCTTGGTTTCTCATTCGGGTTAACAGGTTCTTTGAGCTTGTAGACCCATTTGCATTTAACTGGCCTTTTCCCTTTTGGAATAGGAACTAAATCTCAAGTACCATTTCTTTGCAAGGATTCCATCTCATTATGCATAGCAATTATCCAATCACTTGAGTCTTTAGATTTGATAGCCTCATCATAATTTAGAGGCTCCGTTTCCGACTCAATATCATTAGTAACAATAAAAGCGTAAGCAACAAGTTCAGCTTCAGCATACCTCTTTGGAGGAACAATTTGTCTTCTCGGCCTATCTCTTGCAATGCTTCGAGTAGTAGCTTGTGGTTGTGAACTTGTTGTTTCTTCAATAACGACATGCTCATTTGGCGAGGAAGACTCTTGTTGCTCAACTGGACTCGGAATGGTGACATGTGAACTAGGAAACTCCACCTCCATTTGAGCTTTCTCTTCATTTGCTTTTGATGATGCGACTGTATCTTCTGTAGAGTCGGAAGTTTGATGAATCATAGCAGACTCGTCAAAAGTAACATCTCTTGAGATGATGATTTTATTTATTTAGATCATTGCTCCATAACTTGTAACCTTTAACTCCTGGATTATTACCAAGAAAGACACATTTAAGTGTTATCGGTTCTAACTTCCCATTGTCAACTCGTGCATAAGCTGGACATCAGAAAGGTTTCAGATGTGTATAATCGGCAGGTTTCCCGGACCATAACTCATACAGAGTTTTCTTTTCGATTGCTCGTGACGGTGATCGGTTGATAACATAGCAAGCAGTAGAAGCAGCCTCCGCCCAAAAGGACTTTGGCAATTTGGAATTTGAAAGCATATATCTGACCTTCTCCATAATGGTGCGATTCATCCTTTCGGCTACACCATTTTGTTGAGGCGTATAGACTACCGTGCGATGTCGAGTAATGCCTTCTTTTCGGCAATAGGCATTAAACTATTCTGAGCAAAATTCTAGTCCATTATCCGTACGAAGATACTTTACCACCAATCCTGATTGCTTTTCAACCTAAACTTTCCAGTCTCTAAAGGTAGAGAAAACGTCTCCCTTATGTTTTAAGAAGAAACACCACACCTTCCTGGAGAAATCGTCAATGATAGTGAGCATATAGTTAGCTCCACCTTTAGAAGCAACTCGAGCTGGTCCCCACAAATCCGAGTGGACATAGTCGAGTGGTCCTTTCGTTGTATGGATACCACTTGCAAACCTCACTCGTTTTGCCTTGCCATATACACAGTCTTCACAGAACTCCAAATCAACAATCTTTTGTTGACCAAGTAAACCTCTTCGACTCAATTCTGACATGCCTTGAAAACTCATATGGCCAAGTCGAAGGTGCCAAAGACGGGACTGATCTGGATCAGAAAGAGACTTTGAAACAACAGCAGCATCACTCGAAATTGTTTGCCCGTCAAGAAAGTAGAGGTCTGAGGTTTTCGACTGGCTCTCAATTTGTCGGAACCATCTTTGAACACCCTGAGAACTCCACCTTTACCGGCAAACTCGTATCCCTTTTTATCAAAGGAACTGAGAGATAACAAGTTTCTTCTGAGGTCAGGGACATATCTAATATCCCCAATGGTTCGGATAATGCCATCAAACATACGGATTCTGACTGAACCATATCCAAGAACTGGACATGTAGTATTGTTACCCATCAACACATAGCCCTGGTTAACCTTTTCAAATGTGTAAAACCAACTTTTGTTGTGACACATATGAAAAGTACAACCAGAGTCGATTATCCAATCACCTGTGGAATCCAGTTTATCTGAATAAACTGTCAAAAGTTCTCCAATACATTCGATCTCTGCTATATCGGCTTCACCCGAAGTGCTAGCTTGTTTACCATTTGCTGCCGCCTTCTCTTTTTCTTTATTCTTCAACTTGAAACATTCTTCAAGCACATGTCCCTTCTTGTGATAATAGTTGCAAAACTTTCGTTTGCCTTTTGACTTAGATCTGGTTCTGTTGGAAGATTGAGAAGTTCTACTTCTCTCTGTTGTTCTTCCTCTGGCATTTAAACCTTCGGCTTTAGCATCACTTGAACCACCACCGGTAATATGCTTCATCTTCTCTTTAGAATCCAAAGCTGTAAAGACTTCATCTAAAACAAGAGTGTCACGACTGTAGATGATTGTATCACGAAAATGGCTATAGGATTCGGGCAACGATGACAACAAAAATAAAGCTAAGTCTTCATCTTCATACTGAACATCCATATTCTCCAAGTTATTTATTAACTCTTTGAATGTGGACAAATGTTCAGCTAATGAGCCTCCTTCAATCATCTTGAGATTGAACAGCCGTTGCTTTAGATGCAACTTGTTCGGTAAGCTCTTTGTCATCAATAACTGCTCCAACTTCAGCCACAAAGCAGCCGCCGACGTTTCTTTTAGAACATCTTGTAAAACATCGTTTGACAAGTGCAAACGAATTTGAGATAAAGCCTTCAGATCTTTCATCTCCTTTTCTTCTTTGGTCCATGTAGCGGGCATCCTTTCAAAGCCCAAGAGCGCCTTGTGTAAATCTATCTGAATGAGAATGTCTCTCATCTTTACTTGCCACAGCGGAAATCGTGTATTTTGATCCAGCAGCGGAATATCGTATTTCACCAAAGACATGATTTATTACTTGATAAAATGATCCCAACAAGCTAATATCAAAACCCGGATGCTCTGATACCAATTGTTGTAAAATATGACGGATCCGAATTGACTTTAGACAATATTAGCTCAATGCGGAATAGGATCAAAATTATCAAACGGTAATAATCACAACGAAATACGAATGAAGTAAATAAAATAGAGACACGAGGATTTACGTGGAAAACCCAAATCGGGAAAAACCACGGGCGGAGGAAGCCGAGAACCAATTCACTATACTTTGCGGTGTTTACAAAACATGTGGAGAATATAAAAAATACAAAGAGTTTATAAAACTCTTATGTATTAACAAGAAGAGAAGATTGAGATGTTTTGGTGTTGGTGTGATTTTGAAACTAATCTTCCAACCTATTTATAGCAAATTGTTTACATGCCATTGTTGAAAATAAAACTTGGATTGCATGCCATTTTAGAAGCTTGAATCAATTTGTTGAAAACTTATTCTTCACATGGCTTTTAAGAATAATGGGCAGCCACATCTTTGACTAACCACATGTCTTTGAAGGCACTTTCCACATTATCAAAGCCGCTGAAGTGATCCGACAGTCTTCGAACTATACGAAATTTGCATAAAACGAACCGATCTTAAAGACTCATAGCTTTGCTATGAGGTCCGACGTTTTTCGGCCATTCTGGATCGTTTAGGGCCTCAAAACGATGCATTTAGTATGTTTTATTTCTATTTTAGAAACTTTATTATAGTAATTGATTGGGATCCTATCCTAATCAATTTTAATTTTCCTAGGTTTAAGGAAATATGTTTATTCTCTCATCCTATAAGTATTTCGTCTTTTCTAAATTAAAGAAAACCTTTCTGAGAATTATTATTTATTATTGTGTTTTTGTGGTTGTAATCGCCTAATCGGTCATTCAATACTTTCGCCTAGGCATAGAGATCTTTTAGCTATACAAATACAAAGAAGGCGTTTGATACAATTATCTTCACGACCTTTTGGTAGAGTTGTACGATCCTTAATTCATGCATTTTAGTACGATCGAACCAAAGAAGGATCTTATGTTTAATAAAACAGTATTATAATATTTTCTCTAGTCTTTTAGTAGATACCTCATAAAACTCAAGTCGATTAGATTGAATGGATGAACGATCAATTTTGATTTTCATTTCTTTGTAATTATTTACTATTTCGATGCTAGTTTATCGATATAAATTTTTATCCGTTAAAAACAAGACAATTTAGAAAGAAAGAAAAAAGACTATAACGTAATAGGGAAAATCTGGAGTACCATGTTATCGTAAATAACAATTTATTGATAATTGCTTAAACCCTTTTTTTTTCTTATTTTCGTAGTTCCTTTAACTTAAAATTAATTGTCATTCTTTGCATAAAACTCTATTCTAAAGATTATTATTATGCTATAAGATATTAAAATATTTTATTAAATCTTTAAACTTAATGTTCGATAAAAAAGTAAAAACAAGTAGCACATTAACCATTCTCTTGAAGATTAGCTTCCACATCAACATCACACCACCCCACCAATGAGATCATACCTACGCATTCAACCTCCAATCACTCGATCAAACTACGTGTAAATTGTCAAATTTGATGTCATGTGGATTATCTTCTATGTCATCTCTAAAGTTGAGATCTTTTAAGACCTATATATACACATATACATGTACGTAGATAAACAAGATATAGTGATTTAAACAAGAGTTGCACCAAATTTAGAAACCACAAAGAGATGAAATTGATTTGTAGGGCACTTTTTTGCGTGTTGTCTATAATGCTCTTGATCTCGTCAAGTGCAGGGTATGATGTCATTCCTACGAGGAAAATAGTGATTGCTAGAAGAGCTTTTGAGAAGCAATTTGAAAGAGAAATTGCAAGTGGAAAGAATGGTGAGCCGGTGAGATTGAGTCCTGGAGGACCCGACCCTCATCATCACTAGCATCTTAATAGGTAAAAATGCTTTTGTATGCGAATTGGCAATCACACATGTGTAACTTAATGATTTCTAGTAATATATCATATATCTTTTGTGCGATATATACATGTGATGATTTGTATGATTTTTAGCAATAAAGAAACATGCAAGTTTATTAGAAAAACTGAACATGCCCCTTTTGATAGTGATTTTGGACCCCGCTTGATTTTGATGTCAGGCATCTATTAAAATTCCAAAAAATTAATCTTCAAAATTTTAGTTTAGATTTTCAATGTGTTGTTGTGAATTTGAACTATACCATACTGGATTTTTTTATGGAAGATAATTTATATATAAATGACCATTGAACTTATTTTTCTCAACAATAATTGGTCATTCAATAATAAATCATGCAACTTCAAATAAATTTTCACATTCACAAGCTAGTCCGACTAAATTTACATGTGAGTTCAACTAAATTTACTTTTATATATATATATATATATATATATATATATATATATATATATATATATATATATATATATATATATATATATATATAATATTTCAACATTTTGATCATAAACAATTTGATTAACTGAGATAGACAAGTAAATTTATCCAAAATTCACATGTGAATGATTCTAAAATAGTTGAAAACAATAAGATATAATAACCATTATATGTGAATCAATATGCGTATAAACTAAATGTAGTCTTGATTCAAATTGTGAACCTGAACAACCGGAAATTAATTTTTTTATATATCGATATAAATATTTATTTATTAAGAACAAAAAATTATAAATTTGCTATAATTAGTTTTTTTTTTTTTGAAAAACTAAGTTTATAAAAACCTAAAGAGAGTTTTTCTATAGTCTGATACATATGCGTCTAACTAATAAATACATATCATTTGCTTTGACGGTTAATATTTTGCATTCGACCCTTACAGGTGATTCCTTAATTTTGTTTTGTTATTAACTATTGAACCTAAGCCTATGTATCACATTATAATGTTAATTGTCAAAGTTGATGGACCAAATACATGAGATGATTTATGTTACTTTTTTCCGTCATTTTACTGCCGCATTTAATAACTTTTAATAAGTTTGTTGTCTTATTGAAAATTTTATGCTACCTAATGTTTGATAATTTGCCACCCATTTTAGTGCGATCATGTGTATGCGTGACATGCTTGGTCTTATGCATATTAAGGTGTACCGAGCTATTAATTAACTACTATGTGTTATAATAATAGTGAACAATCCATATCAACTGCTGTATGGAAAGTCAATTATGGAATATTAATGATATTTTGTGTGTGTGAAGTTTGAACCAGAACCTCTTATACAGGGGCGGAACACAAACATCAAAACTAGGGGGGCCGGAAACAACAAATACTAGACGAAACCATATGAAACCGATTTATTTGATTCAGTTTTACAACGTATCAAAAATCTAAACTTACATATCTTTTCCATAAACAATGATTTTTTTTCATTAAATGTACATTGAATAGAATTAATTGTAAATTAATAGTTATTAAAAGAAAAAGAACGACTAACAAATACATTGACAAAATAACTAAATTTTCTCATAAAAATACAAAACACAGTAGTGAACTAATAATTAGTTTGTGAAAAGATCATATATGATAGAACTTTAGTTAACATTTAAAAAGTTTCATTTTTTTTCTTTTATATATATTATGTTTGCTGCACATACATTAAAATGTTATTATTTTCTATGATCAGTGGCTACTCCTACCGGCTATACTACTGCATAAACCACAGTGTGCCTACATCATAGACTACTATGCACATACAACTTTAATACCCCTAAATTTACATTACTTGGCTATTTGCTCTTGACTTTTTCTCGAACTAAGAAATTAATATATACAAATGTGTGTAGTGAGAGTGTGGTGGCTTTGAGCGACGGAAAAAGAGAGTGAAGCAGTGCATACCCGGCGACCGGCAAAGAGGATCGTGAACGATGAGTGCAACCCAACTGCATTTCGGTCTAGCAACTAAGAGAAGAAAAGAGAGCAAGAACGCGACGGAGAGGAGATTACTCAACTCGATGAGGTAAGAAATAAGTCTGGTTTGTTGTATGCCGGGAAGAAATAGCCGTAATCTTCTGGTTTTAGTGGGATTAGTAAACTCCAGTAACTGGCAAGGCGATGGGCAATAGTAATTTAGGGTTTGTTCTTCGGTTCTGAAAGTTTGAGTTAACAGTTCGTAATTTATTAATGTTTTTAAAGAGTGGTTGTTTGGTTTCCTAGTTAAGTTTGTTTTTCATTTGATAATGTTTCTGATAACATAAGGTGTAGTTTTGATTTGTTTTAGAATAAATTACATGATTATTAGTGATTCAGTAGATAAGGACGTTGAGGGGTTGTGTGGAATTAGTAGTTTAAAAAAAATCTGAGGGGCCAATAGGTTTTATTTTTCTAGAAAGTTAGATAAATACCAGTAAATCCGTAATTATTAGTATTTAGTAGGTCAAAAATCAGGGTGGCCATGGCCACCCCTGGCCCCTTCTATGTTCCGCCCCTGCTCTTATATGAAATCTCATTCCTCAAACACTTAACTTTCATTGTGGGGGCCTATATGGTATAATAGGGTTCAAAATGTTGGCCAAGGACTGGTCCGTTCGAGCCATGTTCAATCTAATCCGATGTTTTACCTAAAAATTTAAAGTTTAGTAATTTACATACATTATTAGTTATGGACATTTATAAATTATTATTAAAAAACCGATAAAAGGCAAAAACTATATTATTGATTTATAAACACAATAAATTACCAACAGATATATTTACTATTACAAAACATCAAGGATATTAATAATTACTAAATTAGAAAAAACAAATTAAGTTTTAACTCGTTTAAAGCTTGATGGTCTGGATCTGGCGTGTGTGGTGAGAGGAGGTCAAGTCCAGACTGGATCCCAAGAAACCAAGTGCTGTAAACATACTTGTAAGTTATCATTTTTAATATAGATCGAAAAACATAATCATCAGCAAAAAAGGGTAAAAATATTTAAAAATATGTTCCACGGAATAAGAGAATAACTTTCTTGTCCATATCGGTTGAACCTAAAGGGTTGCTGTTACGATCCCACATTGGTAGAAAACAAATTTAATTAGTGGCTTATAAGTCTAAGTGTCCCCTCCTCCTTCAAACTAGCTTTTGGGAGTGAGTTCTACACTTGGGCTTGTGGCTTGATACGGACCTAGTATGGGATGGGTCCGTATCAGTTGCACGATAAAAATGTCTTGAAGATCAAAAAAATTATAGAAAAACTTAACCCATATAGAAAAAAAAAAAAAAAAACCTCATAATTAGCCCATGTTTTGAATATTAAAGTAATCATTAACTTAATCCATCTCTTTAATAATAATATAATAATGTTGAAAATACTAGTATATTGAAATAGAACATCCCTTCTGACTCCCACTTTTTCTTTCCACATAAGATAACATGGTCACAACTCACAATTCATTTTATCCATAAAGTAGTCAAGAAATTACTAATGCCAATACTATGTTGACCATTGAAAGTCCAAAAAAGTATTAAACTTTCATGAAGATAAAGTATGATTAGGCCTTCATCCTCCTATCCAATTACTATAACTAAACCTACCTTTAATATCTTGTCGGCTGTGTCCTCTAGTGTTTTTGGTACACGAATGCATCCCATCAGCAATCTGCACAAGCCAAAAAAAAAGTTATATAAAATTTGTGAGTTGGGGCCTAAAATAAAATATTATCGAATGTTTAATAAAGTAGAGTAATTAGTTAAAGTTATATAAATATTTGAAATTTAAATACAACTAGATGAAGCTTCGTGCTACGTACGTGCGGCTTGGGACCTCTAAAAAGTAATTTTTTATTTTACGTATAAGGGTTTAGTTCAAAATTGATTTTCTTTTCAATTTTCGTGTTTTTATAAAATTGGATTGTCTTCCAATTTTGGTCCTTCCTTCAAATTTGATTTTTTTTTTCAATTTTGGTCCCCTTTCCTAAATTACCCAGGTTTAAATTTTTTTCCCTATAATACCCTTTTACAATAAACTTGAAATTTAGTTGAAACTTGTTTACAAATCCAAGCTAAAATGAAAATATATTTTATAAAAGTAATAAAGTACTAACCGATCTAATAATGTACATTTGATAAATGGACGATTGCTAATCGGATCTGATGCCACCCATGAATGTTCTTGGATCGGGACAGTTCCCAGAGAATTGAGCCTGAGAAAAGTCAAATCCTGGGTTCTGTGGAAATTTAAACAAAAAAAGATATATTTACTATTTATATAATAAATTTGGTGAATTTACTCGAAAAGTCAAATCCTGCTACGCACGTGCGTCTTGGGTTTTCTTTTTAGTTTTTTTTGTTATTGATGAAAATCGGTTTATGGGTTTTCAAAGATTTGATCATTTATATACTAAACACTTACCTTATCAACATCCATATGGCTAGCAAGAGCTGCACCAGCAGTCGGATCGAATCCTGAAACTATACCAAGTAACACCAAGAGGAAGACCAGCCTATGTATATTAAAAGCCAATTAATACATATTTTTAAAAAGGCCAAATTACAGAAAACCATATGTTTTGCGCAATTTTGTAGTTTAACTTCTTATAATTTATAATTTCCAATAAGGATTAGCTCCTGGGATTTCGGGCCCATATTTGTTCGTTTACCAGGTTCAGCACGTTTTGAAAATCTAGTTACAAAGTTCAATTCCAATACGAGATAATTTCATTTTATGTGTTAAAGTGCTAATAGAAATCATGCCAAACTGAAAGATGAAATGTGCAATACCTGCTTTGGAGTATGCGCAGACTACCATGGGCTAGTGGTCCTCGCTAAGGATTTAATAAGCATATTAGTTTCCCCTACCTGTAAATAAAAAAATAGTTATCACATGTTAATATAAAATTTATAGTTATAATTAATAAATCGTAATTAAGAAGACCTTTTTAGTAAAATTTGTCTGCACCATAATCAATATGTACAACTGCAAATCCATATAAGAACATATACATGACTGGAAAAATAAAATTTTGAATGTATATTTAGATTTCTAGTTATAAGTGTGTAAAAAGAATAAAACAAAAGGATACAAAGAGAAGAGCTGCTTCGTTTCCTCGGAAATCCATGTATTTGGTCTCCGCGCATTGCCGCGAGAACCCTTAAATGGTTAAATTAAAAAATAGCAATGTACTTTCATCAATTTGAGTACTATAGCATGTAACTGTTGTTTACATCTTATTACTCCAAAAATAGTCTATCCAAAGATAAGAATATCATCCAAAAACTTAACAGCAGAAACCGGGTAGCATTTTCAAAGAATGATGTCCTAATAAGAAATAGTAAAATTTCAAAATAAACAACAGTTTCTGTTGGGACTGTTATGGAAAAATGCAAAGAATAGCAACATGCTTTACTCATGAAATGAATTTCATCTTGTTATCTCTTTACTGCTTCAGTCTATTGCTTTGCCTGAAGCTGAATTTCGCCTCTGACAAAGCATTTGCCTCGTCAATTTTTCAGATTAAAATCCATTTCACATCCACGTCCACCATCAAAATATCTAAAAATTGATTTAATATAAAATAATAGAGCATATATGTATATCAAGAGCCCTTTACCATCAATCAATAAGCATTAAGTGGAACTCTAAAAGTGCCTTATTAATATTTTAGATGGAGTTGTCATATGCATGTCGTAGCAATGTTTTGTTCGATTTTCAGTACTGTTGACATTATTTTTGATGTTTAAGACTCTTAATAGCATCCATTGTGGGTATATAGATCAATTTAAAAATGGCACATGACACCTATACATATTTAGCAAGGCATGACTGTTAATCGATAAATTGAAGTAAATGATAATTATGTATTTTTGCATTTATCTCAACAATAAGATCAACACATGTATCATCGTAACCTGGTTACTGGAGTGTCCAAAAAAATCCTTACTAAAATTGCACTTGTAAGGACAAAGGAAATCCTTAACAATCCACCAGATATATCACTCCAACCTTAATTTCCTTGATTACTGAATTTACTCCTACTCTTTAACCAACTGAAGATGTTGATAATTTCAGATGTTGGCAGGTAGAAGAAACGATGTTTTCTTTTATAGGCCTCATTCATAAGATGACAAATGAATAAGTCATAACAAACTATTGATCAACCAAGTAATAAAGTATCATATCATAAAGAAGTAAAATAATTAGATTAAGGTTACCGCAATAGCTTTGATATCAAGTCGCTTTGAAGCCTCAAGGATCCATCATCCTACTACAGAAGTTGACCAACAAAAAGGAGGTTGTGGTTTCAGAATTCCTTGAAAATACGAAACCCTGAAACATCAAATGATTAATAAGAACTGGGAAATAATGAATTAATATACATAAAAAAGGGGCACTCAAAAAGCTACTATTTGCTTACCGTATGATCATCAAGTCGTAGGTGGGAGAAAATAAAAAATCCAAGGAGATTGGAATTTTTGATCGAAATTAGGGGTTTTAATCAAACATCTTTAATAAGAGGTAGTCAAAAAAGAAGAAGAACATGTGCGGCAATCACAAGAAGCGGAGGTGGCGTAAAGGTAGACCCGAAATTAGATACGGCTCTGCTGTCATCAGTTTCCTCCAGCAACGATTATTGTTGCTTCCAACTGGTTTTCTGACTTCAAAATGTCATTCCCTAAATCTCGATCTGCCTCATCTCCCTTTCGATTGTTTCTGTTGGTTGTCGAATCAAAACCAAAATTGAAGGATTACCTTTTATACCAAAAATGATCGAGAGGGAAAAGAAGATCAATATGGCAGCGAAAGGAAGCGGATATGGATTGTTGATATTTGCGATGATGTTGAAGTCGAAATCAAGAAGAAACCATAGAAATTTGTCGTGAACATCAGAAAACCTTCCATCCGCCAACATCTCTCTCGATTTCCTCTGATCCGAATCGTACCCTTGTTGTACGACTTACAGCGATGACAATGGCGATTGCTATGAATTAAGGAGACTGTGTAAAGAGACGGAAAGAAGAAACCGGAAGATATGTGTCGTAAATGGGGAAAAGTGTTCGAGGGAGAGGTGGCAGTAGAGGAAAACGTGGAAGACGGGAAGAGCTCACCTGTTGGGAACCTGGCAGCCGGGGATAGGGCAAAAGAACAGCACCCCCTAAAATTTCCAAAACCCCCCACCCCCTACGATTCCTTCTAGAAAAACGTTGTAATTTAATATATAAGGTAATAAGTAAAATGAGATGAAATTAAATGAAGGGGTTAGATGTAAAAACACAAAGTCAAAATAAGAGTTTATTTTATAATAATGGTTCACGAAAAATGTAAATAAAAGATATCTACTCCGATCACTACAAGAAATCTGATCTTTACCGGCGACACCTTTAGCGACGATGATCATTACCGACGCCGTTTGGGTGACCGTTGGAAACCATTACCGGCACCATTATTAGCGGCGACTCATTGCATTACCGGCGACACTTTTACCGATGAGAGACAAATAACGGCGACAACCAAGCAATAGTGATGCGGTTTTACCAGCGACATGTCGCTGCTATTAGTATTATCCGCGACTTTGTATACTTTTAGCGATGACATACGTCGCCGCTATTGCTGCCCTTTCTTGTAGTGAATGGCAGCTATTTTTAAGCTTTTTATTGAAAATATTTATCTAATTATAGCAACTAAATTTTCTTTGTATTTAGATGATATTGCTATAATCGTATAAAATTTTCAATATACAATACTTAATAAGAATAAATGAAAGTATGCCGGTACAATAAATAAGTAAATAAAAGTACATTGCTATTTCTTGTAACTAACTTTAAAGTATACAAGCAATGACAACCTTGAAAAGGCGAGGTCAAGTGACAATTGACGCCTTGCTGCATGTGGCAACTAGGTTCATAAAGAGGGAAGAAAAGTTGTCTTCTTTTGGCATAAAAAACAAAGTTTACTTTAGATGATGATCTAATTCCATGATTACCAAATAATAATATATGGTAAGTGCACATGATGACTAGATAGACAACTTAAGGATAATGTTATTGGAGAACCAAAGAGGAAACGTATAGTGGAATATGATATTCTCTTTGTTCGAATATGTTAGTCACTTTCTAATTCTTTTGAAACCTTTTCATTTCCTAAAATACCCTTGATCTGTCTTTCTCATTATAACGTTAACTTTAAAGGTTTCATTCTTTACAAGGGTAAAACAGATCAATGTTTGATACATTAATTTCTAAATAAGTCCACCGAAATCTCAAAGGACTAACATTTAGAAACGAGAATATTAGTGCTTTACTGGATCACTATCTCAAATATTTTGCTAGTATTCAAACATATCAACTATTCGAACATTTTTATCACCTAAAAATTAAAATAACCCTGAATACATCTTTTCCTATATGGAGTTAAGTTTTAACTTTTAAGGTTGCATGGCTTAAGAGGGTAATATGGACCAAATTTTCATAATAACTGATTTGACCTTCAAAGTAAAAATATTTCTCGAATTTTAGAACAAAGATAGTAATATATCTGGTTAGACGCAAGAAATCATACTTTCGTTTCTTCCTATATACATACTTCAAAAAGTCTCCCAATTATAGCAATGTTGTCGTTAGGTAGATTTTTCAAAAGGGTCGTGCTATAAATACCCCCTCATTTCATTTTATACCCCTCCTGATTTGACTATAAAATTTGTTTTATCCCAATTTTGTCTTTTGTTGTCTTTTCATTTATTATTATTATTATTATTATTATTATTATTATTAGCTTTATTAGCTTTTATAAAATTATAACCGTTCGTATTTATTGATAATCAAATGTTTTCTTTTTTGTCGTTCGAATTTATTCAGTCGTTTATAAACTAATTGGTTATACGTATAATTTATTATTTATAAAATCTTTCGGGTTTATATTGTTTGTAGGTAATCGAAATTCACGTTCTTATTAGTTGGAAACCGTCATTTTTGATCCGCCGACCCAGTTGTACACCATATCCGTTTTTCCAGGATTGTGCGTGCTCAGAACATAATTTTATAAAATTATAAACGTCGTTCGTTGTGTCGTAATGACTTTAAAAAAATTATTGTTTTATTGTTACTAAAACGTAAAAATTATAAAAGCTAAATTCATTAATTCGACATTTGGTCAAATTTGACATAACCGTTTTGATATAATTTGACATAATTTTATAAAATTATAAACGTTGTTCGATGTGTCGTAATTACTTAAAAAAAATATTTTTTATTGTTATTAAAAAGTAAAAATTATAAAAGTTAAATTCATTATTATTGTTTTTAATAATAATAATAATAATAATAATAATAATAATAAATCGAAATATATTAATAAAAGAAAAGAAAAAGAAAAAGAAAATGACAATAAACAAACAAAATAGACAAAAAAACAAAAAGAAAAACAACAAAAAAACAAAAAATCAAATAAGAGGGGGTGTAACTAGACTATAGGAGGGGTATGTATAGAATCACCCTTTTCAAAATACAATGCCTTATCATAGAATTTTTTTGAAAGGACAATGTTGTAATAGAAATAAACAAAAGAGGATGCTATAATAGACAAATCAATGGAAGTATGTTGCTATTTCTTGCATTTAGACCTATAATGGTGGGGTTTTCACTCTAACACCCACCCACCCAAAAAAATAGAATCTAATTCTTCTTTACGGCTTTGTCTTGATGTCTTTATAATTGCCATGTGAGGTATTGCATTTGTGTGGAACTATTTATATATAAAACAATATTATTCTTAACATTTTCCTAGAGTCGATGCACTATATATTGAGCTATAGTTATACAACTATCATTCAACAAGCTCATTAATTTATATTCTCTCTAACTTATCGTTATTAATTGAAATGGCTAGTTTATCTTCTAAGCTAATTTCAATGTGCTTACTACTACTTCTTTTTACAAATGTTAGCAGTTTGGGAACAAGTCTTCGTGGGGTTAAAAGTATGGAGAGAAGGGTGAAAAGCAGTCAGTTTTTAAATGATTTAATTTTAGAGTTGTCAAAATTGAAGAATTATAATAGGAGGAAATTGGTGGACACGGCTAGATTAGCCCCCGGTGGACCAGATGGTCAGCATCACTAGCGGCAGGAGGCGGTGCAAAACCCAGTCTCATTGTATAAGGAAAGTTTTATGTACCCTTTTACTATGGGAAAGATTGTAACATCATTATATTTCAAGAAATGGTTACAATGCGACTTCTTTTTATCTCTTGGGTATGCACGTACATCAATATATATATATATATATATATATATATATATATATATATATATATATATATATATATATATATATATATATATATATATATATATATATATATATATATATATATATATATATATATATATATATATTTGTTGTTGTTTGGAATGAAGTGTTCTATATAAGAGTGCTAAAAGATTTGCATATTTACGTAAAACACTACTAAGTAATTGCAAAAAGAAAAACAATACTGAAAAGTATTAGCAATTTATTTTTGACGGTCCTTACTAGAAAAGCATTAATTCAATTACCCACGAATATTTACTACGTAAAAAGTCATTCGGTAATTACGGACGTATTAATAGCAAAAGACCGTGATATTGTGACTCTTTAACGACTGAATAGCGATGTATACAATGGCCGTGGGTATGCGTCGGTACTCACCGACACTTTATCGACGTATTTAGAATAATATTATTTATTATTTTTATCATTATTATTAGGATTATGCTTATTATTTGTATTTGTATCATTATTATTATCATTCTCATATTTATTATTACTCTTATGTTTATAATAATAATAATAATAATAATAATAATAATAATATTATTATTATTTTTAATTTTATTGTTGTTATGTCTATTATTATTATTATTATTGTTGTTGTTATTATTATTATTATTATTATTATTTGTATGTATATGTATGTGTGTATGTATACTTAAGTGTGTATGTGTATTTGTATATACACCGACTTAACGACGCATTTTAATACGTAAACATACCTGTGCAACAGTAATAATAATATTGATAATAAGAATAATATTATTAAAAAGAGTATGAATATGTGTATGCATATCGGACTATCGGTATGAGTATGTGTATGTATGAGTATGAGTATGAGTGTGTGGTTGAGTATGAGTATTAGTGTGTGTATGATTATGAGTGTTTGTGTGTGTGAGTATGAGTATGTGTATGTATATGTATACGGGTATTATTATGTGTGTGTATGAGTATAAGTATGCTAATGTGTATGAGTATGAGTCTGCGTATAATTAATAATAATAAAATCAATAATAATAATAATGATAATAATAATGGAAATGATAATTAATGATGATGATGATGATGATGATGATGATATGTGTATGTGTGTATCTATGTGTTGGTGTATTAAAACCACATGTATTTATACATTTTAAAAGGATCAAGCTTGAAATAAGTAACGAGTTTGGATAGTGTACATGCTTGTGCATATGTCGATACCATGAATAAAATGGTGAATATAAACATACTAATGTATAATAAAGATGTGTAAAAAAATGAAACCAACAAAATAGCGTGACTTTCGTGATATGAAAAAAAATCCATCAGTAATTACAATTGGTTTACCGACACAGTTCTAACGGAATACTGTTTCCGTCGGTTTTTATCTATACATTACCGTCGGACATGAAAATCCGTTACAATTTTGTTTGTACTCCGTCAGTCAATAACGAAGCATTACAGACGCAATAAATGAATTTTCAAGATTTTTTTAAATTTTCGTCAGTAGTTATCGACGCTTTACAGACATACCTCTTTTCATCAAATGTAAATGGGTAGATCATTTAACAAATAACTGAAGCTCAGCCCCCTCCCACCCCTCTCTCTTGTAGTCGCAAAAACCCACCTCACCACTGCCATTTTCTTGTTGATTTGGTCGCCGAAGGTAGCCGCGATTGCCATAGGTTCAAGTTCCACCTTCCACTCCTTAGATTAGTTCCACATTGTCTAGATTCTCAATTTTTTCAAGAAAGGTAAAAACCTGACTTTTTGAATTTTGAAATTGTTTGTTGAGTTTGTTGAATTTGTTAAGGTTGTTTAAGTTATTAATGTTGATGTGTTTGTTGAAATCGTTATATTGTTATGGTTTATGTTGATGTTTGTTTGTAAATTGTTAAAATTATGTAGGTTTTGGTATAAATTATTAGAATTAAGTTGCTATAAATTGTTAAAAATTATATAGATAGATATTTATTGGGTTTATTATTTTATAAATCGTTCTTCTAAAACGGGAACAGTGGTTTGAAACTATCTATATAGTAGTGGATTCTTGAACAATTATTTGGTATGGTATACACATGGCGAAATAGATCTAATACAAGAAATATGTCAATGCTCAAACCCTAAAACGTCTAAACACATTGATGAAGATGTAAGTGATCATCCTAGATACGAACAGATGGTTATCAAAAGCATGCACCAACCCAAGGCTCCTTACTATCAACAAACACCACAAGACTCAAATCAATTAACCAAAACTTTATATAATGTGGTGAAGCAAGCGAGTGAGCCATTTTGGGATGGGTGTAAAAGAGCTTCAACACTCTCCACCACCACCAGATTGTTGAAATGGAAATCAGAGAGTAATGTTTCAGACTCGACATTTGATAAATTGCTTTTGATAATTAAAGACGGCCTACCAACTTGCGAGAAGCTTCCCAAAAACTTCTACGAGACCAAGAAAATGTTGAAGCCACGACAGTTGCCTTCACAATGGATTTACATGTGTAAAAACCATTGCATAGTATTTTGGGGGCAGTTTGATGATATGGATCGTAGTTTAGTATGTAATAAAAGTAGATACAAGAAGAATGGGAAGAAGGTCCCAACTTTCGTCATGAGGTATCTGTCGTTTGGACCGAGACTCCAAAGGCTATTCTACTTAAGAAACACGGCCAACTATTTGACTTGGCACTCAGATCATGTAGCAGATCCAAAGATGATGATACATCCTAATGAAGGTCAAGTTTGGAGCCATTTTGACACGGCATTTTTTGATTTTGCAGGAGGAGACGCCTAATACCCGTCTCAGGTTGTGTACCGATAGGTTTAGTCCAAACAATTGAAACGGGTGTACCTATTCTTGTTTGTCGGTGTTAATCATGGTTTACAACATACCTCCTTGGTTGGCTTTCAAATACCAATACATCTAACTTCCTATAATCATTCCTAGGAAGAAGAGCCCCAAACAGAATTTTGATGTTTTTATACAACCCTTTATTAGAGGAGTTGAAGATGTTGTTTGCATATGGCATTAAAACTTATGATATGTATCAAAGGGACAATTTTAAGTTGAGAGTTGTCCTTTTACGGACATTTAGTGACTTCTTTACTTATGCAATGTTGTCCGGATGGAACACATATGGTCATCTAGCTTGCCCATATTGTATGGATACATCAGGATCATTCACGCTTACCAAAAGAAGGAAACCATGTTGGTTCAATTGTCATAAAAACATCTGCATAGAGTACACATTTTTTCGACGTGATACGATTACTTTTTTGAACAAAAAATATTTGGATAAAAATATTCTGTTATTTTTATTTAAATTAACAAAGTTATTAACGGATCAGTGTCAGAAACTCTATCACTAAATAATGTGGGATTCGTCGGTATTCCGTCACTAAAAGTTTGTTGGTAATGTGTCACTAATACGCGCGTTGATATTACATTGGTGATGTGGTCAACTATGGTCAACAAGCATCCGTAAAAAACGTGTAGGTAACCCATTGCGTCAGTAATCTGTAGGAAATACTTCGTTGGTAATGTGTAGGTAAATATCCGTCGTTAGTTTGCAAGTAAACACTTATGTCAGTAATGCATAGGTAAGTTGCACTAGTAATGCATCGTTTCCATTTACCCACAATGTTTTTTCCAACAACCCATTTTCTCTCGGTAATCTCGTTTAGCGACGGATACCGACGCATAAATCCGTCGGAAATGAGTATTTATTCTTGTAGTGAGTTGTGTTACACCTATCATTTTTACAGGGTTCATGGTACAATAGCCGTAAACGGTGAAAAACCCGTAAGATGGTTGCTACTTTGGGTAAAAGACAAAAGCATGTTTTCAATAATGGTTGAAAGATATAAATGGCACTACAAATAAACTCCTACATTATGATGTACATGGTAGATGATACACAATAGTATTGAGGAAAAGAAGAAAAAGATGTTTCCAATAATGGTTGAAAGATGGAGGAACACAAAAGGAAGATGGAGGTAATGAAAGATGGAGGAACACGAGTTGTAAATGGCACTACAGATATGAAAGAACACGAGAGGAAGATGGCAATACAAATAATCAGTCTTTTGGTGCCGCACAACTAAATGTAAAGATGGAGGTCATGAAAGATGGAGGAACACAAGATGTAAATGGCACTACAAATAAACTCCTACATTATGTTGCCTAGCACCATATTCCTTGCCTTCAATCCGCATTTCCATGACATCCATCTTCCTCTTGTGTTATTTCTTAATTAGTCAACATTCATATCCATACAACAATATAGGGCTTACAGCCACCCTATAGAATTCACACAATATTCTGAAAGGAAATGTGGAATTGAAATTTGAAGAAATTGAAATCTAATGTGTTTGGTTGATAAAACATTTAATGAGATTTAGGTTCATTCTTTTGTTATATGTTTAATTTGTAAATGTGTAAAAACATATGGAGTGCACATAATGACACATACGGTGACTCTTTCATGGTTTCTATGATGGTGACTCTTTCTTGGCTTCTCTGACGACTTTTTTTTGGCTTCTCCAACGACAACTCTCCCTTGATCCTGATGACGACTCTCCCCAAATCGTTAGCCTCTTCTCCGGCAGTGCATATGCTGTGGCTGTCTTCTTTTGGTTATAATCACGCTACGTTCTTTTTCACGCTTCTTGAGATTAGGGTTTCAGAATCCGTCTTGTTGGCATGGCTACGATTACTCACAATATTTTCGTATCAAACTTTCCCTCGCACACTCTACGTGAATTAAGAGGGTAACATGGACCAAATTTTCAAGATAAGTCATTTGACCTTCAAAGTCAAAGCACATGACGAATTTTAGAACAAAGGCGGTAATCTATATCTATATTTTATATCTATTATATACCTTCTAATAAAGCACTATCTAACATGCCACGTGTCACTCTCTTATTCTCTTTGGATATCTTTTTCCCGCTCATATCATCATTCATAGTAAGGTTTCTCACATTAATGTGTGATTGCTGATTTTATGCAATTCATATCAATCTCAATGTATTAATTTAGGAAAACACTCAATCATTCCAGGAAATCAACAATTTATCCGCTACAATTCACGCCTCCTACTCTCTATTTCTCCATCGATATGCCTCTAATCGACGCCTCCTCCCATCAAAATCGATTACAAATCATCACCGTCATTCGAATTACCAGTCTATTGACCTCCGAAATTTCTATCGACTTAAGGTTTTATTCCCAAAAAATCGTCTTCTCAACTCCATCCATCTTCCCGCCCCTCACTCTCCGCTCCGTTTTACAGAAAATCAAACATGGTGTCATCTCATTATATCTAATTGGCGGTGCATTTCATCTTCTCTTACTTCGGTTATATTGTTTCTCTAAGTTTCTGTTAACCTAATATGTTATACTTTTCAAGTATTCTCCCAATGAAATCATTTTTGAGTAGGTTATTATCACATACATTTGTAGAAAGTATGTGATTATCATCTTCGGAAAGGAACAATACCCATTTTTTCAATATCAAAATCCACAATTCAGAAGTGTTTAATGTCGAATTTTATCTAGGTTCTTAAATTTTGCATGTTTCTTGAATTTATTGCAAAACGTTTGTTGAAATTGGATTTCTTGGATGAAAAAACCAAGCAAAAGTCCATAAATAACGTCTCCAGTCTCTTAAGTAGTTCTTCATTTCTTATGGCCCATCATTTTACGAACCTATTCACAAAAATTCATTTGATGAGGTGGACCTTAAAATCTGATGGTCCTGTGGAGGTTTTGACTTTGAAAAGGGAAAAACTAAACCAGGTTTGATATTCTTCTATTATGACCATTTAAAAGTGATCCTTGTGTTTTTTTATTAAATTTATTATTCAAAATTTTGGTTAAATTACGTGATGGAAACGTCAAGGTATGCTCATACACTTTCTAACAATTTAATATGTCAATTTATGTGTCAACTATTGCTAAATTTGAAGTCAATGAATTCTGGTTATATTTGAAATGATTTGAGCTTAATATGTATTTAGTCGTTTTGCATTGTATGCTTGTGTCAAACTGTCAATTCTTGCATTTTGCATTCTGCTAGGATATTAGATGATACTTTGCTTCATATTATCTTATGACAATTTCGGTTTATTACCTGCAATAATAAAATAAAATCAAAAGTTTGTTGTGAAATAGGTCGATGTCTATATTAAGTTTCAAATACACTCCAATTTTACACCCTGAAATCAGAGGACTTCATTTCAATTTGGAATCAAACAAACTCCAATTAAACCGTAAACCTTGAATTTCATAACGAATTCAGGAAAAAGTATTATATACTTAATGTAGTTGAACAGGTAATAACGATTGCATGCATCTGAACAAGATCTAATTGTTAGGATCGAGACACTTAGCATACGAACACTAAACTCACACACTAAACTCACAAATTAAGAACACAAGAATTTAACGTGGTTCGGTCCAAAACTGACCTACGTCCACGGCGGGTAACTAGGAATTTATATTCAACTATATTGTTGTGGTGTGGTACATAAATCTCTTCAACTGAAGCTCTATTTATACATATGAGAAGGTAGTGTGAATTGTGAAATGTGAAATCAAACTTCACCAATCTTGGACTCACCAACCATTGACTTCACCAACTTCACATTCACCAACTTTGACAAACCACAAGAGTGGCTTCACACTCAACAATCTCCCACTTGAAGCCACGGAACAATCTTCACCTGTGCTTCAACTGTGCATCTGTATTTCCGTAAACTCATTCTTAGTTACCCCGGCCTTCTCATCAGTTAACCTGAAAGGCCCGTTAAAACTCCCATGAGTTTCAACATGTTCGTCATGACTTAAACTGCCCTTGACCCGTTCTTTGTCCCTATCGGCTCCCACTGAAAACGAACTACCGAATCCTGGAACAATCTGAGAACAAACAACAACACTCTCCATATTTAGCAAGTTATCAAAACCGGAGAGACTTTTACAGCTGAAAACTGGTTCTAAATCCACTATCGTCCTGGACCTATGATTGAAACACGACCTATGCTCCCACTGTTGCAAAACCCTGCAACTGAAACAATACTCTGTGCTTTTATTGCCACAATATCCTTCGACTGATTTTTCTGAACCTTTCCATGCTCGTTCAACCTGAATCTTCCTTGTAGCTCTAGGCTTCCTACTTGCAAAAAGTCACCCTCTTCTGCCCATGAGATTCTGTGAACCGGACTTTGTTTCTCTTCTGAACTGGGACGGTCACTCCCTCAGACGGTAACCTGACCATATACGGCGAACATTCATCGTTCACAAGTCTTACATTTCCAAAGTCTCTAACTTTCAGATTATGCAGTGCTTCATTGCTGTGGGTAGCGTGAAATGAAGCACCAGAATTCTTGACCCAAGAGTCTTCACTGCCTTCCACTGAGTCCCAATGCATCAAACCCAGACACATTCTCAGAAGCAGAATTTCCTCTATTTGGACATCGACTCTAAAGAATGTCCACACCTCAACGTCATGAATAACACCGAACTTTCTGATCCCGTGATTACACCTAAGTCTGCTGACTTTCTAGTCACTGCTGGATCTACCGAAAACGGATTTTCTCTTAATTACTTGATCTGTTCATCCCATGATCTGTTCTTGAACCCGTGAAACTCTGATCATCACTGGATTTGTCTGAACGTCTGATCTTCTGTAATTCTCTAATTTTCTCCCTTTACCAATACCACATCTTGAACTTTCTGACACATAAAGCCTCAATCTGCGTCTTCCACCAACTTTTCAATCTTCACTAAACGAAGCCTTGTCTGAACTTAACGACTGTTCTTCTGAACTCTGTTAAATAATCAACCTATTTAAACTACAGCGGAATACCGAACTGAGAATCAGAAACTGAAAATTTAAACTGAATCGATAAAACCCGACAAACGCTGTTGGCACTGGTTTTCGATTTCTTTAAATTTCTTCTGAGTTCAACTGTTTTTCACCGATTAAATATAATTTTGATTCAACTGTTTTTGGCTCGTTATTTGCAAAATATAATCCCCACCCAAATTATTTTCTGGCTAAACTGCCCAAAACAAATATTTGAGTGACTGTTTTGCGACTTTGACAAAGTTGAGGGACCAAACTGCAATTTTCCTGAAGTTCAGGGACCAAACTGCAATTTTTCTGAAGTTCATGGGGACCAAACTACAATTTTTCTGAAGTTCAGGGGCTAAACTGCATTTTTCTGAAAGTTCAGGGGCCTGTTTTTCAAACTCCGGCGCTACAGTGTCGTCTTCTCCGGTGAACTGGTTTTTCCGGCCAGTTTTGACCAACTTTGACCGGTGATTTGGAGGTCTTCCGACGCTCAAAAAATTCGAAAAAATATATTTTCGGAATCTGCGGAACGAGACCTTTCCAACGGTGTAAACCAAAATCGTTTTTGAGACAAAAAATTTTCGACCCAAAAACATAAAATCACTCTCTGAAGCTATACCAAGGCTCTGATACCACTTGTTAGGATCGAGACACTTAGCATACGAACACTAAACTCACACACTCAGCTCACAAATTAAGAACACAAGAATTTAACATGGTTCGGTCCAAAACTGACCTACGTCCACGGCGGGTAACTAGGAATTTATATTCAACTACATTGTTGTGGTGTAGTACATAAATCTCTTCAACTGAAGCTCTATTTATACATATGAGAAGGTAGTGTGAATTGTGAAATGTGAAATCAAACTTCACCAATCTTGGACTCACCAACCTTGGACTCACCAACCATTGACTTCACCAACTTCACATTCACCAACTTTGACAAACCACAAGAGTGGCTTCACACTCAACACTAATGACCATTAAATCCTTCGTTTTTAAATAATACACGGTAAAGAATTTCTTTTTGAAAATTGATGTTACTTGCAGTAGTTAATAGAACAAATAAAAGCTCTTTTTTCGAGCCTTTCCTGGTTCCTCAACCATCTTTACCTATCCCTTATCTTTGTCATTCTATTAGATGAAATGACTCATTACATTACCTAGCTTATTCCATTATATGTCTATTTCATTCCATCCACCAAAACAAACCCTTAATCTACATGACTTTATTGACAAATTCATCTTATGTGATAGCTTGAATATTTCTTCAAAAATTTAATAAAAAGACAATACAATGAGGTGTTTCGTGATAGTGAATATCAAACATTACAAGTAATATATTCATATGGGTTGAATAACAAATTCAAATAAAATATACCTCAATAATTATAATTTTGAAAAAATATTCATTATATGAATATAGAGAAACTCCATGATTTTAAGTTCTTTCTTGGTATTGAATTTTCTCAATTGAGGTGTGTCGTTCTCTTCTCTCTTACATCTATCTAATCTCTTATATAATTACGTACTTAAAGCATTGGGAGATTCAAGTTTATCTTTTTATTAATAACTAAATGTTTCATTAATAAGACGATTGTTAGTGCAGGCGGAATTCGTTCTTCCGTGTTGTTCTTGAATTTATAATGTTAATGGGTTCCTCTGTTTGTTTTCATTATTATTCGATTTTTTATTTCATTTTGTAATAGAAGAGGATAGTATCGTATTAAAATTAACAAATTTCTTTTTATTGTTTGTTATTTTCAGGATCTATTTCTAAAGGTGTAACTCTATGAAGAGGGAGCTACGGAAGTTTGTGTTTGTTGCACTCATGGTGTATTCGGGCAAATGCTGTAACTGTGACTATGAAACAAAATTATTGACATTTTTAAACAATTTTAAGCTGTTAAACACTTTTTTCATGAAGTGAATATTATAGGAAGTGATTAAGCTGTTAAACACTTTTTAAACAATTTTAAGCTGTTAAACACTTTTTTCATGGTGCACTCAAGCGTATGTGCGTTTGGTTGTATGTGAGATTTATGTGTCTGCCTAACATATAAGTAGAACACGGAAAAAAATATAATAGCCTCATAGAACCATAAAAGAAATTAAAATTGAAAACAAACACATAAGATGCTATATTAGAAAAGTATATACAAATATGTAATATCGAAACATATAAGATGTATAAGAAGTAATATTAGGGGCAATAATAAAAAGTACTCCCAATTACACCATTGAACTTAGCAATTAATATCATTGCAATAAGAACAATGGTTAATTATGAAAGTTGGATGCCATAATTAACAATAAAGTGAAAAAAGAACTAATAATGGTTAAATGTAAGAAATAGAAATGTACTTCCATTTAGCTGTTTATTATAGCATCCTACTCTATTTCTTTCTATAATAATTAAAGTACAAAGCTATAATTAGGTATCAATTGCATTCCTATTTTGTTCAATATAAAGATGTACAATGAAGATTACAAGTGATTATAAAGAGAAGAGTTGGGTTGTGTCATTGGTTTGCATTTGACAGTGAAAAAGGCCGAGCAACAAGATAAAGATGGATGCTATGTGATCATGACGGTACTGGTGGCAATCACCTATTTAATTTATGACATCCAAACGTAAATTTTTCTACCATTGGTATAAATATATTGAAAAATTATTGTTTTTGGTTTTTTTGATCGTTTTAATCTAAAACTATGATTTATATGTTGCTTTGGTTGGTACATACCCTTCAATTACACCACAATTTGTTTCTTTTAATATCAATACTCATTAGTCCCTATCCATAAATTCTCTTTAAAAATATGTTTGAACTGCCAAAGCATAATTTGATGTAGTTGTATGTATGGTTAAAAATGAAACAAAGTTAGAATTCGATCTGCATTTACGTCCATTACACCCTCTGATAAGAAGCACAATACATTATATATTTATATCTAGGAATATACAAATAGTTAATATTATCATAACATTGTAACTACGATTTGTAAATTCTCACCTTTGTAAGTAATTTAATAGGTTGCCTTTTTTTAAACATTTATTAGCAACATTCTCACATTTGTAAATAATTTAAGATGTTGCCTTTTTTTTAAACATTTATTAGCAACACTAGTTGTAAGACCCGTGTATTACACGGGATGATATAAAAATATATAAATTATGAATATGTAAACATTTATATTTAAAAAAACAATACTATCGTGGTCATTTTGTATAGTTATCAACAACTATGTAAACAGAGTGAAAGGAAGTTAGATACAACCCAATACAAAACCTAAAAATAAACTAAGCAAAAGAAAGAAAGAAATAAGGATCGAAGAACACAAGCATCGGTAATTTTATAAAAAAAAATTGAACCTAAAACACGAAGATATTGAACCTAGTGAAGCAAACAATATGATTTAGGGCTAAAAGTCATCTAGCCAATACATCAACCAAAACAAAACAAACCTGGTTCAAGCAAAACAAAACGATTTAGGTCAAGAAATTGAAAAATAGAACAAAAAATCGATCAGGTTTAAGTGTTAATATCTAAAGTAGAGAGAAAATTACAAGCCAATACATCAAGCAAAACAAAGCAATTTAATGCTTAGAGTTTTCTGATTTCTGTAAGTTCTCTTCTATATTTCCAAATTTCTCCGGGTTTCTTATATTTGCAATAAAAAAAGAAATGAACAATTGTGGCAGATAAGTTAGGCTAGGAAAAATATAAATAAGAAAGATATTTTCAACTAAGTATTAAAATATAATATACTGTTTGTTTATTAAAATTAATACATTTTGTAGTGATATGTAACCACCAAATTATTTAAGTTACCAGAAAATATCTTTCTATTTATTAAGAAAAAATATAATCCTAAATACAGAAAATTAGTTATTAATTTGTTATTGTAATCGAAATAACCAAAAAATAAAATTAGCAATCTTAAAGAGATTATTAAGATTAACAAAATTAGTAATCGCATTATGGCAACATAATTACGTTACAAATGTTAGTACATATAATAAAATACCTTCATAAAAGCACATTAATGAACTTTTATTTTTTAGAAAGAACATTAATGAACTTTTTAATTTTTAGGAAAATTCAAAATCATGAGAAAATGACATGTGGCCAAATGAATATGGTGGTGACATGTGACTTTAAGTTACTTATTTATTAGGATAGGATAAAATTACATAAAATTCCAATTTACATCAAAATATCCATTTGCTTAAAATAAATCTAAAGCACGATTAATGCTATACAAATTATAATTTAAAAGTTAAAATAGCCACAACGTGATTGCTACACTTATACCTAGACATTACGATGTTCTTGCACTTGAAACACAAACATGGCTTCTTGGTTTTGTAAACGTAAAGTAATCTTAAAAGGACGACACATAAAAGAAAATAAGTATAATTATGACAAATGGAATTTAATGTAGGAAACAAAAATTGCAATCAAGAAGAAAAAAAATCCTCAAAAATAATAAATAGGAAAGAAAAAACAATTTCTCAAAAAAAAAAAAAAAAGAATAAAAAATGCATTAAGCAAACATAAAATCAATCGATAAGAATATGCACCCATCCCATGATTTATGAAATATGACATATTCATAGAGCACACAATTTCAAAAGGAGACTATTATATAAAATAAAATAATTCGCAGTCCGCTGCATTATGTGAGTACAAGTATAGATAAAAATTTTCTTACTACGACTGATATCAATGAGTTAGACCAATTATTCCAACTAACTAGAAACCTAAATAAAATGTCAGATATTACAATGTTATTTCAACGTGAACAAAATCAAAGTGCATTGCTATTTGACATTCAAAACCAAAAGAGGTTACTATTAACCGAAGTAAATTAAATTACATTGCCATATTATGTGAAAATATAAACCAGCTGATATAAAAATTAAAAAAATCAAAGTAAATTTCACTTTTACAGTTTTACGCAAACAAATTTAAGTTGTTAACCCGTGTTGAATACGGGCTTATAACCTAGTATAGTAATATATCATGTTAGATGTAATAAATTATACTTTCATTCCTTCCTATTACATCAACATACTTCAATAAGTCTCCTAATTATAGCAATGTCATCCACATACAACACAATTTTAAATACCTACCCACCCAAAAAATAGAGTAGTTCTGCTTTATGGCTTTCTCTTGATGTCTTTATAATTGCCATGTGAGGTATTGCATTTGTTGGAACTATTTATATATAAAACAATATTATTCTTTACATTTTCCTAGAGTCGATGCACTATATATTCAGCTATAGTTATATAACTATCATTCAACAAGCTCATTGATTTATATTCTCTCTAACTGATCGTTATTAATTGAAATGGCTAGTTTATCTTCTAAGCTAATTTCAATGTGCATACTACTACTTCTTTTTACAAATGTTAGCAGTTTGGGAACAAGTCTTCGTGGGGTTAAAGGTATGGAGAGAAGGGTGAAAAGCAGTCAGTTTTTAAATGATTTAGTGTTAGAGTTGTCAAAATTGAAGAATTATAATAGGAGGAAAATGGTGGACACGGCTAGATTAGCCCCCGGTGGACCGGATGGTCAGCATCACTAGCGGCAGGAGGCGGCGCAACACTCAATCTCATTGTATAAGGAAAGTTTTATGTACCCTTTTACTATGGGAAATATTGTAACTTTAACTTCATTGTATTTCAAGAAATGATTACAAATGCGACTTCTTTTTATCAGTTGCGTATGCACGTACATCAATATGAAGTTCTTTTTTCTGAAATGAATGTGCTAAAAGATTTGAATATGTACGTAAATCACTACTAATTAAGAAATTGCAAATAAATTGCAAGTGCGAATGTGTAATTATTGAAATAGTTTACTACATACTTACAGTTATTTTTTGCATTTTAACAAATACGAAAGTTGATTTACAATAAAAAACCATGACTACAATGATTAGAAAACTCACGCACTTAAAGTTTTCTGTGAGTGCATGTTTCATGCACGTAAAGATATGAGTTTTTGGTAAGTGCTTATCCCATGTCACAAATACTCAAAAGATTTGTCATAGAAAAATGACATCGGAAAGTTTGGACACATTAGTCTGTTAGAGTGGATATTGCGGGGCATATAAACTATGGTCAATTAATTGACTTTTTAGGTATACACCTCAACCCAATAAGAAGGATACAACCAACAACCGCAAATAGATGAAGATCTTTTACATTTAATATGAATACTTAGCTGATTCGTATATGAAACCTTTGGCACGTAAAAAATGCACGAGAAAACGTGTCAACTTCATACAATCACTTTTGAACAGATATTATAAGGCCTACGTTGCACCGTTTAGCAGCCCAATTTCAAATTTTCACAAATTGTTTAGATTTACACCAACACTAACACCAACCCTAACATGATCCCCATCTCATAAAAATAGGGTAAGGGGAAGGAAGGCTGTTTTCGTCTATGACCTCCGACATAAAAAAAACAATAAGAATTAAATAGATAGATAAAATAGCCTTGGTATGTACTAAATAAACTCCTGCAATATGAAGTGTTAGTCTAGCTACGGTAGATGATACACATTAGTATAAAGCCAAAATAAAGATAGAGGAAATAAAGATGCACATAAAGGGTGCAAGGCAAGCAATAGGGTATTGTACAAATAAGTAGATAATGAGAGCATGTACTAAGCATAAAGCATGAAGCAAAAAACTAACAATAGATTGGTAGTAAGAAGGGAACAAAAAAAAAATTTGAAATAAGCGTAAGGGGGTAATGGAAGAGAAGTTAGCCTCTATCCTACTCCTAATGTGCTATTCCACTACCCTACGTCTTCACTCCTTCCTATCTGAGGTCATGTCATCCGTAAGAGCTAACTCCTTCAAGTTCAACCTAACACTATCTTCCACTATCTTCCAATTACTTCTCGGACGTCTTCCTTGTATCCTCAATAGTAATTGACTCCACCCGCCTTACTGGAGGCGTTGGTTGTCTCATACAGACATCTCCAAACCACCGTAATCTTCCTGCCCCCAATTTCTAAATAATTGATGCCATTCTCATCAATTTGCTAAAAGAAAAGTTTGGTATTTTGTCTAATAGTTAAAATTCTACTACAAGTCCATCACAACATCCTCATTTCCACGACCTCCATCTTCCTCTTGCAGTCTCGTGTTCCTTCTTAATCGGCCAGTATTTAGATTCATATAACAAAGCAGACCTTACAACCACCTTAGGCAATGGGGTTTGGGCTTTCTTTTTCCTCGTGCGAGGATTACCCCCTGCAAGCTTTTTTTGCGGGGTCACCGCAAGAGGGGGGGGGGGGGGGGCGGTGTTCCCCACGGGTTTCCCCCTCACTACACTAGGTGGTCTTATAGAATTCACAAAATATTCTGGACGAAAATGAGGAATTGGAATTTGAAGAAATCGAAAGCTGTAATGAGATTCAGTTCCATTTTTTTTTTTGTATATTCATGTTTAATTTCACTACAGGAAAAGTCATTGTTAGTGACCAACTTTTTAGTGACGATCTGAATTCTAGTCACTAACAACATTATTTAGTCACCATATATTAAGTCGTCACTGAATTTTGGTAATGCTACAAACTTAGTGACTAATATTATGATGGTCGTCACTAAACTGAATATTAGTGACCAAAAATAGTGGTCACTACATTAAATATTTCATGACCAAAAATAATTGTCACAACATTGGAGAGTTAGTGACTAAAAATTAATGGTCACTGTATTATAGAGTTAGTGACCAAAAATAGTGGTCACTGTATTGGAGAGTTAGTGACTAAAATTAATGGTCACTATATTTATAAAGTTAGTGACCAAAAATAGTGGTCACTGCATTAGAGAGTTAGTGACTAAAAATAATGGTCACTGTATTATAGAGTTGGTGATCGAAAATAGTGGTCACTGTATTAGAGAGTTAATGACTAAAAATAATGGTCACTGTATTATAGATCTAGTGACCGATAATAATGGTCACTATATTGAAGAGTTAGTGACTAAAAATAATGGTCACTATATTATAAAGTTAGTGACCGAAAATAGTGGTCATTATTTTCCGTTCTTCATATAATTGTGTACGGTGAACACACATATCATAATTAATTTGTCGATGTATTAAACATATCGCAACTTATACGTAAAAAAACATAAAATATTTAAATATCGTATATACGGATTATTGTTTCAATATAGGATAGGATAAAATGCGGTCAAAACAGATAAATTTTTATTCAAATTAAAAAATAGTCTGATCGAATAAGTTTCATCATCAAAATTTGATTAAACTCAAATGCCATTTTATTATTTTATTAACAATATCATATTAAAAAAAACTATGTTTTAATTGGTATGATTTTATTAACATAGAAATTATACTTAAAAATATAATCAAAATTTTTTAATTTATAAATATAAAAAACCCAAATCATGTTATAAATATAAGACGTCTTTCTTCGTCGTAGTCTAAATTAGATACTGTATTAGTTTTAGTCACAACTATTAAATATTTTAAAAATGAAGGGGTCAAATGGGCCATATTTAAAAAAAATATCGGGGAAGGGGTCAAAGTGGTATGAAAGCACAAGTCAATGTTTTTAATTTTATGTATCAAAATTGCCCTCTCGTTGAAAACCTTCCCCATTACGTCGGTACGAACTAAACCCGATTCACGACTTCATAGCCTCCGATTCCGCCTCCGCTGCAACTTCCTCCACCTCTACTTTCGCCTTCCTCAACTGCTTTCTCCGGTAAGCTTCTTCCTTAGTATGCGTACATTTCTCGATCTCATCTGATACGGTTCTTCCTCAGCTGACTTCAAAGTCGGAGTCTACTAATAGTCTGATACACGATTCCTTTGATTTCTTTGGTATCTCTTATACGATTCCTCATCTGATTCTCTGATACGATTCCTCATCCGATTTAGGTTTTATGATTCAAGTCGCCGCCTCTGGAATTGTCTGGCTTCGTCAACCTTCAGTAAGTCTGTAATTTGGGTTCTAATTGTAACCATCGATCCATCTTTACAATCTAATGACTCAAACACATCTCACATGGATCGATCCATCTTCTGTTTCTAGCGATTCATGTTTTTCAAATTAGGCAACATGTTTTGAAGCAAACTATATGTAATAATGTCTACCAAGTTTATTGTCAATATTTAGAGGTTTTGTTTGGATTGGACACTTGGCGTTTCATACTGCATTGTGTTTTCATCATCAATCGTACCCATACAACCCGTTGATTAGTAATCACACGTGCAATTTTGTGTTATATATATATTTTTTCAAATTCTATTAACATGTGACTTTGATTTCATAATCTTGTATTTATAGCATCCATATATTGGTACTTAATCTTCTGGTTTAAGTAATGAAGTTAATCAGATTGTTTAGGTAGCTAATCAGTGGTCAAGAAGTGGTTTATTTACAACCTGATGTCCTTGGGAAGGCAAGAAGACCAGTGGAAGCATTAATGTATTTTACACAATGCAGGTAACTTGCTGAAAAGATGAGTCAGGTATACTCAAAAGTAAGTGGGGAAGATTCAATAACATGATTACAACCAAGTAGGAGATATGCCATTTGTTGGATCACTTCCTATATTTCTTTCACTTCTAGAAGACGAGTTCCCAGATGTATGCCTCAATATCATCAGTAAGCTAGATCAAGTCAATCAGGTTATACTCTGTACATTGTTTTTACATGATTACTCACATATATTTATTAAAATTATTCTAATATTTGGTTTTTTGATTTAGGTTATTGGGATCGATCTTCTGTCTCAATCTTTACTACCAGCAATTGTTGAACTTGCTGAAGACAGACATTGGAGGGTTCGATTGGCTATTATAGAATATATTCCTCTATTGCATAGTCAATTAGGTGTAGGCTTTTTTGATGATAAGCTCGGTGCTCTCTGCATGAAATGGTTACAAGACAAGGTTAGTTTCGTCATTTCTTCTCATACTTTTCATATTATTATATTCACCATTTTTGTTTTTGTTTTAAATCATACAGGTTTACTCCATTAGAGATGCTGCTGCTAATAATTTAAAACGTCTCGCAGAAGAATTCGGTCCAGAATGGGCAGTGCAACACATTGTTCCCCAGGTTTTATAATCAATTAAATTTGGTTGCTTGTTTCTGGATTTGTTTATTTATTTTTCGTAAATTACAGGTGTTGGAAATGGTTAACAACCCGCATTATTTGTACCAAATGACTGTTATTCGTGCAATTTCCCTACTTGCCCCTGTTATGGGGTCGGAGATCACTTGTTCTAAATTGCTTCCTGTTGTTGTTACTGCCTCCAAAGACAGGTAAATTCAGTTCTTCAATATTTTTTTTTTAGTTTATTTTTCGGGTCTTTGTTACTTATACTGAAATGTGTTTTTAGAGTTCCAAATATCAAATTCAATGTAGCCTGGTGGTTGGGATAATTGATGAAGCAATGAAGAAACCATCATGCCGAAAAGGGTTCATTCTTGATCAAGGTAATAAAACTTTCTCTTTTTAAAATTAAGGTAGTGTTTGGTGTATGGTGGAGTTATAGAAGGAATGGAATGGTTCATTCCCACTAACTAAAATTTAGACAAAGTCAAAAAAGTGCAATATACTTTCCCATATTCTGCCAACTAATGCAACCTACAGTTTTACAAAATTACTGAAAGTAACAAACTTACAACATGGACTAATGACTATGCAATAATAATCCATGAATATAAATTTAGAGTTTGGATTTTTGTAATCACATAGGCCAGATCTCTTTGGTTGTGCACTTGCTCATGTTGGTGTTATGGACATGCTTAGGTTTCACAAGGTCACAATTGGTAACGTTCATTTCCTGGTTCTAGTTAAATTACCGTTATACCCTTGTCATTGTTTTATTATTTTATGGGGTTTGTTCTTGCTAGGTCATGCATGGACTAATGACTATGGTTGTTCGGATAAGGAAGAAGAGTTCCAATGGTTAATCAAGTGAGTGAACAAAATTATCCTAATTAAATTGTCATCATTCAATATAATTTTACTAAAAACTAATAATTGAAATTTGTTTTTATTATTTGGTACTCGCCACTGCATAATGTGAGGAGACCATGGGAAAAATATTCTGATAATTCTTGTCAATATCCTCTAACTTTATTGTTGACATACCACAGAACAACCCAATTCTTGGTAGAATCGACTGTAAAGCTGGACATGGATTTGGATGCCCAACAAAGAAAGTGGTATGTTTTTTAGGCTTTGATTTTTATAAAAAGTATCGTGAATTACATTTTTCGTCCCTGAGTATAACTGAGGTTTTCAATTATGGTCCAAAAAGGTTATCTTGTAATTTTGTCCATTTATTGAGGTTTTGTATCATTTTTGGTTCTTTTTTAAGTAAAATGACTATTTTTGCGACCAAAATTGCAAAAATCAGAGATAGGGACCAAAAATAGACATTTCATTTGGAATAATGCTCAAAACGTTATAAGAACCTCAAGTAAAGACCAAAATTGCAAAATTCAGATATAAACCGGGACGAAAAATAGTCATTTTACTTGGAATATCAAAAATGTTACAAGAACCTTAAATAAGGACCAAAATTGCAAGAGAAAATTTTGGGACCAAAATTGCAAGAGAAAATTTTTAGGACCAGATTCGCAAAAATCAGATATACACGAGGACCAAAATAGTCATTTTACTGGGAACAAGGATAAAAGAACGTTACCACAAAATTCTACTAGAAAACGTTTTGGGACCAAAATTGCAAAAATGACAAAAAAATGTAATTTACTCTAAAAAGTACAATAAGTTTTTTACTTTTAGGGTGCAAGTAAAATACTTTCTAAATTGAAACTTAATTATGAGTTCAATTAGAAATTTAACCAAAGTTTTCCTTTTTTATATATTTGTTTTGCAGATTGATAATTGGGTAGATTCGTTGGTGCAATCTGGATTGATTAATCTAAAGCAATGCTTTGTCTTAATATTTTACATTCATTATAAATTCTCAATGGTATTACTTATTCATTGGTGCAATTGGATGATATGTAAATTGTTAATATAGTTGGGTTTTTATGTATTGTTTCCCAATTCAAATATTGTTGTGTTTGGAAAAGAATCGTAATCAGCATCAAAATCGGAATCGGAATCGGAACCTGAATCGGAACCTGAATGGGAATGGAAAGAGGCAACCCAAATTTCCTTTTCTTGTATGTTCATAATTAGTGGCTACTTTTTTGGTCACTAACAATAAGTAATTAGTGACAACTCTTCTTGGTCTCTAACAATAAATTATAGTGACCACATATTTGGTCTCTAACAATAAACTAGTGATGATTTTCAAGTGACTAATTTTAGTGACAAAATAAGTCGTCACTGATCCAGTGACCATTACACTTTAGTCACTATATAGTGACCACTTATATATTTTGGTCACTATTCAGATTTAGTAACGGACCTATAGTGACGAAATGTGACCACCAATATTTTGGTCACTAAATCCTTTAGTGACTACTCTTTCTACTGATAGTGACCATTTCATTTTCGTCACTAATCAAGACTTTTCTTGTAGTGTTTGTAAATGTGTAAAAATATTTGGAATGCAAACAATGACACATGACATGATTGCACTTTACTAACTTCTTTTTCACGAAACTTATTTAAATACTTGCAAAACTATTTCAATTACCCTTGTATTAACTTCTTGTTAATGGAACCTTTTTAATTCTATTTATAGGTAAGGATGTTATACATGTTAATAACATGAATTTGTTCACACATGGGAACAAAATGTTAAACATCCCAAATTATCCAAGTGGCAAAATCGTTACTTTTTTTTTTCAACATCTCAAATTATCCAAGAAGAAAAATCATTACTTTTTCAAGATTCAACCGGAAGAGTTCATTTAACTGCTTTTCTATTACATCTCATTGCATCCATCTTCTACCTTTAGTCTTTTCCAAACCAATTAAATTTTGACAGAAGGTGGATGTGTCCACACAACTAGATTCCTTAAATTACTCAATCATCAACCCAACTAACTCTAGATTCCTGAAAGAACGGCTTTTACTACAACATATGAAAGAAAATACAGAGGAAGACAACGGTTACACGATGGTTTTAAATAAAAAATAAATAAAAGGACTGGAAAAAGATTGGCTCTTTAAACTTTGATTTCCACGATAATACGAGGATGTATTCATTAACAGATCATAATCTAATCATCCGTCCACCCAATCACACATTTTGATTTCCATGGTTCAAAATAAAAAATAAATAAAAGGACTGTCAAAATATTAAAACTTTTATCAACTTCTTATCCCATATCATGATTGCCACATAGACTGTGTCTCTGTTTGTGTTAAATGACATGGGAAAATTAGGGACAAATTAAAGTTAATATGTACGGCCAATTGACTTTTTTGGACATATGTGAAGATAGCCTTTTGGTGCTTCATTAAAAAAAGAGTGATGATAATGATATCAATGTTGACTTTCCACAGAACTTCCGGTAGCACTTACACTAAACAATCACTCTATATTTTAGGACTTGCATTGTTAACTGTCGTTTTGGCTTTTCATTCCCTCGCTAACAGTCTTTAATTGTTTTCTTGAGAACGTTATGTCATCCATTATGTATTATGACACTAAGGTATTAGGTTGAATAGAAAATTCACAAATGTTATAATGGTGAATGGCGATTGGCTATCAAGGATATAATATATGGATAATCCAAAAAAAAAAAAAAAAAATCAAAATAGATGGTTTCTTCAAACAATCTTGTTGGTATTCTTCCTGAATAGTTTATGAATTAGAAAATACTGTCGGAGACGACACTTGCCTGAAAAGTTCGTCGGAAAACTATATGCAGAGAAGAGGAGTGAGTTCTGGTGTAAGGTGTGTTTAGAATGAGAGTGAATAACTGTTTATATACTAGTTTCTGTAACTGTCGTAATTAAAAGGATTAATTATGTGGATTAATCACGCATTAATTACATTTAATGCATTAGTTACAAGTCCTTAAAGCTGAACAAAAATTAGCAAAAAGCGGGTTGCGCGAGCCCGAAATTTCGGAGCTGCATTCGTGTCTGCAGGTCGCGCCCGGACGCAAGTTCGGCGAATTTAGCCTACGAAATCCAAATTTGCACCCTCCCCCATGCGCGTACATAGGTGTTGGAGTGAAACAATACATAAAAACTTGTAAGCCCATTACACATATATGCTTATAAACTCATGAAGAGTTTATTATTCCTCATATGTGGGACACATTCCCACACTCACTTTATTTTGCTAACTTTCTTTCCAAATACCGAACTTTGAGTATCGATATCTCATTCACACATACTTTATTTTATAGACATTATATATTGTCTCAAAGCTCTCACGGAGGAGAGTACTAACCCATTAAGAGTTAACAAAATATATAACATATTAATGTATTTAAATTTGTCCAAAAATAGGAAAAACCACATAGTTTTTCCAACAATCCCCTACATGAATGGAGATCGATCTCTGCATGCAAAAATTCTATATAAAGTTTCCAATAGTTAAATCATGCATATGATAGGTAGGTGTTACCCTTTGAACCTTCCCTTATGAACTATACTTAGTCTCCTAGCCGCCAGTAGACTCGATGTCTTTGAACTGAGCTGCCATTTATGTAGACGACAATATACTTCACACATGACTCTTCCTGATAAGGTCATATCCTCATAGTTGTGTTCGTTATGGTCATGAAAACTAGCTTGGTTCTACAAGAGCTCTTAGGAATTGCTCCCCCACAATTCCTTTCGAAGCGACTCCACTTATTTCTTACATAGGTGATTCAAAAAACTATTAAAATCCATAAGCTTATCCTTAGTTGTCACTAATTTCTGGAATGAACTAGGAAGTATTCTTAAGTCCCCCACAGTGACTTCCCTCATTCATACAACTAGTTTGTCCTTTTGAACCCACATCTTGGGATCTCGAGTCTTTTGGGTAAGTTTCCTTTGTATGAATTTCATTCATTCAAGGACTTTAGTCTCATTCCTCTCGATAACTTATAAACTAGATCTCTACTTAGGCCTTTTGTAAGCGGATCCGTAATGTTATCTTTTGACTTCACATAGTTAATCGAGATAACTCCCGTAGCGAGTAGTTGTCGTATCGTTTTATATATATGTCTACGTCCAACATGTCTTGACTTCCCATTATACATTGTACTTTGAGCTCTACCAATTGCTGATTGGTTATCACAATGTTTACATATGGCCGTTACCGGCTTAGGCCATCCAGGAATGTCCTCTACAAATTGACATAGCCATTCCGCCTCTTCATCGCATATATCCAAGGGGATGATTTCAGATTCCATCGTAGATCTAGCTATAACCGTTTTCTTGGATGATTTCCAAGATATAGCTGCACCTCCAAGTGTAAACACATATTCACTTGTAGATCTGGAATCTTTTATATATCAGATATCCAATCCGCATCGCAGTATCCTTCAATTACAGCTGGATGTCTGCTATAATGCAGTCCATACTCACGTGTGTATCTCAAATACCTTAACACTCTAGTAATAATCTTCTAGTGTTCAAAACTGGGTTTTCTAGTATATCTACTTAGCCTGCTCACAGCATATGCTAAGTCAGGTCTGGTACAACTCATTAGATACATCAGACTACCAATGATTGTTGCATATTCACATTGTTCAACATTATCACCTCTATTTTTGGATAGATGTTGACTAGTATCAATAGGAGTTCCACCTATGCTAGTATCTCCCTTATTAAACTTTTCAAGAATCTTATCCATGTAATGTGTTTGACTTAATATCAACCCATTCTGGGTCCTTGTGATATTGAATCCAAGAATCACATCCGCTAACCCCATGTCTTTCACGTCGAACTTAGATTTCAACATATCTTTAGCAGACCTTATCATTTCGTCATCACTACCAATGATAAGCATATCACCGACATATAAACATAAGATGACGTAACCATGAGTGGTGTTTTTCACATAGACACACTTACCACACTCATTTATTTTAAAACCGCTTTCTAACATGGCTTGATCAAACTTTTGATGCCATTGCTTTGGATCTTGCTTTAAGCCATACAATGACTTAACAAGTTTACAAACATTTTTTTTGTTGTCACGAGGCAACAAATCTCCATTTAGAAAAGCAGTTTTCACATCCATTTGGTGAACTTGCAAGTTTTTAATAGCTGCAATGGTAACCAAGTGGCTTGCTACCGACGTATATGTATCAAAGTAATCTAGACCTTTTTTTGGCTATACCCTTTGATCACCAACCTTGCCTTGTGTTTATCAATACTACCATCAACTTTCATCTTTCTCTTAAAGATCCAACGGTAACCAAGTGGCTTGCTACCCGGAGGTAAATCTAATAGCTCCCATGTACTATTTTGTAAGATAGAATCTATCTCGCTTTTGATGGCTTCTTTTCATCGAGGTCATTCGGAAGAAGTAATCGCCTCAATATAGGTTTTGGGTTCACTTTCCACCATAAAGGTGTAAAAATCAGGACCAAACAAATTTTCAACCCTAGCCCTTTTACTTCTTCTAGGTTCTATTTCTTCTTCCTCGGATTAGACTTGTTTGTTCTTTCGAACAACTTCCTTATCCAATGAAGATGAGCTTTCACCCTCCTTATTCAATAAAGGAAACACATTTTCAAAGAATGAAGCATTCCTTATTTCATTATTGTATTCTTTTGTATCCCAGGATTCTTAGAATCATGTACAAGAAACATATAAGCACTACTATTTTGTGCATATCTAATGAATACACAATCCACTGTTTTAGATCCTAGCTTTTGTGGTGGTACAACAACCTTGGCTAGGGACCCGGACACTCGTAAGTACTTATACGATGGCTTTCTACCTATCCAAAGTTCATACATTGTTTCATCTTTTTCCTTACGGGGTATCTTGTTCAAAAGATAGTTAGATGTCAGAATAGCCCTCCCATATGTTCTGACTTAAACCAGAACTAATTAGCATGGCATTAACCATCTCTTTCAAGGTAGGGTTCTTCCTCTCAGCAATACCATTTTGTTGAGGTGAATAGGGTGCTGTGAATTCATGACTAATTCCATTTTTAGAACAAAAATCGACAAATGGAGAAAAAATACTCTCCTCCCTATCACTTCTAACCACCTTGATTTTCTTGTTGAGTTGATTCTCAACTTTAATTTTATACAAGACAAAATTATCAATTGCTTCATCTTTACTCTTAAGTAAATATATGTATCAATATTCTGTGCTATCATCGATGAATGTGATAAAATATTTGTTCCCACCTCTAGTGGGAATTGATTTTAAATCACACACATCAGTATGAATTAAATCTAGAGGTTCGGTGTTTCTTTGAACCGTTTGGAAAGATAATCTAGTGAGTTTGGCTTCAACACCGGTGGGGCATTTGTGATTTGAGTCAATATCAAATTTTGGTATGTAATTTAGTTTAATTAACCGACGAATAGAATTGTAATTTACATGGCCTAAATGACCATGCCAGACATTTGAAAACTCAAGCATTTAAGTAGAACTAGTACTTGCTTGCTTTATTCATTTCATTTGTCGCCATTACATTAATTTTAAACATACCATTTATGGCATATCTTTTTCCAACAAACATACCACTCTTGGACAAAACAAACTTGTCTGACTCAAACACAATTTTAAAAAACCAAACTTATTCAATAGCCACCTCGACACTAGATACTTACGAATACACTCTTGGACAAAACAAACTTGTCCGACTCAAACACAAGTTAAAAAAAACCAAACTTATTCAATAGCCACCTCGACACTAGATACTTACGATAGATACTTACGATACACTCTTACGAATACACTCTTGGCCTAAATGACCATGCCAGACATTTGAAAACTCAAGCATTTAAGTAGAACTAGTACTTGCTTGCTTTATTCATTTCATTTGTCGCCATTACATTAATTTCAAACATACCATTTATGGCATATCTTTTTCCAACAAACATACCACTCTTGGACAAAACAAACTTGTCTGACTCAAACACAATTTTAAAAAACCAAACTTATTCAATAGCCACCTCGACACTAGATACTTACGAATACACTCTTGGACAAAACAAACTTGTCCGACTCAAACACAAGTTAAAAAAAACCAAACTTATTCAATAGCCACCTCGACACTAGATACTTACGATAGATACTTACGAATACACTCTTGGACAAAACAAACTTGTCCGACTCAAACACAAGTTAAAAAAAACCAAACTTATTCAATAGCCACCCCGACACTAGATACTTACGAAACTCCGGGACATACAAAACATCCCTAAGCTTCAAACACAAGTTTGCACCTCCACTGCTTGTACATAGGTGTTGGAGTAAAACAATACATAGAAGCTTGTAAGTCTATTATATATCTATGCTTATAAACTCACTAAGAGTTTATTCTTTCTCCTATGTGGGACACATTCCCACACTCACTTTATTTTGCTAACTTTTTTCCAAAATACTCAAGTTTGAGTATCGATATCTCATTCACACATACTCTATTTTGGACATATTATATATCGTCTGGAAGCTCTCACGGAGGAGAATACTAACCCACTAAGAATTAACAAAATATATAACATATTAATGTATTTAAATTTGTCCAAAAATAGGAAAAACCACATAGTTTTTCCAACAAATGTGACCACCTATTGTGCAATACGTCGATTGAGAAATTACTTTTACGTTGCTAAATTAAATCTTGAAAATAAAATTTTGTTTTTACGAAATGATATCATTTTACACAAAATATGAACTACTCTACAATATAATTGCAAAAAAAAAAAAAGACCGTCTTTTATTATTATTATTTTTAAGTTTTTTACGGTGAAGATCGTTATAAGGCAATTTTGTAGTTGATCCAACTACGAAATTAATGATCATTTTGCTAAAAGGCTAAAAAGATATTGAAAATGTTTAATATGATCACCAATTCTGGTCATGTTTGTAATTATCTCTATAATATTTCGAATGCAAGTTTCTATAATTTCAATATTATTCAGAAAAATAAAGATTAGAGCTACCTTGAAGAGTGGACACTAGGCTCTTTTGTTTGTTACTTTCCTTCTAAGTAGGATCACATAAAGACTATGCCACCCTTCCACAATGAACTAGTAGTGCAAAATCCAATATTCCTATGTATTAAGTCACTTTCAGTTACCAAAAAATTTCTTTTGACCAAATTTCTGTCTTTTAGTACCCTAAACGATAGAATTTCATGGATGAAAGGCCATTACTTCCACAAGGCGACACCAAAATGTTTGCTCTTTGAATGATTAATAAGGTTCCATGATACTAAATAAAGATAAAATTACTACGCCGCCATATCCACTCCATATCTTTATCGCAATATAATCTGGTAATTCGTCCTCCCAATCATATGTTACAAAGAATTTTGAATCTTGAAAAGAAAATTCGCAAAGATTTAGTATATTTAATTAGATAGACAATGATGGAATTGCAATCTAAAATAAAGAGAAATATCCACTATGATGTCAAAAGGCAACCTTTAATAGTCAGGAGGGCATCAACACATTTGTATGTGGCAACCCGCGATCAAAAATAGATCAATCATCAAAATTATACGAAAAGAAAGAATGAATAACATGGCAAATGAATGTATAATCTTGTCTTATTCTTTAAAGCAACTTTTGTCCATTTGTTCTTTTCTTTTTTGTTTGTGTTTTAGAACTTTCCACTATTATTAGCACAAGAAGACTACAAGACAACTTATCCTCCAAATATATTGGCAATTTAGTGAAAGGAAAGAAATAGACTTAGCATTATAACCGAAAGTTCTCAAATATCGACAAGAAATGTATATTGTTTTAAGGAAATGGGATTACATAGAAAAGCAAAACTAAGGATGACAACCATGTATCGGACTAGTCAACTTTGAGGAAATTCTACCAATCATTATGCAAATCCTCTAATTGCTTGTCATACGCACCTTTATAGGACATTATTAGCAAAATGTGCTACGACTATATCAATTGAAGCTAGGAATGACTACGGGTCAGGCGAAGAAACTCAAACTCGACCCGATAAGATACGGGTCGGGTCCGGATCGGCGCCATCAGGTTTCGGGCTTTTTGGGTCGGATTTTGTGTATATTATCGGGTTTACCAAACACTCTAATAATATAAACATACTATAATAAAAGATAATACCACTAATATGTACCATCAGTGGCGGACCCAGGAAACATGATCACGGGTAGCACAAAGCCACCAGATGGAGAGGAAATCGTCGGCCGGAACTGCAGGTGTAGTCCAATTAAATTTCAGCAATAACACCGATACATAAAAATGAAATTTCGGAAAAAAATTATACTTCTTGGGAAATTTTCAACGGTAGCACAAGCTACATCTTCTTAGGTCTGCAGGTGTGGACCATTGCAATCATATTTGTTGGATGCATATATCGCATTTTCACAAGGAATATGATTCTTATGATATATAAATCTTTTTAAAAGTTCCTAACGAAAGTTTTATTCATTCACGTTATATATATATATATATATATATATATATATATATATATATATATATATATATATATATATATATATATATATATATATATATATATATATATATATATATATATATATATATATATATATATATATATATATATATATATATATAGGTCGAGGCAAGAGGACCAAACCCGACCCGATACCCGATATTCCCGGGTTTTAGATTTCGAGTTTTTTTGCTCGGGTTTCAGGTTGTCCCGTCGGGTTCAGGTTTTTTTTTGCCATCCCTAATCGAAGCAAAAAAAAATACAATGAGTATAAGCAAATATTGACACCAAAATATAATGTTGAAACTATCAAGTAATCTAGGTACTTTTCGCTGTTTACACTTAGTTTTTAGGCCTTCCGGTGTGCCCGGGCTTGGGCTAGTGCGACGCACCCGACGAGTGCGGTGAACACCGCCCCGCCTGTGCGAGCCCCTCGCAATCTGACCCCGCGCGAGCCTTCGACGTCATGCGACGTTGCATTGGAGCCGTTGGCCAACGGCTAAAAATATGGCCGTTGAATGTTTTTAGAAAAAAAAAAATTTAAACACATATATATACACATCAAACACAAAAATTTCACACTTTACATCTCATAATCTCCAAACTTTTCCAAACATTCTCCAAAAAAAATTTCAAATGGCTCCCAAACAATCATCCCAACGAAAGTCAAAAACCGCGAAGAATATCTTCCCGCAATCGTCACCGGAACCCGCTCCGTACATTCCGCAAATGGAGCGAGCGTTTTTTCCCCACCTCAATTCCAATACCAATCGATGCCCCCACAATTCCAATACCCGCAATCGCCCTTCAACCAGTTTTTCGGGACACCTACCGGGGGACCTTCCGCGGCTTTCACGGAGCCACAACCGCAACATATCGACACTTCCGATTCAAGCGACGAGGCGGTGTCGAAGACACAACCGGAGGATGTCGAAGAATCCGAGCCTGAAGAAATCCCGCTTTAACGAAAAAGCCGAAAGAAACCCACCGGTCCCGCTCCCGCTCAAGCGTGGACCCAAGAAGAAGAGGTTATGCTAGCTCATGCTTGGGTTGCTGTTTCCGAGGATTGCGAGTCTGGAAACGCGCAATCAAAAGCACATTTTTGGGAGACAATTCGCGTAGTATTTCACAAAAATTTGGGACGCGGATTTCATCGTTCCAAAGATACGTTGACGACTAAATTTCGAGTCGTTAACGGTTACGCGAATAAATTTAATGGCTTGTTCGTTAACTTTTTGGGGCAACGCGAATCCGGCGAGAGCGATCAAGACATCCTCAAAAAAGCTCTTGCTGTTTACCAACACGACAACAAGGGTAAACCGTTTCGACATATGGCTTTTTGGGAGGTGGTCTGCCAATATCCGCGGTGGAAAGGGGTCGGCACCGATCCGGCACCGACACATGGGTCAAAACGTTCAAAAACATCCGAGACGCAATACACGACGTCTTCGACACATATCGGGGCCGACGTCAACGAAAATCCTGATGATTTTGAAAAGCTGATGGGTCGTAATCGGGCGAAGGCGAAAGGAAAGGCTGCGGCGTCTTCGAGTTCAGTGAACACCGCCCCCATGGATGACGTTAACGAAAAATTCGATCAACTTTTGTCGACCATATCGGGGCACGTCAAATCCACCGAAGAGGAAAGGTTGGCGAGAAAAACTTCTCGTGAGAACAAGGACCGGGCGACCGACATGCTAGTGTTGATGCAACCCACCGAGCATCTGACCGGCGCGGCACTCGAGTTGGCGTTGAAGTTAAAAAACGACATCGTCAAAAATTATGGGTTGTAGTTTTAGTTTTTTATTTTAGTTTAACGTAATGTTTGTCATTTTTTATTTTTAGTTTAACATAATTTGTCGTTTTTAATTTTTAGTTGTAATTTTAAATTTAAGTTTAATTTAGTTTAATTTTAATTTAGTTTATGAAATTATTATTGTGTTTTTATTCTATTTTTAATTTGTTTTTTAAATTAAAAAGTGAGAGGTGACTATTTTCAGGGGTAAAGCGAGGAGAGAGAAATGCTGACTGGATGCTGAGGTGACAGGCAAAAAATAAGAGCAGGAGAGAGATGACACCTGATGGCCTTACAGTCTTACAGCTGTCCCCTTTTTACTTTCAGCTTGTATTACTAGTATCCGCTTCTTGCTGTATTGCTAGTACTTGCTTCACTATTTGTGTATTTGTACATTATTTACCTGCTTACCGTTGCTCCTCTTTACTTACTGTTGCTCCTCTTTACTTCCAACTTTATTGTTTGTATTCTTTTTTTCTTTAGACACACGCCATTGTTTATTTCTTCTTTGTCGCCGGACGTTTCATATGCATGGAATGACGATTTATATGCAGGAGGTCATCTAAGGAAGCAGTTCCATACACTCTTATGGAGGTCATAAACATCTTAACTCTTCTTACCCTTTCTTATGGGAATTCGGTATTGTTGTTGTTTCAAAGAGAACCTTTTTTTTTCAGTTTTCCCTTATTATAATTATTCATTTTTTCACTAAAAGCTCTTTGTTTTTATGTCGCTTTCTCTCCTATATCCATCCGACATGAGGAGGATAAACAATATTGTAATTGTTAATGAACGTCGTTTTCTATGGCAAAAAGTTGCCCTTTCTTATATTTGTTAGCATTTCAAACAAGTATTTAAACACAAGAGTCATGATGTTCTATTATAACCATTTATCAACATCTCGTTTGAAGCTTACCTAGAGTTTGACTCTTCAATTCAACTTCCTAACCCAAAAATGACAAAATCAACTTCCCTTCGTTTCTCAATATTAATCATTTTACTTCTCTTTACACATTTGAGCCAATCGGAAGCAGCTAGTTATCGTGGTCTTAAAAGTTTGAATAGCAAACAGATTTTAATTGATCTTGGATATGATTTATCTAAGTTGAAGTATGACAACCGAAGAGCCATGACTGGGACTGACCAGCTCGCACCAGGAGGTCCAGATCCACAACACCACAAGAAAAATCCAAATAAGTCTTAAATTTCTTATCCAAAGAAGACATATAGTGGCCTAATGTGAGGGAGTTTGATCCAATCTTCTACCTTTTTACCTGTTCCACTTAACGCCCTTCGTTTGTTAGATATCTTTCTATCTTCAAGTTACACCCTTGATCTATATATTTTTACTTATAGTCGGCTTTTTCACCTCCCTCACATCCTTGTTGCTTCAGGTAATTTTTTGGGTAGAAATGTGAAACTTGCATTCTTTTTCTATTCAGCTAAAAACAGACTTATGAGTGGTACATGATTGCCCATTGTAAGTTTTTGTTTTGAATGATTGTAATAATAGCTTATTATTTAGTAATATTAATGTCCTTCTCTGTTATGTCACTTCTGCCTCAAACCATTTCACTCTAAGTTATTTCTCCAGTAGCCTTCAATCTTGTGTTATCGTTATATTTGAAGGGTTTCGGCTAATAAACGTCACGGCAAACAACTTGACATAGGAGGGAAACCTCATGTTTTATATTACAGTATATTCTGCTTTTTATATTGCACTTGAAGCAATCATACTTTACTATATATATAACAAATAAAATGCAATGCAATTTGTAACTTTTTCATTCATGATGTTGTATACACTTGACCAAAAGATATTCCACTGTAAAACAAAATTTCTTTAGTGTTGTGAAAAATCTTACGTAGCAAAAATAATATTAAACGACCATGAAGTGATAAACAATGGAACGTAACTATTTTCTTAGTGGTATTGCCGCTACAAGAAATGCCGCCAATACCGGCGTCATCTTTAGCGGCGACAGCCGGTATTAGCGGCGACAACCAAAACACGCGTTTGGTGTCGCCGCTAATACCGGCTATCGCCGCTAAAGGTGACGCCGGTATTGATTATTCAACGATCCGCGTGGTGTTTAATCTAAACCGTCCACCAAATGTTTGATCCAACGGTGAAAAAAGTAGCGGAAAAATTTCCCACAAAAGGCGTCGCCGCTATTGCGTCTCCCGTCGCCGCTATTGCCTGTCACGCGGATCGCCATCATTACCGTCCATTGCATTATGATCTAACGGACCAGGAGAAAAGCGGCTTTTTTAGACGTCGCCGCTAAAACCCTAAAGTGTCGCCGCTAAAGGTCTGCGTACAGACCATAACCCATTGTAATTCTCATTCGCCTGTTACGCAAACCATATTCCATTTCCGTTTTCTCTCGAATTTTCCGGCGACTAAGCACTGTTTTCCGACCAAAGCCACCTCAAAACAACCTCCGGTGCTCTCTTTCACTTCTACCTCACTTCTACCGGCGATTTTCTTCGATTTACCGGCGATCTCGAGCTAATTCCGGCGACACCTCTTTTTCAGGCGATTTCACCGTTTTTTTCCGGCGATTCTCTCTCGTTTCCGGCGAAAACTATCATCTATTCGGTAATATTTTCGGTTATCATCCTTAAATTGTGTTTTAAAGTGACTTTTACTAACTTTTTCATCTTGTTAGGACCACCACCACAACCACCACCAGTTGCCGCCGGAAAAACGCCTCCAACTCCGGCCATCTTCACCAAAAACAGCCTCTAGCTACCACACTCAAGTATGTGTTCATGAGTTTTGCAATTTTGTTAAAGTCTTAATATGTTAAGTTCTTGAAAAATGACTTATTATAAGCTCTTAATGGTTTATGAAAAAATGTTTAATGGTTTTGATATGTTTTGGAAGTGATGGTGTTAAGTTCTTAATATGTTAAGAACTTAATTTTTAAGTGATTAATTATTAAGTGCTTAATTTGGAAAATGATTTGGAAAATATAATATGTTTGGAAAATGATTTGGCAATTGTAATATGTTTGGAAAGTGACTTGGAAAATGTAAATGTGATGGTGTTAAGTTCTTAATGTGTTAAGTACTTAATTTTTAAGTGTTTAATTATTAAGTGCTTAATTTGGAAAATGATTTGGAAAATATAATATGTTTGGAAATATTTTTGATAAGTGCTTAATTTTTAAGAACTTAATTATTAAGAACTTAATGCTTTTGTCAAAAATTTAATTGTTAAAAACTTAATTATTAAGTACTTAATTATTAATTATTTGATTTGTTATATGTTTTGTCAATGATCATTGTTAAAAACTTAATTATTAACTACTTAATTATTAATTATTTTAATGTAGGTCAATCTTCCCAAGAATCACCTACAAAGGTAAATATTAACCGTTAACTACTTAATTGTTAAATACTTAATTTGTTTTTAACTAATAATATACATTTTTATTTTTTTGAAGGATGCGCTTACACACATGCTTGAGGATTCAAGACATAGAGATGTGTTGGCAGAATTTTTACGTACGTACTCGGCAGAGCACGGTGGTGGAACGAGCAAGGGTTCTGGGGATACCCAAGGTGACGGAGACGATCAAGACGACGACTTAGAGTAGTTACTTATTTTTGTTGCGTGACAATATATTATTATTTGTTTGGAATCATTTATCTCGTATGTTGCTTCATTATTGCAATTTTAGTTTTATATTAAAAAATATTAATAATTCTAAAAAATATAATAATAATAATTTAAAAAAATAATTAAAAAAATCCTTTAGCGGCGACACTTTCTCACCATTAGCGGCGACAGCATCTTCGGTGACACGTCATCACCGGATACTGATTCACCCATTAGCAGCGACGTCATTAGCGGCGGTTTTAGTCTTCAGCGTCGACAGGTATTACCGGCAACTCATTAGCGGCGATTTCTAAGCATTAGCGACGAAATATTTGCGGCGACGCATTAGCGGCGATTTGTCGCCGGTAAAGGTTTTAGCGGCGATTTTGATACTCTTTAGCGGCGATTTTTGTTACCGGTAATGACCACAGTCCTTATAGTGTGCCTTAGACCTGGCAAAAGCTGACACGACCCGCCAACCCGACACGAAATCGACACGAATTAAACGGGTTTGGGTAAAGGATTTCGACACGTTTAATTAAACGGGTCGACACGACACGACACGAAAATTAAACGGGTTGGGTTAGGGTTACCATTTTCAACTCGACGATGACTCGAAAATAACCCGTTTATATATATATATATATATATATATATATATATATATATATATATATATATATATATATATATATATATATATATATATATATATATATATATATATATATATATATATATATATATATATATATATATATATATATATATATATATAAAATCTTGAAGACCAATTTTTTTTACGTACATGTGAAATTTGGGCTGGGCTCTAACTCTCTATTTGTTATGTGTAGCCTTAGCCTGTAGTCCGATATTCAAAAAAAAAAAAAAGACAGCCCTAATTTCCTAAACCTAAATCACGAATGAATTCGTCCGTATTCAAAAACAAAAAAAAGAACCCTAACTCCCTAATGTTTTCGTCTATGTCTGTGTTCCATCTTTCAAGCCGCCAAGTCTCTAGGTCTCTCCATTTGTGATTTGCGAACATCTCAACTCTCAAGGTCGTGCCTCTCCTTCTCGCCGTCGACAAACGCTTGAGCCTCTACGGTCCGTTCTTCTCGCCATCGTATCTCCTTCACACTGTGTACGGTTAGTCGCGACTGATTATTTTTACCTCACATTCCTTCATTGTTTGAACATGTGTACTGATTATTACAATATTTGTACTTATTATTTCGAGTTAGATTGATTATTTTCGGACTACACATCTGTTTTTGTTTTGGAACGGGACTACTCATCTGTTTTTTTGGAACGATACAACACATCTGTTGACTGCACATTAAAAAACTGCATTTTAAAAAACTGCACATTAAAAAACTGCACATTTTAAAAAACTGCATATTAATTTTCTGTTTTTTCTGTTTTAAAACTGCAATTTTAAAATTCTGCAATCATAACTTGTTTTTTAAAAATCTGCACTTAATTTTTTAATGTTGTTAATTTTGTTTTTTGTATATGTAGGGTCAATGCAACCGGATATTGAGGAGCTTTGCAAGCAAACTTTAAGATTGAAGGTTGATGAAGACAATGAAGATGATATATCAAGTAGCCCAAGTCCTCAAACTCAACAATCCGAATTAGGTTGAAGACTTGAAGTTAAAATTCTTGAAAACTTGTTGGTTTCAATTTGGGTTTGTAAGCTTTAAGATTTAATGTGTTGAGACATCTACTTTTTATTTTGGGTTTGTAAGCTTTAAGACATAGATGTTTGAATTTGATGCTTTGAATTGTATGCTTGCAATTTAGTATTTCTTTGGTAAGAAGTGCTTGCAATTGTCTGCTCAAATTTATATTAGCTTTGGTAAAAATATGAAATTTGTTTTAATGTTGTTAGGTCAAACGGGTCAAACGGGTCAAACGGGTTAAATGGGTCATACGGGTCAAACGGGTCAAACGGGTTAAACGGGTCAAACGGGTTAGCCGGGTTAAACAGGTCGTGTCGGGTTTGACTTATTTATGCGTGTCGATTTCGTGTCAACAGATTCTGACCTGTTTATTAAACGTGTCGAGTCCGGGTTGTTCGTTTTCAACCCGTTTATATTTTGACACGACCCGAACCCGACACGACCCGACACGTTTGCCACCTCTAGTGTGCCTGATAAGAACAAACACATATGAGACCAATTTGAAAAAAAAAAAAAATGAATTGATATATCTCTGATTCTCTACACCTATGGATGAACCTTATTTTCATTACCTTAAATTAAACCCGATTCAGGTTGACATGAATAGACAGTTTCATCTCGGGGGGTTAATGAACAACAAACTCGGAAAATCAGGATGCAGCATATAGTTGTGAACTTAATTCACAAAAAGGATGCACAATAGCTAGCGTTTACTTTAAGAGCTACCATCTTTGTTTGTACAATCAATCGATGTATAAAACAGAGCAATGGCGGTTCCGAAATTCTGAATTTTTGGTGAATAGATTGAAGTTTTCTACCATTTGAAAATTATATTTCGACATGATGTGGATTGAAAGCGACAAACTAGGCAAAGAAAGAAAATGGAAAATGGCTAAATCATATAAAAATCATTAAATAGAACTTTTTTTGAGAAAACTACAAGAACGGTACCCGTGGTTATGCATTTTTCTTGTATCAAGTCCAGTTCTTTTTAAATTTGCACAATGACCCCCCACGTGGTTTGTTTTTGTCACAAAATTAGTTCCCGCGTCCTACGTCATCTACCTTGTCTTGTTAAATCAGATTATGTGTGACAATGTGAGGGACTTGAGAGCAGAATCGTCATTTTTGGTTGGGTTTGCTAGTGTCACCAGTGTATGTACGATCATGATGATTATTTTCACCGATCATCCCCAAAGCTAACTCTCGTTTCATACTCCTAGAGTACAATATATACCCACACAATCATCATCTTCCTCCCAGTTTTTCTTAGACTGAAAATCTAATCGCAAAGGTTTTAAGCAAGTTCATCATGGTATTAACAATGTGGAGTGTTTGTTTTAGTACTGATGCTGAAGACATGAATACCATTTACGGTATGTGATTATTCCAAACTTTTTATTCACACCAATATAGATTTTGTGTTTTATTAACCAGATCTCCATCTCTTTTCTTTTTGTAGAGGTGCATCCTATGATGTTTTCATTGCGTATACATCATGGAGGTGAATTCACAAAGTATCTTGAAAGGCAATATGTTCATGGTTTAAGTGTTGATTTTTTGATATACTGATTAAGAGGTTGTTGGATGGGTGATTATTATAGCCACCATATTGAGAGGGTTGATTATAAGATGCAGAAACAAGAGTAGAAGTGTGTAATATTATAGATGAAGAGGAGTGATCACGATGAACCAGAAGAGGTGTTTGCACACGAGTTTTGTGGTATTCCTCTAGTAAGAGCATGGACTACATGGGCTTTCAAAAATATGAGAGTAGACTGCGGTGTCGAATCATGATAACAATGTTGTCAAAATTTCTAGAAAGTCCATTGATTAGGTATGTAACAAGCGTACCAAAGGACAAATGGCGTAAGTATAAGGAGAGTTAACGGATAGGTGCATGCCTTCAGCCAAAGTTTGAGGGTTCAAGTCTCGTTTGGGAATAAACGTGTAGATTTAGGAGTATAGTGGTGAGTGAGTGTGTTAGCCTTTATAAAAAAAGGTATGTAACAAAGGTTTGTTAGACAGTGCATCAATGTTGGTGAAAAGATCGGATAGAAGTTTCATCTTCTCACAATAGTGAGTAAATGACGTATCACCAAAAACCATTGTGAGTAGTTTATCATCGTCTAACTATATAGCACGAGCTTCTTTGTTGTCTTGAAATAAAATTTCAAGACTACTCCATACAGATCGAGTCGTAGCCCCATTTTTAAAGCCACATTGAAAGGAGATTATTGGAATGAATAATTTCCGTTGAATTCATTGAATACATAGATACAATAAATATAGGGAAGTATAGCCTAACAAACTGTCTACAATAACGGGAAGGATAAGTCCTTTCATGATACATGAGATTAGATAATATTACAATTACTATTACACCCCCTCAGTCACAACGGGAGATTTGCGGACATTGAGGCTGTCTCGAAAGTTGAGAAATAGCGGTTTAGGTGAGCCTTTAGTGAAGATATTCGCGTATTGGTGTGAAGATGGAACATGTAAGACCCGAACTTGACCAAGACGAACTTTCTCAAGTATAAAGTGAATGTCAAGTTCAACATGTTTGGTCCTTGATGCTGAATCGGATTACCCGTAAGATATATTGCAAAAACTTTTTCACAAAAAATTATTGTTGCATGCTTGATCGGGCTATGGAGTTCAAGAATCAGGTTTTTGACCCATGTTGTTTCTGCCACGGCATTTGCTACCGCCCAGTACTCGACATTTGCGCTTGATCGAGGGACGGAGCGTTGGCACTCAGAGGACCAGGATACAAGGTTATCGCCAAGGAATACACAAAAGTCGGATGTTGATCGTCAGGAGTTTGGGCAACCTGCCCAATCGACGTCTGAATATATGATTAGAGTGTGGGTGCTAGAGGAGGATATGCGTAAACCATGATCAATCGTTCCCTTGACGTAGCGTAAGACCCGCTTGAGAAAGTTATGATGCGGATCTCATGGAGCATGCATGAATAAGCTGATTTGCTGAACATCATAGCTAATGTTCGGGGCGGGCAATGGTCAAGTATTATAGGGCACCAGCCAATTGACGGTAGCCTTGGGGATACAATATGAGATCGTCGTGAGTAGCACTTAATTTACCGGCAATATCCATTGGAGTTGTGGAAGGATTACAAAAGGACATATTAAGCTCATGATAGGATCTCCTTGGCATATTGAGATCGGGACAAAAATAATCCATGTTGATCATGTGTTACTCGAATCCCAAGAAAATGATGTAATGGTCCCATATCTGTCATTGCAAACTCATTTGATAATGTGTGAATGATAGTATTTATAAAAGTTGTATTCGATGCAGCTAATATAATATCATCTACGTAAAGTAAGAGATATTTCATGTCCTTTCCATGTTGCAAAATAAATAATGATGTGTCACATTTAGTGCTGGTGAACCCTTTTGTCTGTAGAACAGTAGCAAACCTATGGTACCACGCCCGTGGTGCCTGTTTTAAATCGTATAAAGATTTTCGTAAGCGACACACATGCTTAGGTTTACTAGGATTGACAAACCCCGATGGTTGATGCATAAACACAATTTCAGTTAAATTGCCATGTAGAAAGGCGTTTTTCACATCAAGTTGGTGAATTGGCCAAGATCGTGTTACCGACAGATTGAGAACTGTGCGAATTGTGGTTGGTTTGACCACCGGGCTAAACGTTTCATAACAATCAATACCCACTTGCTGAGTTTTACCATTTACCACAAGTCAGGCTTTGTGTCGTTGAAGAGAACCATCTGAGTTAATTTATGGCGAAACAGCCACATGCAACGAATTATAGGCGCATCAGATCGTCTAGGAACGAGTTCCCAAGTATCATTAGTTTGTAACACCTATATTCATCGTGCATGGAAGCATTCCAGTTAGGATCCAATAAATCGTCCCTGGGAGATTGGGTACGGGAGATGGGTGGCTTTGTAGAAACGTGAAGGTCAATAATGGTTCTTGGTTTGAAGATACCGAGTTGGGATCTTGTTGTCATGGGATGTGTGGGAGCGGTGGGAGGTGTCAGGGAATGAGAGGGTGGCAAGGGTTGTGTCGGTGGTGAGGGTGGCGTCGGTGGTGTTGGAGCGGGGTTAGGTGGGGCGACGGGTGGAGGGTGGTTAGTGTGAATGTCCTCAAATAACTAAGGAGGGAAATGATCGAGAAAGGAACGGGCCGAAGGATTCGGTGAGGATGAGCCGACAAAAGGGAAGATTAAGTCATCAAAGGTGATATGTCGACATATTATTACTTGCAGGTGGAGATGTCGAGACAACGATAGCCTCGAAATTGAGTTTGATACCCAATAAAAGACACATAGTGCGGACCGAGTGGCTAGTTTGTGAGGTCGTTTGGCAGACTGGTTGGGGTAATATGCACAAACAAAAACATGCAAGTGTTCATATGAAGTGTTCATAGAACGAACAAAGATTACGAGGGTTAGAAATCATACCAGTTTCAGCAGTAAGATGAGATGAGGCCCCAGTATCCATGTACCATGAGTTATCCGAATGGGCATTAATGCTCATAGCCTGAAATGATTGGCCCAAGTCGGAAGGCTGAAGTGGGTTGTAGTCGATAATGTGGGCTTGCCCGATGTCCGATTGCGACGGATGCTGCAAGCCTTGGCAAGTCTGTGTGGCGACTTGTTGTTGGTTTCAAGGGATCCATGGTGGTGCATTCCACGGGTAAGTGGCATACGAGCATGGAGGGAGTTGCCACTGTGGTAGCTATGATGACCACTATTGATTTCGGGTTTGACTCGGGGGCGATTGTCATTACCATGACCGCGACCACGACCATTGGTGTTGTTTCAGTTATCATGACGAGGCGGCTGCTGGTGGTTTGTTGGTTGGGGAGATTACCTTGGTCGGATGATGGCAAGGCAACGAGAACCGTATGTGGAGCCGTAGTGTCCTCACGATTGGATCTCCGATGTTATTCAAAGCTCAAGCATGCTTTGAGCGGTTTCACAGGAATAGAGGGTTTGATGGATGTCGGAGGCAACTGTGTCAACTCGGTGGGTAAACCACAAACAAGCTGTCGAACAAGGCGCTGCTCATTAACACATGCATCAACGTCCTACAATTGAGTAGACAAGTCCTGTAGGCATTGACAATAAGCCTGAAGAGAGGGCATACGTTCGAGTTTAAGATTATTGGATTCTTGTTCAAGGGCGGTGGCTCGAGCCCCTTTATTATTCAAGAATATATTGCGAACTCGTATCCATGCATCATAGGCAGTGGAGTCGTCGACCATAACACGAGCAAGGAGGTCATCTGATAGGGTGCTATAGATCCGTTGAAGCACGTGTGTATCAATCTCGACCAAGGTGACATACGTAGTGTCTTCTCGGGTGGCGGGGTTCCATCAGTGTGTTCCAAGACTTTGTAACCACGAGCATGGAGTTGAAAAAGCTTGATCATGCGGAATAGGTAAACTTCGTGCCGTCTAAAACACGAACTTTGTGTTGAATATTAGAAACGGTATATACCGGATGAAGCTTGGAATCTAATGGAGGTGTAGCAGCAGCCATGGCGGCGATTTAAGAAGAGAAAAATAGCGAATTAGGTTTGGAAGAGGGGCGGCGATCGTGATTGCCTTCCCTAGATTTAGGCTTCTGATACCATATTGGAATGAATAATTTTTGTTGAATTCATTGAACACAGAGATACAATAAATATAGGGAAGTATAGCCTAACAAATTGTCTACAACAACGGGAAGGATAAGTCCTTTCAAGATACAAGAGATTAGATAATATTACAATTACTATTAGAGATCATTTTATGGGGCTATATATCCATATTTTCACAAATGAGTCTAACTTAAACTACTTGACATCAATTAGGGTTTGATGACCTGTTTAGGTATGTGGCACTATATCTCACCATACCTAGTGGTTGGTATAATGGTTTCAACCAATTCTCTCCATGCATCATAGTTAAGTTCATTGAGGTCTAGGATAAGAGTAGGGGTGTTATTCGGGCGGGTAATTCGGTTTTCGGGTTATACGGGTACGGGTTATTCGGGTATTTGGGTGGTGGGTTAACCGACCGAAACCGAACCGTATAAGGTTCGGGTTATTCGGTTTTCGGGTTATTCGGGTATGGGTTATTCGGGTACGGTTTATTTGGGTAACGGGTTAAATGGTTACAGGTAATGCGGCTTTGGGTTATTTGGGTAACTTCATACATAACAGGAACTTCATACTTTCAGAAATCAGAAATTCATACATAACAGGAACTTCAACATTAGAAATCAGGAATTTCAACATTAGAAATCAGAAACTTCAACATTAGAAATCAGAAATTCATACATAACAGGAACTGCAACATTAGAAATCAGAAATTCATATATAACAGAAACTTCAACATTAGAAATCAGAAATTTCAACATTAGAAATCAGAAACTTCAACATTAGAAATCAGAAATTCATACATAATAGTAACTTCAACATTAGAAATTAGAAATCAGAAATTTCATACATTTAGAAATCAGAAATTTGATAGATTTAGAAATCAGAAATTTGATACATTCAGAAATTTCATACAGTCAGAAATCGAGTCTAGTCCCAAACAAAATTGAGGCTTCAAAATCAGAAAAATCAAGTCTTCAAATCAGAATAATCGAGGCTTCATAAATCGAGGCTTCAGAAATCAGAAAATCAAGTCTATTAGAGTAGATGCAGCTTCAGAAATCGATTGGAGTTACCTTTGGTTTGGGACTTTGGGTTCGATTATTGGAGTAGATACAGCTTCAGAAAAATCAAGTCGATTGGAGACTTGGAGTAGATGCAGCTGAAAAGTCGATTGGAGACTTAGAGTGGAGGGCTCGGGCTGGCCGGCTGGAGCGGTGGTCCGGTGGAGCCTGTCGCCGGAGGAGTGAAATCGATTGAGCCTCGAGGTCGAAGGAGTGAAGTCGAACGGCGACTGCAGCAAGACTGCAAGAGAAAACGTGAAGTCGTGAATCTAGTTTTGGGTCGTATGAACTGAAAACAAAGCGTGTATATTATTTGCAATCGGACAAAATTACCCCTGATGGCTGATATCAGTGATATGAGCTGAGTTTAATTTCAACTAGTGGGTAACCCGTGCTTTGCACGGGGCAAGGTAAGAAGGATCTTTTTTTTTCTAAACCGGTTGTTTCGCTTGCGTTTAGGGGTTTTATTATTATTGCATTGTTTTATTAAAATGAACATGGTTACATTTTCTTTACGCAGAATAGCAACGTACTTACAATTCGTTACTCATAATAGCAACATACTTGCAACTTCTTTTTAATGATAATAGTAATATAAATGACAATACTCACAGTAAAAAAGAGTAATTTGGTCTGTGTGTATAGCTAATTGTTATAATTTTGGTCCAAAAGGATTTTTACCGTTACAATCTTGCTGCAGTAAGAACTCAAATTCTTTTCATTTTCAATAAACAAATATCATTAACAATATAACAATTATAAATACACTAAAAAAAACTAACCTTTTCCTACAACTTGAAGCAATATGCTCGAGAAGGCCAACCTGCGTATTATAATCATAATCAAATTCTTTTCATTTTCAATAAGGAAATATCATTAACAATATAACAATTATAAATACACTAAAAAAACTAACCTTTTCCTACAACTTGAAGCAATATGCTCGAGAAGGCCAACCTGCGTATTATAATCATAATCAAATTCTTTTCATTTTCAATAAGGAAATATCATTAACAATATAACAATTATAAATACACTAAAAAAACTAACCTTTTCCAACAACTTGAAGTGTTCAGCATATTTCACTTCCTAGTTTTTAAAGTGCAGATTTACTTTCCTCAAAAATTCTCTATACATAAATCAGAAACCACCAAGGAAAAAAAAAAGCCTAGAGAAACAAAAGCCTAATCCTCTTTCCTCCATTACTCAATTAACTCGAAAATGTTTGGCATTCATAATTGTTCTTTGTATACCTACTGCGCATATAATTAAAATCCATAAGTAAGTAATTTTGTTAAAACTAAGTTGAACGTTAACCTGGTCGAATTAGATATTGAAACAGAGAACTGGAATACCATAAAGATAAACTAACAATATCCAAAAAAGAAATTAATGAAATAAACCTAGCTAGGTATTTTATAAAGTACATTGCTATAATATAGATTGCTGACATGTATTAGGTGAACTTGGGACAACAAATGTAATAGTTTAAATTAGAACAATCTAAAAATGCAATAGTCAGAACAATCTAAAAATATAATAGTTTAAATCAGAATACAACTAAATATAAATCAGAATACAACTAAATAGGTGGCATTTGAGGTTGTCTTTGGAATATATGAAATGATGTCGACATACTTTTTGGATTAATGATTTAAAAGAAATCCAACCCAAAAATTACCAAAAGTCCTTTACCGGAATCATTGCAATCCATGAAATGACACCATCATCTTTGCAACATGCTTTCACATTATATTGCATAAATAGCAACATACTATCCAGATTAATGCTTTTAAAAAAATATAACCCAAAAAATTACCAATAAGCCCCCTAAAATAATTTCTAGAATCTATGAAATGATGGTGCCATTTGCAACATACTTTCAACCAAATTTGGATATAATCAACATAAAATTATATTGTATTTAAATAAATTTTATTTTATTTAATCCGCTGCAATTACAATCTTTACGGACCTTTAAGTCGTGTAGTCCACCAATATCATCCCAAGAAACTTTGGGGATTTCCACGGTTACCCCTCGTGTGATGCTTGGGCCCACAATGGATCTAGCACTCTTCCAATAATCCATTTGTGACCTACAAATATTATTTTTATTCGAAGATCTTTTTAGTGCACACATTGTAGCCTCACGACATAAAGCTTCTAAATCAGCCCCTACATAGCCATTGCATAATGCTGCTATTGTTTCCAATTTCACACTATGATCCAGGGGATCTTTCTTTGTGTATAGCTGAAGATAAAAGTTAAAAAAACCACTTTTAATATCTGACAATGACATAATTTAAATCATGTATATATTTACATTATTACCCTTAGAATTTGAAGGCGTTCCTGCTCGATTGGAGTTGTGACTTCAATTTCAGCATCGAATCGGCCTGCCCTTCTTAGTGCAGGGTCAAGTGCGTCCACCCTGGCAATATAAAAGAGCACGTGTATTATAGAAAAGGTGTTGTTTAAAACTATTTATGTGTAAAAAAAGAAAGAATTTTGATTGATCAATACTAATACTTCACATGTTGGTTGATGCCACCACCACAACTTTTGTCCCTGATGATGATGTGGCACTTGAGTCCATAAGCATGATAAGTTGAGATGCCACACAAATATCTTGCTGTCTTCTGCATTTTGAGACATAAATTAACCATCGCTTTCTTCTACAAAATGCTGCAATTCTTGTGGGACATGAGAAGTATAATCTGATTGATGTACCTGGAGTCACGGAGAGGACAAATAGCATCGATTTCATCTATGAAAATAACACACGATTTTTTCAATTTGATGTGTAAAGATGCTTCAGCAAAAGCATCCCGTAAAATTTTCTCACTTTCACCGGCATGGGCTCTGTGAACAGAGTGTGGATTGCAAGAACTCAGATATAAGTTTATTCATCAAACTTATCATATGGCCTTAAAAGACGATTGTTAATTTGTGCAGTAAATACCTGAGAACTATCATGTGTGCATCACATTCATGAACAACTGCTCAAACCAAGCTACTTTTGCACCACAAAAGAAATCACCATCAATGAGAATAATAACCTCCAATTTTAAAGGAATATAACGTTTCTCAAATGAGGAATCGACATCTACTTCGTGTTCATTGAAAATGTAAGAATTAATATGTTCTGAATGAGAGAAAATCATCGTAAATCGATTGTAGAAAATAACCCTAAACTTTCATATTAAAATTTTTTGAATACCTTTCCAGTGCCAGGAGGACCGTAAAGCAGCAAACCGCGAGGCCACTACAGAAAAGAAGATAAACAGTGATCGTAGATAAAAAGAACTGCGTGTAAGTGCGTCTGTAGACTATATATACCTTAAGCGCAAGCTGTCTAGCTTCGTGAGAGTAGAGAAGAGGATACGTTATAAGTTTTCGAAGAGCTTGAAGAGCTTCCGCGTTTCCAGATACGGCTTCCTCTGCCTTCCACTTTCCGACATCGTTGGTGCTACAACTACTGTCCATTCACCGGAGACTGAGGCAGGCGTTGAGGCAACTGGCGGAGGCGGATGAGGTCGAATCGGAAACATCAAAGCTACGATCGGATCTAAAGGTAAGGGACGGATTACAGATGAAGGAGACGATCGATATTGAGCAAGAAATTGTGAAAAATCGGTAAGATATACGGAGTTTTGATGAAGAGGCGCAGAGAGATTGAAGAGGGGAATAAGGATTTCGTGGTTTAGGGTTAACGCGTACTCCGAAAAGCAGCAGGAAATCAACGAAATAGGGGAAAGACGGGGAATTCGACGGAAGATGCTCACAGAGGTTCTGCAACGAAGTAACATCCAACACCGATGGATCGAGAAGAAACCTGTATTTTAGCGGTGGAGTCATCCGGATATACCTACCGACCCGGATCCGGAAAAGATCCGCGTGACATAACCCAAAAAAGAAACTCAGATGTAACGTTTATAATAGTGGCAAAATCAACGGAATTTAAATTATAGAATAAAATATTAAATTTTTTTTTATTTAAAACCCTTATTCGGGTTAATCGGTTAACCCGAAAATGGATTTCCTTACCCAATAACCGAACCGGATACTCTTATATGGTTTGGGTATACCCGATTAAGCCACCCGATACCCGAATAACCCAAACCGTTTAACCCGTTTCTTATTCGGTTCGGACGGGTTATTCGGTTTAATGTACGCTTTTATATTTATGATACCGTATGGTTTTTTGTTGGGATGGGGGCTTCCACCATGATTAGATAAATCGAGAAATAGAGAAAATGGGAGAATAGAAGGTATGCACGGACAACAAGGAAGTGTGGCAAGTGGCTAGGGTTAGGCCCAAAAAAAGAAGAGAGGGAGAAGATAAATGTGTTTTGACACTCCAAAAAAGCATTTATATATAAAGGGGAGAGTAAGGAATATGTTGCAATAATGTGAGAAACATTAACAATCTTCCTCTTCTCAAACGAAGACTCGATTCTAATAAGGACGTGTTAAACCACAAGAGTGGAAGACGTCGATTCTAATAACATGAAATCTTAATCTTAGATAATTTCCGTACGGTAACTTGTCATTTTGATCAAACATAATTACATAAATGCATGTAGAGGTGCACATTTACCGGTTAAAACCGGTTTCGGTTATTTTGAGAACCGGTTTTTGATATAACCGGTTTTGGCTTGACCGGTTTCGGTTAAAACCGGACCGGTTTAGGCCGGTTTTTTTGGTTTGGAATGTATAACCGGTATAACCGGTTCCGGTTCCGGTTAAAACCGGTTTTTATATAACCGGTTCCGGTTAAACCGGTCCAAAAACCGATTTTAATGTATTAAATCTTTAAAAATACTAAAAAAATACTATAAAAATACATAAAAATTTATATTGTCTTTAGTTATGATATACAACAAGAAACAACATTGTTTGAACTTGAATAACATTGATTGAACTTGAAATAAAAAAACAAACGTCAACGACCAATTACGTATTATAAAAAACTAGGAATTATAGTTTTCGAATAACCGAGGTTCAACATCGAAAAACCTAGGTCAATCTCCAACACATTACATAAACTAGGAATCATAGTCTTCATCTAGAAATACCAATGTTTTAAAATTCAAATTACATAAACGTCAATAATAATAATAGTAGGAATTATAGTCTTCAATTTTGTCGTCTTCAAATCTTCAAGCTTTTAATCCGAAAATTCTTCAATCTCACCCTCATCAACTTCGGTCGTTGGAGGTGATATCCCCATTGCAACTTCTTCTTCGTGGATATACTCTTCCACCGGTGGTAAAAGCGGCCCTTCGAGCGAAACGCAATTTTGTATCCTTTCGACGCCATCCAAGTAGTCCTTCAAGCAAACGCATACTTCCATCGATTCGGCCGTGAGTTTGGACCTTCTTTCCGTGATGACCCTGCCACTAAAAGAAAAAGCGGATTCCGAAGCTACCGTGGAAGCTTGGACGGTTAGTAAATCGCGGGCCATGGCGGCTAGAATCGGGAATTGCACTTCCTTTTCTTTCCACCAAGCCAAAATGTCAAAGTTTTGAAATTCTTCGACGGTAAAGTGGGCTAAAAAGTTTGTGGCCATATAATTGCCCAATTCGCTACTTGGGGCGGAAGTACGTTGGCGTTTTGTGGCATCCTCCATCAAAGTGTTATAAAAATTTATGTTAACGTTTCTTCCCGATGAAGATGAACCGGCCATACCTCTACGAATATGATCAACTATTACATTAGTTGGTTGACCATATTTGGTAGCGTACATTTCAAATAATTTTTTGAAAGAGTCATTGAATTTAAAAATTTGATTTTGAACGAAATTTGGTTCGAGTTCACTTAATCCCAAGTTTTCATAAATTTGCCCCATTAAAACGTTTACACCACCCACATTTATAGTCGGGTTTAGGGCGGCGGCACATGTGAAGACTAAAGGCAATTCCCGAAAATATTTTAAAAATTTGCTTTTCATAGCAATAACCATATTTTGAAACAATGTGATCGAAGAATACTCGAAATTTGCCATTTTTTCCGTCATAAGAAAAATTTGATTTAAAACCAACGGACTCGTGGGATAGTAAACGCCCGACAACAAAGTTGTTGCCTCCTTGAAAACTTGTAGAAAATGTGTTAGTTCTTTAAGCAAATTCCAATCCGATTCGGGGATTGAAACCGATCGACGTTTTTCAACAAGTATTTCATTAAACGCATTAAGTGTGAGTTTTTGACGTAAAATGCTTTCAAACATAAAACAAGTTGAGTTCCATCTTGTGGGTGTGTCAAAGTTAGGGCCTAAACATGGTTCGTTACATTGTGCACAAAAAAACCGGTAATTTGCTTGTCGTTGGTTACTTGTGCCATAAATTGTGTTTAAAAGATTTTTAAATTTCGTACGTAAATCATCACAAACTTGAAGCCCGGCTTGCACACTTATATTTATAATATGTGCAATACATCGGGTATGAAAAAAGTCGCCATCTAAAATTGGTTTTAGTCTTAATTTCATTCGATTGATGGCGTTTGTGTTGTTTGACGCGTTATCGAGGGACATAGAAAAGACTTTATCGTCTATTTTATATTCCGCCATAACGTCCAATAATATTTTTAATAAGTTTGCACCGGTATGTGGATAACCAAATAATTTAAAATCTATTGTCCGTTTCATCATTAGCCAACTATCGGGATGAAACCAATGAGCGGTAACGGCTAAATAGGAATTTGCATTTCCGTGGGGGGCGGTCCAAACGTCACAAGTTAGCGAAATTGAATTTTTGTAGTTTGCAAATCCTACAATTATTTCGGATTTCGCTTTGGCCCAAAGTGCAATAGCATCACGTCGAAGAGTAGTACGACTTACAGCGGAGTATCGAGGTTGAAGTTTCGTTTTGATGATTTCCGTAAGCCGCGGGTTGTCGAAGTGGTCGAATGGAAGTGCTTCTTGGATGACAAACTTGGCAAAGGCTTCTCTTACGGCATCGTTGTCGTACACAAATAAAGCGCCGTCCGATCCAATTGTAGTTTGCGTCGGATCGGTACTAGTTTGTTGGAGCGCTTTGCAACCGCTACTTATATGTGACCTCAACGTTGAGTTGCTCGTTGACGAATAAAACCTCCCACATTTCTTGCACCGAGCTTTTTTCGCACCATCTCTCATAACACAATAATCGAAATTCGACCAAACATCGGCGGATCGCGTTGTGGTTTTGATTTCCGCTACATCATCGTTGGTATAGTTACGTGTTATGCCGGAAGTACCAACGGAAGCGGAACCGGTAGCGGAACATGACGAAGCCATCTTGAAATTGTTAGAAAATAGGTCGGGAAAGCGAAAAACGTCGAGATTTGTGAGCGTTTTTTGCGGGGTGTTGAAACCAAATGAAACAACATCTATTTATACTAACAAATGAGGGGTAAAATGGGTATTTTGGGCATTTTAACAGATATAAACGGCTAGAAACCGAGCAAAAGAAGCCAAAAATGCAAAAGTTCCCGTTTTTTAACGGCTAGAAAAAAAAAACCGGAAAAAACCGGTTATTTTCCGGTTAAAAAACCGGTTAAAAAAACCGGGGTGAAAAAACCGGTTCGCGCAAGGAGTCTTGACCGGCTCATAACCGGCGGTTCGGCTTTAACTGGACCGGTTTTTGGATAACCGGTTATTTGGAAAACCGGTTCGGTTTTTATTTTCGGGTTTAAAAAAAACCGGTTACGTTGTGCACCTCTAAATGCATGTATAGTATAAAGGACTACCGTAAATGGGCTAAATACAAACATAGACAAGATGGGCTAGATATATATACAAGGAAAGGTACAACAAGCTTATTCACTGATTTAGCTCAATCTGTGTGTAATTTTAAAAACGATCGGTTATATACTTTTATGCATCTCTAAATTTTTGTTTTTTAATGCTAAACTTTAAAATGCGAATAATTTAGATTAATGGATTTATCATGAGACTAAAATTTGGGTGAGAATATAATGCATGTGAAATGATAGATGTAAAGTAACGAATATTTGGAATTATTAGAGTAGCATCAATTATTCTAGGAAATAGTTTCGTTATAATAAAAGAAACCCCTTAAAAGGTTGCTTTGACACTTCATAATAGTTTTTCATATAAAAGCTCGATACTTAGTTTGTAAAACTGAAGGAACGAAGAAAGCATAGGGATGACGATTTTAACACATTTTAGTAGTTACACGTTGATTTTGAATTTTATTCTATTGATAACTTTTCCAACAGTTAAAACTTAATAAAAATAATTTTAAATAATAGATCGGGCGGAATTTATTACAATCTCCTAAATTTACTATTTTTAGATTATTTTGTTAATTCATCATTTTAATTTTATGAGCATATATGGTACACACATTATTTATAAGATTTTTAAAAAATGAGCAAAATATGTGTGGATCAACCTAAGCCAGTCGAACCCATAACTAATTTTTATGTTTTGACCTCTTACGGTATCTCCAACCCTTAAAACTTATAATTTACATCAAATATATTGTTGTATTGTTCCAACCCAAGACTATTACTATTCTTAACACCACATATAGTTTAATGTCTTACTAGTATAAGTTATTCCTTTAATTATGAAGTTATTTATTTTCTAATTTATTGTTTGCATAACAGCTTATATTTAATATCATTAATTGTATTATTAAATATAATAGTTGCTTCAATAACACGATGACTACCTATATGCGAACAATGTGTTAGGTTGCCCAACAGAGGACCGTTTTTTTTATCTTATTTGGTCATTGATTTTTCCTTTATACTCTTGGTCAAGTGGTAAAGGGACGTCCTCCCTTTTTAAAATTAAAAATTCAAGTATCGCAAAAGACATATGTGGATCCAGAAGTAGTATAGGAGTAAGAGTAAGATAGATTTGTCGTTCTAAAAAAACTCATTAACAAGCCATTTTTAAAGCGAAAAAAATATAGCTGGTTATAAAGACGACATGTAGGGCTGTAAACGAACCAAACGTTCGGCGAACCGTTCGTGAAATGTTTGGCGGGAAGTTCGTTTATGTTCGTTTATTTAATAAATGAACAAACATGAACACCATTTCTCGTTCGTTTAGTTAAACGAACAAACATGAACAATTGACTCGTTCGTTCAATTATGTTCGTGAACGTTCGTTTATGTCTGTTTATTTAAGTTCATTTTACGTTCATATATGTTTAATTGTGTTTAATTACATTACAATATTATATGTTTGTTTATGTTCATATATGTTTGTTTATCTCTGTTCGTTTATGTTTGTTCGTTTATGTGTCGTTTAGCATGTTCAGGAACATAAACGAACGAACATGAACAAGATAATTGTTAAACGAACGAACATGAACAAGAAAACTCGTTCGTTTAACCATTCGTGTTCGTTCATTTGTTCGGCTAACTTAAATGAACGAACATGAACAAACCCTCGTTCGTGTTCGTTCGGTTCGTTTACAACACTAACGACATGGCACGCCATATGACATTTTTGTCATCAGAACTTGCCAAATGATATCCACATGACTTTTTCTTCTAGATATATATTTCAATAATAATAACAACAACAACAACAACAACAACAACAAAAACAACAACAACAACAACAATAATAATAACATCATCCTTAAATCATATTCATACAAATCCAAAAACATATTACCTTCTACCTCTAACCATCACCACCACTCTCCATCTCCCACCATCCCAATCATGAGTTACCTCCTACCACCACCGTCCATATCTTAGCACCACTGTCAACCTCCCAATACATGTCAAATGAAAAAAAAATCAAATACAACCCCAAATCAAACCATACCTAGAAAATGTTGGTGATTTGCATCCAGTGTTCTAAAAGGCGCGCCATGGCGTGCGTCACGGCGTGCCATGGCGTGAGGCGCGACTCCGCCGTCCCGAAAACCCTCATGGCGGCATGGCTAGGCGTGGCGCATGAAAAGGCGAGCCATGGCGTGCCTTGGCGCGAGTTTTTAGTATTTGCGGCCTGTTTTTTCTTCTTTTTCTTGCATTTCTTGATTGGGCATAAAACATTCGAGTTTTTGTTAACTTTTTGTTATTAGTTATTGATAAAACACTTCTAAAAACCTCATATGTTTGATATAAATCTATATTTATATATAATATAATTATATTATTCATATAAAATTGCCGCCTTACATCACGCCTTGAAAAACGCCATTACTCGCCAAGGCTCGTAAAACTTGAGGCTTGACTTTGCCGCCACGTCACGCCTCACGCCATTTAGAACCTTGTTTGCATCACCAATATTATTTAAGTGTAATAGGATGAACTTGTTGACCAATGTGATTATAATAAATATTGAACAAGTTAAGACGGGGTACACTTGTTTAAGTTTATTTTGATTTAAAGTATACTGGTATTTAGGGATGCAACCCTTAAACAACGGGGGTCCGAAGGCAGCGCCCTTAGTAGCGAGATCCAAGGGGTGGCAACCCCTGTCAGGGTCCAAGGGGCAGAGCCCTTGGCTGGGGTCGAGCTGTCTTGGACAGTTGCTCGACAGTTTTCAAACACAGGATTCATAATCCGTTTTTGGTCATTAGAATATGGTACTGAACACGAAATCATCATCTTCTTCATTTTCTATTCTATACACTAAGTTTTATCAGATTGTGATTTCGATTGTACCATCAAAATACTTCAATATGAAAGTTTATCACGACTCTCAGTGAATCCAAATACATATTATTAAGAAGAATTTGGATTCGAATTTTTGATAGTATGGTTGTGGTTTAAGAGTCGATTGCAAAAATATTTATAGTAGGTACGTTGGAACTCGTAACTCACGATTTTTTTCGATCTAACGTTGGGGTGGTGTGGTTTGGTGAATCATTTGAATATATTAAAGATAGAAAATTGATTACACATAAATGAGAGATGAAGATAGAATGGTTTGAGCTACGATAAAATTGATTAGTTAGATGTTATTTATAAGAAGTAAAATATATACATATTCATGTAATGTTCAACGACTATAATTTTTGAAAAGCGAGGAGGTGAAGGGGGCAGGAAATGGGTTCAGGGTGATCCATCGGACTCCAAATGAACTCATCACAACGCCACTGTACCCTTTATTCTAATTGCTTGTTCTCGAGTATATTTTAGAAGGGGAATGGAAGAAAATCTAAAATGTTGTGTGTTTTTGAGCTTTTTTAAAGGAAGGGAAAATAATGTTAAAATGTATGTTCCCAATTTTGGACGGATTAGGAGGGGAATGAGGAGAATAAGCATAAACTACATTTCTGCCCCTCCAACAACTACATTCTCTTTTAAATGTTAAATGAAAGACAAAAATGTAAAACATTGATTTTTTTTCTCTTAGAACTTAAGAACACAATATTTCATTCATTTTTTCCTTTCAACTTAATAACACAATTAATTATTTATATTGCTCTTCCAGTCCTCTTCCCCTTCCTCTCCCTTTCCTCCCTTCCCCTCCCCTCCCTTCATCAAAAAACTCGAGAACGGGGCGTAAGGGAGCGCGGCACCAATAGCCTTGCCCAATCATAATTTCCATTTGATGGTTGATTGAATTGTTATTTTTAAAAGATTATAACATATTTTGTGTAAATTTAAACTAAAAACTATCGGTAGCAATAACTTTATTTGTCATAATTCTTAATTAACTTAATTAGCATGAAATCAGTAACAATTCAAATGCTGTGATATTGGAGCATTCGCTTGTGAAATTGTAATGTGGATCTTGGTTTTGATTTTTGGGATATCATAATCAAATTTTGATAGACATGTCAGAAAATTTTGTGGACAAAAGTAAAATTATATATCTATCTATTAACTTTCAGCAATTAATTTATTATCATCAATTTTTTCATAATTATTTTGAAAACACACTCCTAAATAATTATTATAGTTTTTAAAATATAAAAGGTATTTCAATGTGTATTTTAATGAAATACCAATAAAAAAATAAGAGGTAAGATAATATTTCTATGTAATTGTGGTAATTATATTTTTAGTAGGGCCCACGAATTACATGTATTTTAAGAAAGTAACGAACATAATATACCATAGAGTATGATAAGATCATGAAGACAATTTGACTTATGTTTATATAATGGATTCGTTGCCAACAAAAACATCAATATTAACATCAACATCAACAATAACAATAAAAGTAATAGATCATATGACCAGATTAAAATACAATAAAAGAGAAGTAGATGTCAGCATTCATACTTCCGTTGAATAAAGTGAATGCTTCACATATGTGACATCTGACATGTTACAAATACGAGCTTGTTAAAAAGACAATAGAAAAAAAGACGAGTAATCAAAATGAAAGCAAAAAAGAAAAAAAAAAATACAAGAAACAAAGTAGAACATGTGTAAAAGAAGGAATCCACTATCAACAATAAGGTCAAATACACGCAATGTGCTAGAAAACAATACATATGACATAAATGATTACAACAGGAATAAATGAGTCTAAGTTACTTAAGACTATCCTAATATTAAACCTTCAAATACTCCTATCTAAGGTTATGTTTTGAAAGAACTAACTCATTCATGTGTAATCTAACATTATCTTTTCACTTCCTTATGATTTGTCCTCTCCTTCTTCCTCCTAACTACTGTCGTCGATAACCTCATATGGGCATGCCCAAACCATTGTAATATTCATTTCCTCAAATTACCAATGATTAGCTCCACTCTTAACGAATGTCTAAAAGCCGCTTTAGGGATCCCGTCCAACAAATTGCTTTCCCATTACATTTGCAACATCATTATTTTTGCAACTTCCAACTTCCTCTCATGCTCCTTTTACTCGACAAAAATTTATCAGATCCATATATGATAGTTAGTCTAATTGTCACCCTCTAAAAGAATTCCTTTAGTTTCAACAAATTTTTCTTGTCACACAAGACATTAGTGGCCGTCATCCACTTTAATCTGTCTGTCTTAACGCAATTAGGATCTGCCTCCTTGTCTCATAATCTATAGATCATAAACCCCAAAATACTTTGAAACTTTTATTTGAATGCATAGAAACAAAGCGTTATTTAAAATCTAAGGTGAATTTATATAAACTTTAATTTAGTAATAGCTTCTAGAAAAAACAGAAAAACATAAAAAAGTTTGGTGGAATTTACCCTAAAAGTTTATTCCCTTTCTAGTTTATACATGTAACATGTATATATTTAATCAACAAAAAATCCCTGCAGGTGGCTCTGGGGTGGGGTTGGTTGTCTATAGCTGTCAAAGTAGTTTATCTTGTTTGGTATTTCCTTCAAGTCGTCTTATTGTGTACTCCGTCGGCAATAAGTCAATACCTCCTTATCCTCTTCTTCTAAAATCCAAATTCAACACAGTCTTTTCACCAATTTCAATCCAAAATCAGAATCATAATCACAAGAAGAAATGTGCTGCTGTGGCGGTGATGACGATGACTGTAAATGCAGACCGTTAGGGTTTCTCTTAGGCCTACCGTTCGCCTTCGTCGCCCTCCTACTCTCTGTCATCGGAGTCGTCATCTGGATCGTCGGGTAAGTCTCTCTAATTTTTGTAGCGTTGTTTCTGTACTTTTTCCCAAAATGAAGCAAATACGAAATGAAAAAGCAAACATAACTCTCTGCTGGATTTTTTGAGTAAATTGTGAGGCGAACTTGTAAATTGAACAAAAGGAACTATCTACGAAATATCAATTATAAGTTTATGTTGTACTTTTTGAATAATTTGTGAAAGTGAACTCATAGATCGAAGAACATGAATTATTGAGTACTTAAAGTCAAATATATTATCGTACTGTAATTTTTGATTAATTTGCGAAAGCAAAGTCGTAAATTGAAGAAAAGGAAATACCAAATTGTGATTTCGATTCCATACTTGAAACTGTGGATCTATAATTGATTAATTATACGTATGTATACTGATGTAGGTTGATCTTGAGCTGTTTATGCCCTTGTTGTTTCTGTGTAACGGTGATCGTAGAGTTGGCGATATCGTTGATCAAAGCTCCATTCTCCGTCATGAAATGGTTTACAGAACAAATTCCTTGTTAGATCTTTCGTTTTGATACACGACTATGAAATTTGAACGTTTTCTTTTTTTTTTTTTTTTTTTTTTTTTTTTTTTTTTGTATAATTTTTCCATAAGTTAATACCTCAGTTATCGTATCATCATCTGATACTGTATTTATGACACCATTTCTTTAACTTATATATTTTTTGTCTAGGAGCCGTGTACGTCTAGAAACTAATAATTGCACATTAAACAAATGTGATAAAAACAGGTTATAATGATTCACATATATTCAATACTTTAAAAATTAATCTAGAAAACGACAAAACATGGTATTTTATATATCTTTGATATATTTTAGCACCGTATGATCATCATTGATTCATTTCTCACTACTTAAGATATGAAATACTAATTACTCCGTCATCCCAGAATAATTTTCACGTTACCCTTTAATTATTAAATAAAATAACATTATATAAAAAACTATTTTATTAATCAAAAAATTAATGCAATACAAAGAAAATAAAAAATTAAAAAGTACACAAAAAGCGGAATAACTACTCTTCGTCTTCATCATCGTTGGCCTTTTAAATGTTGTATATATGCTCCGTCAAATCTTGACGAAGCCTGGTGCAGTTTTCTGGATTGTATATTTCTAAAACTCTCTCCATATATTGGTCATTAGCAGGTATAAATTGTTGATACAGATAAAGTGCGTTATGCGGATTATACATACATACAGCCCGATATTTTTCTTCAATTATCACATTATGTAATATGATACATGTGTACATAATCCTAATACCCTACATATATTTTGTAGATGTCATACTTGTGCCTCATGTTTTCCTATGTTCCATTTCTACTTAAGAACTCTAAACGCATGTTCGACATCCTGAAGTGTCGAGTGCCGCTTACCGGTCTAACCTGAACAATATGCATTTTTTGTCTTATGGATATTGGAACGCCTTGCTGAACATAGAGTATCAGTAAGTAATACCTATATTTGTACGATATTCCATTTGCTACAAAAAAAGCTTTGTGCTTTTCTTGTCAAAATATTATTGAAAAGCGACGATTTATTGAGAATGTTGAGGTCATTGTTGGACCTGACAACACCCATGTAAGCATGTCAAATCCATAAATCTTGTGCCATAATGGCTTCTAGTATCTGCATCTCTGACACTTTGTCATTACCATGTGTGTATTGCCCTCTCCATGTATTTGGAAAATTTGCCCAAACCCAATCCGTATAATTGATGCTCCATAGCATTCCAGCAAAACCATGTTCCTCTTGATGTGCTACATACTACTGTTTAACATCACTCAATGTAGATTCGTGTAACAGACTTACAAAATCTATACCAACATTCTTGTGCAACTCTATCAGATATCTTAAAGTACTCATCTGCTGCGATGACATATGCCATAAGCCTAATTGCAACCATATACTTTTGTATCGATGTGAAATCCCTTTTTACCTCTAGCATCTGATCTCAATTGAAAGAAAACGTGGTTACGTTGCAAGTCATTAAGTATATGTATGAATAGAAGTTTACTCAAACGGAATTGTCATTTCGATAGCGCCATATACACAATCTTTGACAAAGTAACCACGAAACAATTGTTCATGCTTCGCTTTCTGTTATTTGTTATGGTTCTTATTCTTGGAACTAAATTTTCTTCTTGTTGATCCATAATGTTCCCTATTACTTGTTCTGTGAAAAAAAAAACGTTGTCATCTGAAGAAGATGAACACTAATCCATCTTTCAAAAGCTTTGAATGTGTATAAAATATAGTGGTCTTCATAAAGGTTTTTTGGAAAAAAAAACATAAAATGCACACACATATAACGACCATTTTTTAATTTGAGGCTCGTTACCAAGGAAATGGAACACCACGACATGTCACCTTCACATATGTGTGTGTGAGGGGGAGGGTTTTAGGAATCGGACAGGGTACACGCAGCGGAAACACTATCACACACACACACGAAAGCAGAAAATAAAGCAAAAGATAACACAAGGATTTTACGTGGTTCGGATTCGGTGTCAATCCTACATCCACGGGCTGCAACTGAGTTTTCTTATATTTACTCTATGAAGATTACAATTACAATTGTTGGTGCAAATACAAATGAAGAGAACAATCCTATTTATAGGATTTATTGACGTAATGTCGTTCCTCCTTTTTCTTTCTTTCACATGTGAAATTGAATATTAAATTGTGGTAGGTAGCTTTTCACCAAACACGGCAGACACATCAATTTAAATGAATTTACAATAATTACCCTTGAACTTTAATATTCTTGTCACAATTTTCATGGCTCCACAAATCTTAACAATCTCCCACTTGGAGACATGAACAATACAGTAACTTCAGTAATCTTCAACCAAATTAGTCTTCCAAGCTTCCAGTTCCTAAGAACAAACTAGACTCAATCAAATTTCCTTAGTTGCAGCCGCCCCTCATCTTCAAGTACTAGAAAGGGCTAGTTGAAGTTCCCACTAGCTCCAACTCAGTCGTGGCTAATCCCACCACCGACTCATCCTCTGTCTCAACCAGTTTGGACACTCCACCAGCTCCAGAGATACACCGAGGACCACTAACACTCTCCAAACTTTGCAAACTTCCAACAGGAGAGAATTTTTTAGTCTTAGTCTTCAAAACCCAACGGCTCTTTGTAACTGTACCCGAAACACACCCCGTGCTCCCACTGTCACAAAATCCCCTGAATGGTTTAGACTTTCCGACTCGTTCAGCTAACATCCCCTTGGCTCCAGAATTCATGTTTGCAAAATGAACTCTCTTAGCACTAGATTTAGCGAACCAGATTTTGTCATGCTTAACGGGGACGGTCATACTTCCCTCAGCAGGTACCTCAACCATATACAATGACCCACGCTTCATACCTTGAGCAATCACCGAATTACCATTGACCACCCTCCATTTACCACCACCAAACCTTACTTCCAGTCCTTGTTTATCCAGCTGACCAACAGAACTCAATTTCTCCTTCAGCTCCGGAATCACCCTGACATTCTTCAGGTTCCATGTAGTTCCTAATGAAGTAACCAGATCAATATCTCTTATGCCCGTTACTTGAAGCATCTCGTCATTTGCTAACCGTACCTTTCCAAAATCTCCTTCTTTTAGATTCACCATCGTTTCTCCGTTGTCCATGGCGTGAAACGAAGTCCCTGAATCCATGACCCAAGAGTCTACACAGTTTTCCATACTGAGTATCAATGCATCTTCCTGATAAACATTCTCAGCACCAACACTGTTTAATTCTTTCTTTGGACATTGACTCTTAACATGTCCCACCTCTTGGCAGTTCCAACACTTCACATTCTTCAAAGTTCTAGACGAACTTCTTTCTCGGCTCCCACTGTTCCTGCTATTCATTCTACCTCTTCCGATATTTAATGTGACATCCGCCTAAAATGGATTCGGGTCAACCCAACCCAATTGGAAATTTAATAAACCCTACTCAAGATTACTTGACGCTAATAGGATCAAAACCCATACACTACGATATAAATTGACGTTAATAGCAATATAGCATAGTATAACGTTATAACTATAATCAAATTAAATTATGATACCATATTAAAATTAAATCAAAGTATGATTCTCTAATTAAATTAAAAGAATCAAACTTGAATGCTATAATTAAACTTCAAATCAAAGTAGATTGTTATAATCAAATAATAACCTATCTTTTATAAAACTCTATCTTTATAAACTCTACATTAAATTTTATAAAACTCTTATATTAATTAATATATTATATAAAAGATGTTTGTGTTAGTGGAAAATTATGAAGACCACCAAAAGCAAAAGGTTATTCCCATGGTCTCCTACTCACACCTCCCATCATCTTTCATTTCATTTTTCTCCCAACACATTATTCTCATCACCACTCAAACCCTCTCTATTCTTTCTCTCACTCTCAATCTCGAAATTCTTCCAAGAAATATCAATTTTCCAGCCAAGAACAATCCCTCATTGTGACACCCCATTTCTACTGTTTGCAAATACTATGGTTTTTCGTATAAATACATGATTACAAAAATACGGTTTATCAAAAACCGATATTTTTGATGATTAAAACAGTGGGTGTACAAATTCATATCAAGCTAACCATAGTAAGCAAGAAAGGATTTAACCTTGAGTCCAATATAGGAGCTAACTTAAGCTCCACTCCAGCTAAACTTCATCCCATTGATAGCAACTTATATTGACCTGGAATACATGGCAAAACATAGAATACGTAAGACAAAATTGTCTCGTGAGTTACATGAGTTTTAGACTCAAACTTTTAACTTCTTTTCCAATCTTTGTATAAAACTTATGACATAAACATATTTCAAAGTGCTGAGGCGATCTACTTTCAAAATTATTACATATCATACCTTGCATAATTATCTTCTTTCAAAACTTTATAATAACAATATACCATAACTCTTTACTTCTCATAAAAACATTTTATGATTTACTTTACAAAAATAACGTCTTTCTTACTTTCTTTGACTGGTTTTATAAGCTTGCTGGATTTTTATACTTAGGGCTTAATCACTATAAGTGATACCCCAAGTCTCTATGGCTAGAAAGAACGGATCAATCCTCACCATAGAAGTGCTGAGGCGATCTACTTCGCGATGGGGCTTGTCCCCAGTAGACCCCTTACCTAACCCGGGTAGGTTGGAACATAGTTCCCTTACTAGCGCTGCTTGCTACAATTACCAGTCATACAAAAAAACTTGCTGCTAGCTTGAACATTTCTCATAAACATATAACTTGTGGCTAAATGCCAAACTACATCATTCTATGTCTTTATGGCTAGATGCCAAATACATAACTTTCCAAACATATTGTGGCTATATGCCCTTTCATACTTGAAAACATATAAGGTTTGTAACCAAAACATACTTCTTAAACATTTTATGGCTATATGCCTATCTATACTTTCAAACATGTATAACTTGTATTAACATATACTTTCACATATTTGGTTCATAGACCAAAACATACTTTCACATAATTGGCTCATAGACCAAAACATAACTTCAAATATAACATTATACTTTCACAAACGAGTTAGAGATAATACTATTGCATATAATTTCACATATAGAAATTTTATAAGAAATCTTGAAAATACTTACTTGCCATGTACCCCAGAATGGATAAAAATACTGCATGTACTCACCTCATGTATTGCTAGAAGATTGACTACACGTTCCTTGTATTTATACTCTTTTGATCCATTAGTCACTTGGCATGGACCTATATTTAACATGTTATACATTAACATTAATGCTAACTGACTCTATAACTCATTAGAGTCCTTATAATACTATCTTGGGTCATAACACTTATATATCATTTAAATGACCAACTTTAGTTAAACCGTATTTTATACGTATTTTACTACAGTACCCTCGGAGGGTCGTATTTTGATTCCGACAATTTTTCATGAAGTTTCATAACATATTAGACTTATGTTTAAAATTTGAGGTCAAACGGACAAGTAAAAGACCAAAACCCAAAATCCATTTGGGCTTGGCAGGAGACTAATTGAGAAAACTGCATTTTCACTCTGCCGCAGGGCGCATCGCGCCCAGGAAAAGGGCGCACCGCGCCTACTGGGCAGCAGCCCAGAATCTCCCGATTTTTATGCTACAAATTTCCATTTTCTCATATTAAGTGCTTAATACACGTCTTAATCCCTAGGGTTTGTTCCAAGACCAAAACCATTCATTTACTTCATGTTTTTAACCATAAAAATCATAGATTTTGATTATTTTTCCAAACATTCCCGTTTTTTCATTTTTGATTCAAAACCCGAATTTGTTCGAAAATAATCACTTCTACTGCTTTATTTTAACAATTACTACATATAGAACTTATCAAAACCCCTTAGAATTAATTTGATCATGTAAAATTGATTTCCAAGGCTTTTGAACAAAATTCAAATTTTTCAACAATAGCAACATACTTTGATGATTTTAAGATATGTTCTTAATACTTGACTTAATTGGTTTAGGGTCATATCTAGGCCCTAAATACCAACTTATACTTGTTTTTAAACATCTTTTTCACAAATTTCATCCTCTTTGCTTAAAATCATTCTCGAAAACCCAATTTAACACCAAAAACCATTTTGATCAATTTTTATAGATGGAACCAATTTCTCACTTCATTTATAACATATATGACTTAATAAAACCATAGAAACTAATTTCAGTTCCAAAAAACCATTTCTAGGGTTCTTGAGCCAAAAATTCATTTTCTTGATTCTTAACACTTTCAATGGTTGTATTAAGTTGAGATAGTGATTAAGACACAAATTATGGCTAGGAATCATAGGATAATCCTCCTCTAGCCACTGAATTTTCGAAGCTACAGTAACATGCTCATGGGAAATGGGTTAAACATCCCTAAAAACAAGTTTACTAACCTTAAAAGGCTTGGAATTCTTCAAATTCCAAGTGGGTTTCTTCCAATTCCTCATGACCTTCAAGAATCGATCTTTTATCACTCTCAAGAACTCTCCCGTAACTGTGAATGGAAATGCAGATATTTTCTGCTTTGTATACTTATAAACTTTGCCTTAATGGCACTTTAGTCCCTATAGTTTTATTTTGTCCCAAAATGGCACAAAATTCATTTTATATCATTTTAAGTTTTGTCTTCTTTCATTTTTACCCCAAACACTAAAATATTTTATACCCAAGTCCAAAACATGGCAAAAGACTAAATTGCCCTCTAGTTTTAAGAAATGGCACTTTGGCCCTTCTTGTTCAATTCTTTTACAAAAACTGTCCCAAATCTCAAAATTCTTCTTTTAAAGTTTATATCATTACATATTATCCCCAAAATCATATTTTTATTTCTTAAAAGTCATTTTGATGTCAAATGACCATTTTACCATTTTTCACCAATTTTCTCCAACTCTTGGAAATTTTCTATATTTCCCGTTACATGATTTTAAAACTTTCAAAGCATTATTTTGAATATAAATTCAAGATTTTTGGGTCGTTACAACTACCTCCCCCTTATTGGGATTCCGTCCTCGGAATCTTTTCGTATTTTAATAGTGTGATTTGTACTTATACTCTTTATCTTCGAGGAATTAACTTTTTATTTCTTCAACTTTTTTTACTTTCTTATTTCAACATATACATTACATTTATTAAATGACCAAAATGCCCTTTCGGTCATTTTATCCGTTTTCTCAACATTTTAGTCGTTCATTCATACTCCATACTATATATTCTCGTTACATTCCTTTATACCTCATTTCATTTATATACAAAATATCTTAGTAAACTTATTTAACAAAATAGTTTCATACTTCAATACTTGTTATCATAAATAGCAATCTACTTTATAATTCTTCTCATATCTTTACTAAAACAAGTGAGATTATACTCACAGCATTCTTTACTTGTAAAAATTTCAAATACCATTAAACATAATTATATGTTTCATATTTTTACAAATTCATAAAGACATCAAAATCTTTTCCTTGTATAAATTTTGTCCCTTAATGGACATTTTACTTAAGAAATCTTTTCACCTTCATTTAATATTGCTTATTCATCTTCACCCATCTTTTCCTCTTATTTCTTTACTCATTCGTTACTTCATAGAGAATCCACTGTTATTTCTTCTTTTCAGAAGTTTTACAACACTGTATTTCTCTTACATTTGTTTTTAAATCTTATAAACTTCAGTTTATTCTTCTTTATCTCTATTACCCACTACTGACTCATTATTGTTTATAAAGGATGTATTTTCCTCCTTCTTGTTACACTTCACATTCTTACTTTTCTGATTGGGACAAGATTTGTCGAATCATCATATTGTTCACGAGAATCTACTTATCTCGTTCTGAAAGTGTTGAAATGATATACCGCTTTTTATTTTAACAATTAAACATCATTAAATTTCTTTCTATGTATAATACACCATATTTAACCTTTTAAACTTGTACAGTTTTACTGTTGAAGTTGATCTATTATTTCAGTCAACTTCCTTCTCAATTCACACCTTTAAGGAAAATCATTTTTCACATACTTTTTACTCATTTCCTGTACATTATATGTATTACATTCTCTAATATTTGTCTTGTATCATTCTTTACTTGTATTACTTTCATATTCAACATATAATCAACTTAGATATTTCTTTCATCTTCTTTTATGAGATTTCGGTCTCATTACTCATTACTTATTCGTATAAACATGTCTTTCTCATTTCTTCGATTTTTGTATAATACTTTTATAAGTATACTTTTCTTTTCTTTTTGGATACTCCACGTATCCTTCTCATATTAATACTTTATATTTTAGTATTTCTTTGCCAATTCTATTTCTCACATTAGTGCTTAGTTTAGCACCTGATCTTCTGTTTACTCTTTCCTCACGGTATCTAAATTGTTTACCATGATTGATTCGAAATTTATTTTTCTTCAATTCACTTATGGGACTTCATACACGTTACATACGATAATTTACATTCCCATACTTACTACACTTTTCATAATATTATTATCTTGTGGTGTATTTATGTTTCATAAACCACATTCATTAACTTCTTGACATATTCTTACAAGTTCTTAGTTGCATAATATACACATATATTTATACTTGGTTCTCTTTTGGTTTAAGAACCCAACTAGGTATTTTTAACATTTTCGTTCCATGACGAATTCTTGACATAACCCTCAATCACCGTTACCTCACGTTACTCTTTACTTTTACATCTTTTATCATTTCTTTTATGTGTTATAAGGCTACATGCCTAACACATTATGCTATTCTTTCGTTTAAACTCCACTTCTTTACATTATATATTTCTTTACAACATTATATATTTCATATACAACTTACTTCTTATGTATCTTTAGGTGATACACAATTGCCATTTATTTTCTCGTCATCTTTCATTCTTTTTGTATTTCGAGGCAGTATGCCTGATACATTATTTTACTCTTTTGCTTCATACCTTATAGTATTCTAATTAGAATACTTATTTCATAACCACTTTTATACTTTTGTACATCATATTTATATATCCCAAAACTTACTCATGTTTTTACATTTATAGACACATATAAACATACATACACTTCTTTTTGTATTTCATGGCTACAAGCCATGTACTGACCATTTCTCACAAGCTTTGATTACTTTCACTCATCACTTCCATTTAGAAGTAATAACTTCCTGCCTATTTGTTTTAGTTCTTATCTTGTCTTTGATTCTTTGTCTAATACTTATTTAAACATTTACTCTTGTTCTTTACTTCATATCATTTATGACCTTTAGTCATTTTGCTCACATGCTTTTGATTTTTTCTTCTATTATCATACATCATTATACTCTTTCATTACTGGTATTACCTCTTTTATTTCATTCATTTGGTTGTGGAATTTATTTCCTCATAACCAATATTTTATCATCATTTTCTTTACAGTCTTTCATTATATTCTTCTGATTATCCTTATCATTTGTTTCTTCTTTTATTTCTTGCCTAACATTTATTTAGGCATTCAACCTTTAATTCTCACTTCATGTTCATTTAATCACATTACAACAATGCAATTTACTTTAAATATCATAATCTTTGACAACTTCTCATGCATCATTCTTTTCCCCCCATTTGGGTATTTTACTTTATTTTTATTACTCATTATAGCATTTTACTTATAACTTGATCAATTGTTAAATCTTTGGACACTTTCATGCATCTTCTATTTTTAGCTTTTCTCATCATTTTACTCTTATCGTTCTGTAACGATATCTTACTTCCTTTATATCTTTAATATACATATGACTTTTAGATAAAATTATGCATTTAATGGTTATGCCCAAAGCACACCACTTGTCAACAGTAAACTCTTCTTTACCATTCTTTTATTTTTACAATTCTATGTATTATCAATATACTCTGCTTAAATTTTTCATTCTTCATGTAAGAGTCTTACAACTCCTATATAGGTAATCAATATCCATAATTCCTCTTTAAATTATTCTTATTCATACTTTCTCTCGCCTTAACAGGCATATATTTTAATATCTTTCAATCTGTCTAAAAATATTAATTATCACATTATTTCTTTTACTTTACCATACTAAGTGGTATATATCCACTGCATTTACTCATAATTTTTACTGGTTGTTATTACATAGGCATATAATTCCTTTGTTTTTCTTGTTACTTTCTTCAAACCTTACCCACCAGATTACCATAATTCCTTTGCGGTTCCATCAGCCTCAATACATATCCTGTGATTATGATAATACGGGCCCATATTACCATAATCACCTATACATATTGATTCTGCTGTTACCACAAGGTCTCATGGAACACTGGTTCCTTTAACATATAACACCATTATAAGTACATGGTGATCACTATTAGAAATCTTACTACTTTATAAACATAGCCTTTAATAAATTTAGACGGTTACAGAAAATATCATATAATTTTCCTAACAGTCAGATTTTTGCTCACTTTAAACGTTGGCTTAACACTTATTAGTGTTATATATCTACATATTTAAAAAAAATGCATAATGTCTTAATCATTTAAGACATCATATAGCATACTTTCATAAATTATCATTTCTATAGTATGAGTTTAAGCCTAGGAGTGGAACAAGCCAATCCTAATTCGCTTAAACTATGGCTCTGATACCAACTTGTGACACCCCATTTCTACTGTTTGCAAATACTATGGTTTTTCGTATAAATACATGATTACAAAAATACGGTTTATCAAAAACCGATATTTTTGATGATTAAAACAGTGGGTGTACAAATTCATATCAAGCTAACCATAGTAAGCAAGAAAGGATTTAACCTTGAGTCCAATATAGGAGCTAACTTAAGCTCCACTCCAGCTAAACTTCATCCCATTGATAGCAACTTATATTGACCTGGAATACATGGCAAAACATAGAATACGTAAGACAAAATTGTCTCGTGAGTTACATGAGTTTTAGACTCAAACTTTTAACTTCTTTTCCAATCTTTGTATAAAACTTATGACATAAACATATTTCAAAGTGCTGAGGCGATCTACTTTCAAAATTATTACATATCATACCTTGCATAATTATCTTCTTTCAAAACTTTATAATAACAATATACCATAACTCTTTACTTCTCATAAAAACATTTTATGATTTACTTTACAAAAATAACGTCTTTCTTACTTTCTTTGACTGGTTTTATAAGCTTGCTGGATTTTTATACTTAGGGCTTAATCACTATAAGTGATACCCCAAGTCTCTATGGCTAGAAAGAACGGATCAATCCTCACCATAGAAGTGCTGAGGCGATCTACTTCGCGATGGGGCTTGTCCCCAGTAGACCCCTTACCTAACCCGGGTAGGTTGGAACATAGTTCCCTTACTAGCGCTGCTTGCTACAATTACCAGTCATACAAAAAAACTTGCTGCTAGCTTGAACATTTCTCATAAACATATAACTTGTGGCTAAATGCCAAACTACATCATTCTATGTCTTTATGGCTAGATGCCAAATACATAACTTTCCAAACATATTGTGGCTATATGCCCTTTCATACTTGAAAACATATAAGGTTTGTAACCAAAACATACTTCTTAAACATTTTATGGCTATATGCCTATCTATACTTTCAAACATGTATAACTTGTATTAACATATACTTTCACATATTTGGTTCATAGACCAAAACATACTTTCACATAATTGGCTCATAGACCAAAACATAACTTCAAATATAACATTATACTTTCACAAACGAGTTAGAGATAATACTATTGCATATAATTTCACATATAGAAATTTTATAAGAAATCTTGAAAATACTTACTTGCCATGTACCCCAGAATGGATAAAAATACTGCATGTACTCACCTCATGTATTGCTAGAAGATTGACTACACGTTCCTTGTATTTATACTCTTTTGATCCATTAGTCACTTGGCATGGACCTATATTTAACATGTTATACATTAACATTAATGCTAACTGACTCTATAACTCATTAGAGTCCTTATAATACTATCTTGGGTCATAACACTTATATATCATTTAAATGACCAACTTTAGTTAAACCGTATTTTATACGTATTTTACTACAGTACCCTCGGAGGGTCGTATTTTGATTCCGACAATTTTTCATGAAGTTTCATAACATATTAGACTTATGTTTAAAATTTGAGGTCAAACGGACAAGTAAAAGACCAAAACCCAAAATCCATTTGGGCTTGGCAGGAGACTAATTGAGAAAACTGCATTTTCACTCTGCCGCAGGGCGCATCGCGCCCAGGAAAAGGGCGCACCGCGCCTACTGGGCAGCAGCCCAGAATCTCCCGATTTTTATGCTACAAATTTCCATTTTCTCATATTAAGTGCTTAATACACGTCTTAATCCCTAGGGTTTGTTCCAAGACCAAAACCATTCATTTACTTCATGTTTTTAACCATAAAAATCATAGATTTTGATTATTTTTCCAAACATTCCCGTTTTTTCATTTTTGATTCAAAACCCGAATTTGTTCGAAAATAATCACTTCTACTGCTTTATTTTAACAATTACTACATATAGAACTTATCAAAACCCCTTAGAATTAATTTGATCATGTAAAATTGATTTCCAAGGCTTTTGAACAAAATTCAAATTTTTCAACAATAGCAACATACTTTGATGATTTTAAGATATGTTCTTAATACTTGACTTAATTGGTTTAGGGTCATATCTAGGCCCTAAATACCAACTTATACTTGTTTTTAAACATCTTTTTCACAAATTTCATCCTCTTTGCTTAAAATCATTCTCGAAAACCCAATTTAACACCAAAAACCATTTTGATCAATTTTTATAGATGGAACCAATTTCTCACTTCATTTATAACATATATGACTTAATAAAACCATAGAAACTAATTTCAGTTCCAAAAAACCATTTCTAGGGTTCTTGAGCCAAAAATTCATTTTCTTGATTCTTAACACTTTCAATGGTTGTATTAAGTTGAGATAGTGATTAAGACACAAATTATGGCTAGGAATCATAGGATAATCCTCCTCTAGCCACTGAATTTTCGAAGCTACAGTAACATGCTCATGGGAAATGGGTTAAACATCCCTAAAAACAAGTTTACTAACCTTAAAAGGCTTGGAATTCTTCAAATTCCAAGTGGGTTTCTTCCAATTCCTCATGACCTTCAAGAATCGATCTTTTATCACTCTCAAGAACTCTCCCGTAACTGTGAATGGAAATGCAGATATTTTCTGCTTTGTATACTTATAAACTTTGCCTTAATGGCACTTTAGTCCCTATAGTTTTATTTTGTCCCAAAATGGCACAAAATTCATTTTATATCATTTTAAGTTTTGTCTTCTTTCATTTTTACCCCAAACACTAAAATATTTTATACCCAAGTCCAAAACATGGCAAAAGACTAAATTGCCCTCTAGTTTTAAGAAATGGCACTTTGGCCCTTCTTGTTCAATTCTTTTACAAAAACTGTCCCAAATCTCAAAATTCTTCTTTTAAAGTTTATATCATTACATATTATCCCCAAAATCATATTTTTATTTCTTAAAAGTCATTTTGATGTCAAATGACCATTTTACCCTTTTTCACCAATTTTCTCCAACTCTTGGAAATTTTCTATATTTCCCGTTACATGATTTTAAAACTTTCAAAGCATTATTTTGAATATAAGTTCAATATTTTTGGGTAGTTACACTCATACTCAAATCTCCATCCCTCTTGAAGCATTCATCAAGGTATGTTGTTAAAAGTTTCAAATTCATTAATGAAACAAATTAAATCCACCAAAATATCTAAAACTCATTTTATATATAAACCTGATTTTTCTCAGAATCCCATCAATAAAATAAGAAGTTCTGGAAATTTTCATAAAATAACTTATTTTTATTGAATTACTATAATTATTCCAATAAAATAGGGCAATAATTCACATAAAATACTTTTTGTAGTCAATAAATTCTGGGAAAATTTTGGAACAACCCATATATTGAGTAAAGTGGATTTATAAAGTTTCATGCATTTATATTACTTTTTGATGCTTATTTTGTTATAGATAAATAAATTGCAAAATATAGTTATGTATGTTAAAAACTAGATTTTATATTTTTCACACGTTATTAACATTTTAAAGACTCCATGACAAAATTTACAGATTTTTGTAAGAATGTTTGCGTATTTTTCCTGATTTAATGATTATTTAATGGTTTAAATTGATAATAAATAGCTACACATGTCCAAAAATTATAAAACCTTATCAGAATATCATATATAACATGTTAATCATAAATAAAAAGTCTAATGAATTTCTCTTAATACTTTCCTATTATTTATGATTTTATTGATTAGTTAATAATGAAAAACATAAGAAATACTTCCCGTAGTCCAAAATATCCATAATATTTACAGTAGGCTCAATATAATGTTAGAAAACTATGGTTAATTTTCCAGAATTTTTGGGAATCATTTATTATTTTTCCCGAATTTTGTTGTGGTTTAATTATTAAAATACTAAATAAATACTAAAGCAGTTAAGAAAAATATGAAAATTTTACAGTAATTACTATTTTATGAAATAATGATTTTCTGATAATTTCAGATTGTTTCATTACTGTTTAGTATTTAAAACCATTTTCCTAAATATCTAAGCATGTAAAAATGCATTTTTAATGATTATTTCATATAAATAATTGTTTATAATATATAAAATCTGTAAAAACTTATAATTTGACTAGTTATTATTTTAATAAGAAATTATTATAATCTTGCCTAAAGTGAAAATATAAATTAATTAAGCAAAGTAATTAATTCAATTTAAAATTCATTTAACATATAAATACATTAATATTCAAAACAAAATTTGGATAATTGTTAATTCATCTAATATAAGAATATGTGTCTAATTATTTTTATTAATACTATATTCCTATTTATCGATTCCTAAGCCAAAACTATTAATTATATTAGGTTCTACGACATTTTGACTCGAGCCGTCTATCGTACAAACACACGCATTTCTTATTGGACTAATGTGAGTAATCTACCCCATATTTTACAATTTTCAATACTTTTGGGGTGTATCATGTGGTTTTAATATGTTCCAACTTCATTTTATTATTTTTTCACCATTGAGACATTGTTGGGACATTTATATGTGAATCATTATTTGTATAATTATTGTTTGTTTACGCTACATGTATTTGTAGTGCATTACCATTCTTAGTCTAATCTCCATGACTATGCCCGTATTCTTGAGGTACGTTATGGACAATAATAGCGCTATTGGGTTGACCACCCCGCCTTGGGACGCTAAGGTGATTGATTGCACGTGGTTGAGTGTGTATAATGATTAGATGCTCCATCCTATATATATACATATATATGTATATATAGGGTGAGGACTTATTGTTGTTGTTATCATTTGTTAATCAATTTTTGATTTATAAACCGTTATCTCAATAATACTTGCTTGTCCACTTCCAAAGAAAACAAGTTTCAAATTATAAATATTTCAAACTCACAATTTTCTTTAATAAAACTAGATTACTCACCAACTCTCGTAGTTGACCTGTTTTTACCCATGATGCAGATTTGAAGAATGAAGTTGATGAAAAGTAGGGTATACCTTAGAAACCCACAAGTCCTGACTATGTAGTAACTGGAAGTAATGGACGCGTAGTAACTGAAAAGTAGGGTATACCTTAGAAACCCACAATTATAAATATTTCTCCTCTTTCTCTTAAAATCACACACATACTCAAATGGTTTCAAAATAAAAATTTATATACATATATATTCCTTAGAGCTCATAGGAAATTAAAAGTCATCCACTCTAGTTGGGTAGGATCAAAGTAATGGACGCGTAGTAACTGGAAGGGGGAGGTGCCGGTAGCCCGAAAGTCCTGACTAGGTAAGCATTCGTATACATCCCAATCAACCGAGGGACCAGTTTGCTTACCTGGGGACCAAAGGCGAGAGTTCCCAAACCTATAGGCCAAAGCGCGTCATTCACATTACTTTTGAGCCATCAAACTACCCGACCTTATCAAACGTATCCGAAAGGATACACTCCAAAATGGCCAACTCATTGGATTATTAAGTTCCCTAATGGGCCTTGAAGTGGGAAAAACATGTGAAAACTTAGTATTGTGGGGGCCCACGCAATTGCTACATGCTTCACATTTAGTACCCATGGAAAGCCCAAAAGGTGCCCAACACTCCTAAACATGGCCCAACAAGTGTTTTACAATCATTTTACCCAACAATGTCTACAAACTTAATTTCCATAATTAATTTACAAATAACTCACAAATCCATATGCGTGTTTCGCATAGATGGCATTACAACCCCCTCTGTAACCATTGTAACTATCACCATATGTCCACCAGCCCGTGTCGCCTTTGTACGACTTGTGGTTTCTATGGCCACTTGGCGGACACATGCCGTGCACCAAAAAACTTAGCGACCATTCGCTCTACCCTCAAATCAGCAAACACAAACCCGGTATCCAACTGGAACATGCTTCAACTGTGGTGACCCCACCCATTTCAGAAACATGTGTCCTAGGCTTGTCAATATCATTAACACTCAAGCCCAGGCAAATCCAACAATGCAGGTTTCAGCTCCTAAAGGCCGAGCATTTGTCATTACCGCAACCCAAGCACAGACCGATAACAAGGTCGTAAATTGTACGTTTCTCATAAATGACTGCTACGCGTCAGTACTTTTTGATTCAGGTGCCGATAAAAGTTTTGTGTCTTTGGAATTTAAACCCATACTTCACACACCTCACACGATTCTTGATGAACACTTTACCGTAGAAGTCGCCAATGGAAAATACATTTCACTCAATGCAGTCATCGAAGATTGCACTTTCGATTTTTGCGGTCAAAAATTTTCCGTCAATTTAGTTCCTATGGAACTTAGTAGCTTCGACATCATCGTGGGAATGGATTGGCTATCCCAAAACCATGCTGAAATAGTATGTTACGAGAAGTTTATTCGTATTCCTCTTGCCGACGGTCAAAGTCTTCGTATTTATGGCGAGACTCGTTCAAAAAAAGCTTAGTCTTATGTCATGTACTCAAGCTCGATCATATCTACGTAAAGAATACATGGCTTTCTTAGCCCATGTGGTGGAAACAAAGGTCAAAGAAAAGAAGATCGAAGATATTCCGATTGTACGAGACTTTCCTGACATCTTTCCCGATGACGTATCTGGACTCCCTCCAGTACGTGAGCTAGAGTTCCGCATCGATCTCGTTCCTGAGGCTGCTCCCATAGCCAAGTCTCCATATCGGTTGGCTCCAACCGAGATGCAAGAATTGGCAAGTCAGCTCCAAGAATTAACCGATAAGGGATTTATCCGCCCTAGTACTTCACCCTGAGGAGCCCCGATTCTTTTCATAAAAAAGAAAGATGGTTCGTTTCGTATGTGTATCGATTATCGGGAGTTAAATAAATTGACCATCAAGAACCGATATCCGTTACCTCGGATCGACGACCTTTTTGATCAGCTTCAAGGAGCTTCATGCTTCTCAAAAATCGACCTCCGCTCGGGTTATCACCAACTTCGAGTACGGGAAGAAGACATACCCAAAACCGCTTTCTGAACCCGCTATGGTCATTACGAGTTTACCGTTATGCCTTTTGGCCTAACGAATGCCCCTGCCGCATTCATGGACTTGATGAATCGGGTATTTAAACCTTATCTCAACCGTTTTGTTATTGTCTTTATTGATGACATCCTCATTTACTCCAAGACAAAGGCATACCATGAAAGACACCTTCGTCTAACTCTCCAAACATTGCAAGGAAATCAGCTTTATGCCAAATTTTCGAAATGCGAGTTTTGGTTAAATGAGGTACAATTCCTCGGTCATATTGTAAGTGACAAGGGTATTTTAGTCGATCCCACAAAAGTTGAAGCAGTCAAGAATTGGAAAGCCCCACGTACCCCCAAGGAAATTCGGTCATTCCTCGGTTTAGCCGGCTATTACCGGCGTTTCATTTCAAATATCTCAAAGATCGCTTTATCGCTTACTTTTCTCACTTGCAAGGGTACGCCATTTGATTGGGGACCCAAGCAGGAAGACGCTTTCCAAACCCTTAAACAAAGATCGTGTGACGCTCCAATTCTTACACTCCCTAAAGGATCCGAAGATTTCGTGGTATACTGTGATGCCTCCAATCTCAGTCTAGGTTGTGTTTTGATGCAAAGGGGAAAGGTTATAGCTTACGCATCGTGAGAACTCAAAATCCATGAAAGGAATCATACGACTCATGATTTGGAGCTCGGTGCCGTGGTTTTCGCTCTTAAAATTTGGAGGCATTACCTTTACGGCACTAAATGCGTAATTTTCACCGACCACAAGAGCTTGCAACATATTCTTAATCAAAAGAAACTCAATATGAGAAAAACACGATGGGTCGAACTCCTAAATGATTACGAGTGTGAAATACGCTATCATCCGGGCAAGGCAAATGTGGTAGCCGACGCATTAAGTCGAAAAGAACATGCCAAAGCATTTCATCTAATATGTTCTCCTATCTTGTCCAATCTCAGTGACCGAATTCGAGGAGCCCAACACTCGACAATTACCGAAAATGACATGCCCACGGGAATTGATGGGGATTTGGAAAGTAAATCTGATGGTATTTTCTATTATCAAGATCGCATCTGGATCCCAGATCGCGACAATCTTCTTACCTTCCTGATGGAAGAAATCCATAAAACTCGATATTCCATTCATCCTAGCGCTGACAAGATGTATCATGGCCTGAGAACCAATTATTGGTGGTCGGGAATAAAAAAGGATATTGCTTTATTCGTGGCCAAATGTCTTACATGTTCCAGTGTCAAAGCAGAACATCAACGACCCTCTGGACTATTGGTCCAACCGGTAATCCCCGAGTGGAAATGGGAAGCGATCGCCATGGATTTCGTAACCAAACTTCCCCGTACCACCAAGGGACACGACAGCATTTGGGTAATCATTGACCGTTTGACCAAATCCGCTCATTTCCTTCCCATCCGTGAACATTTCAAGGTCGAACAACTAGCTCGAATTTACATCGACGAGATAGTTAGTCGGCATGGCATCCCTCTCAGCATCATTTCAGATCGTGATGGGAGATTTCTCTCTCGGTTTTGGCAATCACTTCAAGCGCCCATGGGAACCCGCCTCGATCTCAGTACCGCCTATCATCCTCAAACCGATGGTCAATCTGAGAGGACAATTCAAACACTCGAAGATATGTTGAGGGCGTGTGTCTTAGATTTTGGAGGAAACTGGGACTCTCATTTACCGTTGGTGGAATTCTCCCATAATAACAGTTATCATTCTAGCATCAAGATGCCACCATTTGAGGCATTGTATGGCCGTAAATGCCGATCTCCTATTTGCTGGCATGAAATTGGTGAGTCCCACGTGATTCGCGCAACAGTGGATTCTCCAATCGTTGGTCCTGAGCTTATCGAGGAAACAACCGACAAAATCACTCAGATTCGCAATAACCTTCTCGCAGCTCGTAGCCGACAAAAGAGTTACGCCGACAAGCGACGCAAACCGCTTGAATTTACCGTGGGTGACATGGTCATGTTAAAAGTGTCCCCATGGAAAGGTGTGGTTCGATTTGGACGCAAGGGTAAATTGGCACCACGCTACGTAGGCCCGTTTAAGATCCTGAAAAGGATCGGAGCAGTAGCCTACGAGTTGGATCTACCAATAGAGCTTAATAAAGTTCACCCAGTATTTCATATAGCCAACCTCAAGAAGTGTTTAGCAGACGAGAACCTTAATGTTCCTCTCGAGGATATCCAAATCGACGAGACAATGTAATTTATCGAGAAACCCTTGGAAATTGCCGACCGAAAGGAAAAGCAACTCAAAAGAAGTCGCATTCCCCTGGTCAAGGTCAGGTGGCAATCAGCACGTGGACCCGAGTATACATGGGAGCGTGAGGATCAAATGCATACCAAATACCCGCAACTTTTCTCTTAAGGTACTCTCTTCTTAAATTTCGGGACGAAATTTCCTAAAGTAGGGGAGACTGTGACATCCGCCTAAAATGGATTCGGGTCAACCCAACCCAATTGGAAATTTAATAAACCCTACTCAAGATTACTTGACGCTAATAGGATCAAAACCCATACACTACGATATAAATTGACGTTAATAGCAATATAACTTAGTATAACGTTATAACTATAATCAAATTAAATTATGATACCATATTAAAATTAAATCAAAGTATGATGCTTTAATTAAATTAAAAGAATCAAACTTGAATGCTATAATTAAACTTCAAATCAAAGTAGATTGTTATAATCAAATAATAACCTATCTTTTATAAAACTCTATCTTTATAAACTCTACATTAAATTTTATAAAACTCTTATATTAATTAATATATTATATAAAAGATGCTTGTGTTAGTGGAAAATTATGAAGACCACCAAAAGCAAAAGGTTATTCCCATGGTCTCCCACTCACACCTCCCATCATCTTTCATTTCATTTTTCTCCCAACACATTATTCTCATCACCACTCAAACCCTCTCTATTCTTTCTCTCACTCTCAATCTCGAAATTCTTCCAAGAAATATCAATTTTCCAGCCAAGAACAATCCCTCATACTCAAATCTCCATCCCTCTTGAAGCATTCATCAATGTATGTTGTTAAAAGTTTCAAATTCATTAATGAAACAAATTAACTCCACCAAAATATCTAAAACTCATTTTATATATAAACCTGATTTTTCTCAGAATCCCATCAATAAAATAAGAAGTTCTGGAAAATTTTCATAAAATAACTTATTTTTATTGAATTACTATAATTATTGCAATAAAATAGGGCAATAATTCACATAAAATACTTTTTGCAGTCAATAAATTCTGGGAAAATTTTGGAACAACCCATATATTGAGTAAAGTGGATTTATAAAGTTTCATGCATTTATATTACTGTTTGATGCTTATTTTGTATTTTATTTTGTTATAGATAAATAAATTGCAAAATATAGTTATGTATGTTAAAAACTAGATTTTATATTTTTCGCACCTTATTAACATTTTAAATACTCCATGACAAAATTTACAGATTTTTGTAAGAATGTTTGCTTATTTTTCCTGATTTAATGATTTTTTAAAGGTTTAAATTGATAATAAATAGCTACACATGTCCAAAAATTATAAACCCTTATCAGAATATCATATATAACATGTTAATCATAAATAAAAAGTCTAATGAATTTCTCTTAATACTTTCCTATTATTTATGATTTTATTGATTAGTTAATAATGAAAAACATAAGAAATACTTCCCATAGTCCAAAATATCCATACTATTTACAGTAGGCTCAATATAATGTTAGAAAACTATGGTTAATTTTCCAGAATTTTTGGGAATCATTTATTATTTTTCCCGAATTTTGTTGTGGTTTAATTATTAAAATACTAAATAAATACTAAAGCAGTTAAGAAAACTATGAAAATTTTACAGTAATTACTATTTTATGAAATAATGATTTTCTGATAATTTCAGAATGTTTCATTACTGTTTAGTATTTAAAACCATTTTCCTAAATATCTAAGCATGTAAAAATGCATTTTTAATGATTATTTCATATAAATAATTGTTTATAATATATAAAATCTGTAAAAACTTATAATTTGACTAGTTATTATTTTAATTAGAAATTATTAAAATCTTGCCTAAAGTGAAAATATAAATTAATTAAGCAAAGTAATTAATTCAATTTAAAATTCATTTAACATATAAATACATTAATATTCAAAACAAAATTTGGATAATTGTTAATTCATCTAATATAAGAATATGTGTCTAATTATTTTTATTAATACTATATTCCCATTTATCGATTCCTAAGCCAAAACTATTAATTATATTAGGTTCTACGACATTTTGACTCGAGCCGTCTATCGTACAAACACGCGCATTCCTTATTGGACTAATGTGAGTAATCTACCCCATATTTTATAATTTTCAATACTTTTGGGGTGTATCATGTGGTTTTAATATGTTCCAACTTTATTTTATTATTTTTTCACCATTGAGACATTGTTGGGACATTTATATGTGAATCATTATTTGTATAATTATTGTTTGTTTACGCTACATGTACTTGTAGTGCATTACCATTCTTAGTCTAATCTCCATGACTATGCCCGTATTCTTGAGGTACGTTATGGACAATAATAGCGCTATTGGGTTGACCACCCCGCCTTGGGACGCTAAGGTGATTGATTGCACGTGGTTGAGTGTGTATGATGATTAGATGCTCCATCCTATATATATACATATATATGTATATATAGGGTGAGGACTTATTGTTGTTGTTATCATTTGTTAATCAATTTTTGATTTATAAACCGTTATCTCAATAATACTTGCTTGTCGACTTCCAAAGAAAACAAGTTTCAAATTATAAATATTTCAAACTCACAATTTTCTTTAATAAAACTAGATTACTCACCAACTCTCGTAGTTGACCTGTTTTTACCCATGATGCAGATTTGAAGAATGAAGTTGATGAAAAGTAGGGTATACCTTAGAAACCCACAAGACTATTTAAATTTGATGTAATAAATGTTGTTTGTATTTGAATTTGTATTTGTATGTTGTGGATCTTGTTTGCCTACTTAGTACTTAATTGAATCTAATCATATTATAACATAGTTGTCATGAGACTTTGAACAATATATCACGCCTTGATCGATTCCGCCAAGGATCGGGGTGTGACATTTAATAACTCAGAAGAAGAAGATCCACCTTGATTCTTGCGTCTGACATCCTCGCCAAGAACCAAATCTCTAACCCCTTCAAAAGTCATATCACTAGCTCCCACGGAGCTAGTAACAGCCGTAACTCTTCCGGACCAACTATCAGGTAGTGAAGCTAGCAGCAGCGCAGCTTGAGTTTCATTATCAAATTTAATTCCCACAGATGATAATCTGGACAGAATTGAATTTAGATTGTTAATGTGAACCGTAACAGAACTTTCCTCATTCATCATTGTAGTGAATAATTCCCTCATCAAGAACACCTTGTTAGCCGCCGACGGTTTCTTATACATGTTCGTCAGAGCATCCATCATACCACGAGCCGTGGTTTCCTTCATGATGTTGAAAGCGACGCTCCTTTCCAACGACAATGTAA